>BLKM01000450.1:360205-387624 GCA_013340265.1 Coptotermes formosanus
TTGAATGGTGTTATTCTAAACCAGTAAAACATGTAAATGTGAATGGATATTCTTTAATCCCAATATTAGGTTAACATCACACAGGACAGATTTGAATATAATTCCGTATTCGAAATGTTGAAAGTGTGTTGATATAGAATTATTTATTCTAACAAACAGTTCTGTTTAATATGATACCAACGAAGTACTGCATTAATGGATTATCGGCATACACAACACGGAACTATGTGGATATGTCTCCTCTGTGATATTATCAGAATGTTCAAATTAAAGAATACCCATTCATACAGTTACGTATTTTACTGAGTTAGAGTGACGCCATTTACATAACGGATTATTTACAAATTAGAAACATACTTTACTGGCGAAATCAACAAGGGAAGATGCTACATTTAAAGCAAAGTATCAACTGTACTATTAAAATGTTTTAAAATTTTTAAAGGGAATACTCTACGCTGGTTAATAAGACTAGAAGGCTACATGTAAAACATAACTTATACTTTAATGTGTTCCATGTCCGTGCACTATACTATACAAAAAACACTAATCACCAACAAATGCACAAAGAGGGTTTTATCATCAATCGTAACACACTCGTACATGTTTGGACCCTGCTGGGTCATCTTCAGGGAGAACTTTTTATTGTCGTTACACTAAGGTTACACTTCATAGTTAAGCGAGAATGTGCTGTTGACTGTGTACCGCGTTGTTTTTGGAGGCGTGAACTATCTGCGGTCCCTGTGGCCTGCAGGCCGGGACCGCAGAGAGTTCACGCCTCCAGTACACAGTACACAGTCAACAGCACATGATCACTCAACTGTAAAGTGCAACCTTAGTGTAACGACAATAAAAAGTTCTCCCTGAAGATGACCCAGCAGGGTCCAAACATGTACGAGTGTGTTACGATTGATGATAAAACCCTCTTTGTGCATTTGTTGGTGATTAGTGTTTTTTGTATAGTATAGTGCACGGACATGGAACACATTAAAGTATAAGTTATGTTTTACATGTAGCCTTCTAGTCTTATTAACCAGCGTAGAGTATTCCCTTTAAAAATTTTAAAACATTTTAATAGTACAGTTGATACTTTGCTTTAAATGTAGCATCTTCCCTTGTTGATTTCGCCAGTAAAGTATGTTTCTAATTTGTAAATAATCCGTTATGTAAATGGCGTCACTCTAACTCAGTAAAATACGTAACTGTATGAATGGGTATTCTTTAATTTGAACATTCTGATAATATCACAGAGGAGACATATCCACATAGTTCCGTGTTGTGTATGCCGATAATCCATTAATGCAGTACTTCGTTGGTATCATATTAAACAGAACTGTTTGTTAGAATAAATAATTCTATATCAACACACTTTCAACATTTCGAATACGGAATTATATTCAAATCTGTCCTGTGTGATGTTAACCTAATATTGGGATTAAAGAATATCCATTCACATTTACATGTTTTACTGGTTTAGAATAACACCATTCAAGTAACCAAACGTTTGGAATTTAGCGACATACCTTACTGGCAAAATAAAAAAAGTCAACAAGAAGAGATACTACATTTATGACAAAAAACAAACTATAACACGTATAAAGGTTTTGCAAATTTTTAAACGAAAATATCTATGCAATATAATATAAAGAGGTTATAAGTTGAAATGCAAATTATAAATCTACAATATAAAGGTTTTAGAAATTTTTAAACGAGAATATCTAAGCAATATAATATAAAGAAGGTTATAAGTTGAAATATAAATTATAAATCCACAGTATAAAGATTTTTGAAATTTTTAAACAAAAATATCTACGCAATATAATATAAAGAAGGTTATAAGTTGAAATATAAATTATAAATCTACATTGTAAATATTACCAGAAGGAATCGAGATCTGATCCCCAGTGAACTGACCTTGTGTTTCGTACTTATACAATTCTGAACTTCCATATTTTAATAGATTATAAGTATATATTTTATTTGATTCTACAATCAGACCCAACAAGTTTTTCAACACACATTTTATAGGCAACTATTTTCGGCTCATGAAAGAGCCGTCATCGGGCCATAACAAAAATTGTAAGCTGGAAACCCCGTATGTAGCAGGTATAAGATCTCCCCCTTATAACCATGAATACATTGCAAATGTATTCACTCATGTAAAGGGATCTCCTACCTGCTACATACGGGGTTTCCAGCTTACAGTTTTTGTTATGGCCTCATTATGGCTACCCTATGAGCCGAAACTAGTTGCCAGTAAAACGTGCGTTGAAACACTTGTTGGGTCTGACTATAGAATCAAATAAAATATATACTTTTGATCGCTAAGCCAAAGCGGATGTCATATATATTAAACTTTAATAGATTAGCCGATGATGACTACGACGAAACGTACGTTGCTGGAGGTAACATGACAAGTTGTTTATCAATAAAAGGTTGCAAATGACGGCGTATAAGTGCGATTTATTAACACACGTAACACAAAGGGATGCCAACTTCGAAGTTCTGACTGAACCATCCTGACGCCATCTTGTTGCTCCACAAACTTTGTCTGACGTAGCCTGCAATGAGCGCCCTCCTGCCTTCTTTACAATCTAAACTTGTCAAGCTGTACTGTTTACAGTACGAGCTGTTGCTCTCTCAGTCCGTCTGTTACACGCCTACGCCGGTCAATGCCACACCTGGAAAAAGACTGCTACAGCATGCAGGAACGAATGCGGGATAGCAATGGGGTTAAACGTTCCTAACCTCTACAGAAATCCCTTTTATGGTTATATACAGATGGGGGGATACATGAATTTGAAAGCAGTGATATATTAAAAATGTATGCGGCACAGATCTGACGCTAGGAAGGTTCCATGAATGGAGAGGGCACATACAGCCCCAACAAAAAATCAAATACCATAAGCCTATGCATATTTTTCTCGGGCATCCAGGACTTCTTCACCTTAAAGGTTCGTATTCCCGTGCCCATTTTCCTTTCGATTCCTGAAGGGGTGCGCAGACTGTCCCTCCACACATCCCGCTTTCCAGTGAGCACCGGGACCTTTCCGGAGGGGGGAAAGTTTATCCACCCTCTGCATCCAGTGTTGAACGTTAACCTTTTGAAGCCTAGCGGTAACTTTACGTACCACCAGGCTTAACTTTAGTCAACTCTCCAAGAGGCTCACATTGCGTTTATGTGTTCTTACTTATTTGGGAACAATCTGTAACTTTTACCTTACACGTCAAAAAATGATTGGTTTTTTTTAAACTGAAGTGGAGAGTGTTTACTGCGCGGTACGCCCTGGGTCTTTATATCAGACAGAATGCGTTTCGTCTTTAAAGGGTTAAGGAAGCTCAAAGTAAAGTGCACCCTAGAACACGCCATGAAGTCCCATAGGGGGTGCAGAGATATGGCTCTACTCTGTCTTTAACCTCAGCGCTAGAGGGGGTTTGTGGTCAAAGCCACGCCCCGGCCGCTTTACCCCCGAGAACGACGTAGCCATTGTACAGGAGGCTGTGTGGACACCATGGCCGGTATGAACTGGTACAGAAAAGATCAGCGCTCTTCTGGGATGTTACGCAGCGTCGAGTGGTAATCCCTTACCGACGTTTCGGGACAAAGTATCGGTCCCATATTTTCTTTTTTCTCTCTTCTTGGACTTCTTGACACTTGAAGATGGGAACGATGTGTTGGCCCGAAACGTCGGTAAAGGATTACCATTCGACGCTGCGTAACATCACAGAAGAGCGCAAATCTCATCTACACCGCATCGGAAACCTGAAATCACACCTGGAGAAAATCTCGCCCCTGCCGGGATTCGATCCCGCCAATCTCCAGCCCGTAGCGAGTCGCTATACCGACTGAGTTATCCCAACCTACGTTAAGAAAGAGTGGAGACATACCTCAGCTCCTCTATACGTCATTCCTGGTATCGTGCCTAATTAACCTTTTAAAGCCTAGCGGTAACTTTACATACGACCAGGTTTAACATTAAAAAATTCTACGTGGTGCCCACATTGCGTTTATGTGTTTTGTACGGATCTCAGAACAAACAGCAACTTTTGCCTTATAAAACATTAAGAGACTGGTTTTTATAACCGAAGTGGAGAGTGTTTACAGCGCGGTACGCACTGAGTCCTTATATAAAACAGATACGCTTCGTCTTTAAAGGGTTAAGAACGGAGCGCATAAAGTTGATCCTGTGCCTAAGTAACATGTCATAAAAACGTACGATGGCATAGAGGTAAAGCTCCATGAATTTGAAGCCCCTTCGCAAAGCAATTACGAAAACAGACTACTAGCTTCGTCTAGTCTGTCCGTCCATCCGCTGGCATGACCATCGGACACCAAACGCATGGATTTTTACAACTGATGTTGTGGGATTATTCCTACAAATCTGTTGACATTTCGGACAAAAATACTACAAACTTTACATGAAGACGTATACAGTTGAACTCGGTTATAACGTCATGAAGGGGGCTGAATATTTTGTGTCGTTATAAACGAGGGTTGTTATAACCGAATAATGTTATGGTTAACAGTGACGAATTAATTGGTACCAGGGCTGTGGAGTCGGAGCCGGAGTAGGAGGAGTCGGAGTCGGTAAAAATGTACCGACTCCGACTCCAACCTCAGTCTAAAATCTTAACTAGATACTCCAAATCCAGAGCCCTGATAGCTACAGTAACCATTAGACTTATACTTAAATATAGGTCGTAATTCTAACAAGTAGCCTGACGAATCACGTGGTGGTGATGAAATGTCTTATACGTTTACTGTTCTTAAACCTTTAAAGACGAAGCGTATCTGTTTCATATAAGGACTCAGTGCGTACCGCGCTGTAAAGACTCTCCACTTCGGTTATAAAAACCGATCTCTTAATGTTTTATAAGGCAAAAGTTGCTGTTTGTTCTGAGATCCGCACAAAACACATAAACGCAATGTGGACACCACGTAGAATTTTTTAATGTTAAACCTGGTGGTACGTAAAGTTACCGCTAGGCTTTAAAAGGTTAATATTAAAAGGTTAATACATATTGAGCTTTTATGAAGGAGTCGGAGTCGGGGTTTTAAAAATCGAGCAGTCGGAGTCGGAATCGGAGGTTTCGTGTACCGACTCCACAGCCCTGATTGGTACCAAGGAATATCTGACGCTATAGGCGAGGTGTCGTATAAAACGATGTCGTTATAACCGGGTTTGACTGTATGTACGATTACTTATGACTCCTAATGTTTACTAACCCTGTCCTGCTTACAAACGTCCCTTTGCTGCTACTGTTTGGCGAACAGGACAGAACTACATCCCTAGCCTCCGGGTATTTGCCATATCCAGGATCCGTTCTTCTGGGATACAACGCTGTTTCAGAGGGAATCGGATGCCGACGTTTCGAAGAAACCTGCTGCCTTCATATTCAATGCAAACAGTTGCATATTATTGTTTCTCTTGTATCAGAAAGATAAATAAATAAATAAATAAATAAGTGGTTACGAGTATGATTACAGAATATGGCCCTCCGAAACGTCGGGTATTTACTCAACGACAGGGCGTCACATCCCAGAAGACTTTTCACGTTGAGCAATACCGCTGTGACAACATCGAATCACGAATTATTGCACTTAAACGTCAGTGACGACAATAACTGACAACCAAGATCCAAGCCAACGTTTCAAAAACCACCTTATTTTTCTTATTATTACTTTTTGTGCGTGATATATAATAATCATACGTAAAATTAACGAACAGAAACAATAAGACATGACAGCAAATAGCACAAGTGGCTGCCGCCGCCTACGAATTCCGTTAAATATGGGTCGGAAGGCACGCAAGATTTTCGCCAGCGGTGGCAATAGGTATTTCTCTTCTCCAAATGGTCGTCAGCAGCTCCGGGGCACGCCAGCCTCCCACACAATGGGTACCTGGAGTAAATCAGCCGGAGCTTAAGGTTCACCACTCACCTCCATCCAACGCAAGGTTAAAACGGAGTAATAACCCTATTCCCTTACAGGCCTTTATGCCCTGCAGAGGGACAACATTACCGCTGCGCTACGCAAAGACACGCCGAAACTGCAACGTAAGCAGCATAAGTGAGATATAGGGGGAGTAATTCCATAAAGTGTCCAGCTTCAGGCGCAACTAATGTTAACGAGCGTAGACTGATGTCACAAGTCGGGAGGGTGCGCGAAGCCGTGTGCGCGTGAATCAGTGTGTTTCTCTAGTCTGAGCGGTGGAGGTGCCAGCATTGGTCTGCTTCCATAGCAGCTGCAATCACGTGACTCAGGATGGTAAGGTTTGTGAGAATCACGGTGAAGGTTTTCATGAAAAATGACGGAGACTTTGTCGACGTAATCCTCTTAAATCTCCGTCCTTGATTAGATATCAGGAAATAAACAGCACAATCCAGGAACGTCTAATGCTCCATATGCTGATATTAAAAATGAAGTATATATAAAACAAGAGAGGCAACGTACGTATAAACGTAACATTCAAGCGGGTTCGCGTAGCCCCTGTTGCCATCGAAAAGATGTGTTACATTTTCTGAGTGTGTGTCTGCAGCCATAGTTATCCAGCATGCAAAACGCATGCGCCGTATTATATTGTCATCTGTGGCCTGTCTGGTTGTACCATATTTTCCCCCATTATCTCATAAACGGTACAATTTTTGGAAAAAAGTTACTTAACATAAAACGTGTGTTTTTGTTTTCTCTGCAACTTTTGTCTGAAATATTTCTCATTCTAAGAAGAATTCAGCGAGATATTATCATAAATGTACATAGGTGTTCATGTAAAGTACCCATTATTCTTGTCAGATTTCAATGAAAACTTGAATTTTCTTCGCAGATTTTTGAAAAATACTCAGATATCAAATTTCATGCAAATCAGTCCGGGTGGGAGCAGAGATATTCCATGCGGACACACGGACAGACATGACGAAACTAATATCGTTTTTCGCTATTTTGTAAACGCGCATAAAAACTTTTAATCCACGTACTCGTATTGCGAAATATTCCTCCATACTTATACCTACACAGTACACGTATTTTGGTGTCCGCGGCACCTGCCTGTCCTGTTCTTGTATTAACCTCGCAAAACCCGCATTTATTGCAATACCTCAGCATGAATGACGCATTAAAACTGCTGACCATCACATTACCTTCTGGCGCATTCCTTACGCCAGCACCTCGATCATGTGAAACTGACAGTCGGCCAGCAAATCCAACACATTCCCCACACTTCATGGCACCGGAACGTTCATTGCCACGTGCACAACAGCCCGTCACTGGACCTACTAATGAACCAGATGAATCCAGCCCATATTCCCATATACTGCTTCTCCACAGCCCAACGTAATGCTTTTTACTTCATGCACCACCAGGTTTAACTTTCAAAAACGCCACGTTCTGCCCACACAGTTTATTTATGTGTTTTGTGTGGATCTCAGAACAAACAGCGATTATTTCCCTGTACAGCATTAACTGACTGGTTTTTATAACCGAGACGGAGTGAGTTTACTGCGCGGTACGGACTAAATCGCAACTATAATTCAGGTTTATCCTAACCTTTTAAGGACAAGCGGGCACTGCCTGGTAACCTTCAGAGCAGTAAACTTCCCCCCACCCCCACTATGATACATGTAGTGCCCCTGACTGCGAATGTTCCCTTTAAGATGCGCGGCCGTGCAGTAATTGAAATGCTCTCGCGCACACTGAATTGTTGCCGCGCAGCTGGAATCTTTCAATTTTTATTGTAAATATCCTTAGCATGCATATTACAAAAAAAGAACTTTTAAAGCGGCGCGCAGTCGTCATGTGTAAATATTTCCTGCTCAGAGGAATAGCGGGTCCGCGAAGCTGTAAAAAAAATTACAGGGAACATTGTTCAACTGCGCCCCCCCCCCCGGTCAACTGCCCCCCCCCCCGGTCCTCTCTCCACCCTCACCATCTTGGTCTTTAAATGTATCCTACTGCCATACACCCTACTTTTCCTTTCTGCGTTTCCGATCAAAAAGTATCGATTCCTCATCGCTCACATTCCGGCTACATGTTCGGCCCATCTCAATCTCCGTAATTTTCTCACCGTGAGAATACTCAGTGAAGAGAACAAATCAGGACGCCCCTAATTATGCAATTACTCATTTCCTGATATTTTCTTCCTTCATTACAAACAGGCCTATTTGCTTCACCCCTTTATTCTCAGCAACCCCTCTGCTGTTCTCACAATGTGACCGACCAAGTTTCACACCCACACAACACAACAAAGTGACTCTGTATTCTAACCTTTACGTTTCTTGTTACGACATGAAAGTCGAGTCTGTCCTTCCGTATCATTCCATCTCCTACTCTACTTCAAAAAATCTCAAACAAATGCGATATCAAAAGTCAACATTTAAAAGGATATCGAACGAAGTGCATTCGTCTGATCCTACAAATAAATAATTCGTGTCACAAAATACAGCCTCCGAAAGATATATAAACATTTTATTTATCAATAATTTTAATGTCCATCGTCCCGTTGTGCGTGAAATTTATACGTGAAAAATAAAACAACCGCAAAGCACAATTTCATTCACCACTCCGCACTTCAGCGTTGAGAATACATGAAATCACACTACATGTTTCGGCCATTCCTTAGCCATCTTCAGGTGTGTGCGATAGTAACTAATAAATACAAGTATATTATATCATATTTGAAGGACGGTTAATGTGAGATTTCACATTTCTCTCAATAAAATGTTTTATCCACTATATTATTTATATTTAAAATCAGGATTCTGAAGAAAGAAGTTAGTCAGCAGCAAAAGCGTCGAGACCCCAACCACCTCACTTGGTTGACCACAGTCTGCCTCAATAAAACAACCACATATTGGATAACGCACCCAATAATTCCATACAAACAACAATAATACACACAATGTGGAGTGAAACAGCAAGACTAGTGCGTACAAGAAGAGGCCAACATACGCATTGCTAATAATATACGTATGCGAGACGTGGAAGAGCACAACCAACATTATAAGAAGCATGCAGGTGTTTATCAACAGGTGCCTACGGAAAATCCTTCAGATAAGATTGCCAGATACCATAAAAAAATGAGGCGGTATGAGAGAGAACTGGACAAAAGCCATTAGAAAGACAGATCAAAAATAGAAAATGGTCCTGGATTGGTCATATACTCAGTAAACCATCAGGAATAACCGAAAAGATGCCTTAGACTGGAATCCGCAAGGCAAGAGGAAGAGGGGTCGACCGAAGAAGACCTGGGGACGCACGGTGGAGGAAGAAGCCCGAGACCAGAGGAAAAGATGACAGGAAGTGAAGGCCCTGGCAGAGAACAGGTGAGACGGAGACACTTCGTCAAGGCCCTATGCTCCATACAGGAGTAGAAGGAATGATGACGATGATGATGATGATGAATAACACTACTCGCCCTTCATGGACAATAGCCACCAACAGAACAGATTAGTAGTATTAACCTTTCCTCTCTGCACCAGTTTTCATCTAATATATTAATCTTTTAAAGCCTAGCGGTAACTTTACGTACCGCCAGGTTTAACATTAAAAAATTCTACGTGGTTCCCACATTGCGTTTATGTGTTTTGTACGGATCTCAGAACAAACAGCAACTTTTGCCTTATAAAACATTAAGAGACTGGTTTTTATAACCGAAGTGGAGAGTGTTTACAGCGCGGTAAGCACTGAGTCCTTATATAAAACAGACACGCTTCGTCTTTAAACGGTTAATCACCAGTTATAATAATTTATTCAATTTCTCATTACTGGTAATTTTAATAATATATTTTAATACATTTTATAGTTGGCCACATATATATTTTATTTCTTCAAAATCCTTATTTTAATTGTAAACAATATATTGGATAAAATATTTTATCCAGACAAATGTGTCACCTCACAATTACCATACTTCAAATATGACATATACTTGTATTTATTAGTTACTATCGCACACACCTGAAGATGGCTAAGGAATAGCCGAAACATGTAGTGTGATTTCATGTATTCTCAACGCTGAAGTGCCGAGTGGTGAATGAAATTGTGCTTTGCGGTTGTTTTATTTTTGACATATTATTTATTATTTGATGTGGTGGTGAACACAAGATAAAAATTATTTCACGTCGTGCAGTTACTTCCTGTTTACTAGTTTATCAGCAGAGTTAACCGACTTCATGTTGCTTCATATTCCTGAACAGATATTACTGCAGGCTATGGTAGACATAATACTGACCCCACAAGGTTTCAAAAACACATGGCAAACCTTACAAATCTCCCCAATATCCCTACAAAATAAATGCTTTTGAAAAAAATTTAAAAAGACAAAATTATTAAAAATGTCTTAAATTCATCTTACGCCACTCCCTCCTTCCCCCCTCATTACCACAAAAAGCAGCAGGCTCTTGAGGTCAGTAAGTTGCCACTGTGTGCGTGCGTGCGTGCGCGCGCGCGCGCGCGCGCGTGACTGCTCGCCTTTATGTAAACTGTTTACTCTAATTAACCTTTTAAAGCCTAGCGGTAACTTTACGTACCACCAGGTTTAACATTAAAAAATTCTACGTGGTGCCCACATTGCGTTTATGTGTTTTGTACGGATCTCAGAACAAACAGAAACTTTTGCCTTACAAAACATTAAGAGACTGGTTTTTATAACCGAAGTGAAGAGTGTTTACAGCGCGGTACGCACCGAGTCCTTATATAAAACAGACACGCTTCGTCTTTAACCTTTTAAAGCCTAGCGGTAACTTTACGTACCACCAGGTTTAACATTAAAATCTTCTACGTGGTGCCCACATTGCGTTTATGTGTTTTGTGTGGATCTCAGAACAAACAGCAACTTTTGCCTTACAAAACATTAACAGATTGGTTTTTACAACCGAAGTGGAGAGTGTTTACAGCGCGGTACGCATTGAGTCCTTATATAAAACAGATACGCTTCGTCTTTAAAGGGTTAAACAGTTTCTCACGCAACCCACAAAGTTTCAATAAATAATTGCTGAAATATTCTGTGCCGAAATTTGGCAAATCGGAATAAAAAATGTAGATCAGGGACAAAAAAAATAATTTACGCAACTATGTACCGTGTTGCTCATATAGACCGATTTTTCACGAAACTCGTGATATCGAAATAAAATATCGCAAACATCTCTTGTGTCGAATTTCAGCGAAATCGTTAAGAAATACGTAGAAAGTATGTTAGGAAGTGATTTACGCCCTTACGTAAATCGTGCCTTTTACTTTTCCGAATTTTCATGAAATTCGCCATGTTTCAATAACATATTGTAGCCATTTACTGTACCAAATTTCGGGCAAGTGGGACGAGAGATGTACAAAACAGCTTAAGACCTTAAACACAGCATGACTCCGGCAAAGCCGACTCACAGCAAACTCATGTTTACTTGACTGCATCCTGTCAGGAACGCCTGTACTGAATTTAATGAAAATCTGATAAACAGTTCAGCAGTAGTCACTACACCACACAGCGCGCATGCACTCTCCACATAACCTGTAATTTCCGTCTAAAACAGAACTTACAATGCAATGCGAGGCAGTAAATGTAGCACAACGGGGGTCGACAGCTGCTATGTGCAGCTTTTTTTTGGAAAGGCCTCGGTTTCCGAAATACCTCTGTTATAACTTAGCATTTTTCTACTTATCTAGCGACTGTAAGTTAGCACAGCACCACCACATGGAAGCAAAACGTTCGATTGACAAATTATTCTATGGACACCGTGCATACGTGGAGCAACGCGTGAACACGATGGGGATTCGTCACATTGTACCTCGCAGAAAACACAGCCCGTGTCCACTACAGAGACAAATCAGTCAGTGCTGTATGGAGAAATAACGGTGGTATATTGTAAGAATTATACAATAGACAGGCAATGTACGCATAAACATAACATTCAGGCGCGTTCCCGTAACCACCGTTGCCGTGGAAAAACAATGAGTATTATATATTCTCTGTGTGTCTGCAGCCTTAGTTAGCCAGCACGCACAGCGCATGAGCCGTATTATATTGTCATCTGTGGCCTGCCTGGTTATACCATACTTCTCAACATTAGCTAATATACGACACGATTTTCAAGACGAAAGTTACTGAACACAAAATGTGTTTTGATTTTCTCTACAACTTTTCTGTGAAACATCTCTCATTCTAAGAAGAATCCAGCGAGATATAATAATAAACGTACACACGTCTTCATGTGAAGTATCCATCATTCTTGTCACATTTTAAGCCTTTAAAGACAAAGCGTATCTGTTTTATATAAGGACTCAGTGCGTACCGCGCTGTAAACACTCTCCACTTCGGTTATAAAAACAAGTCTCTTAATGTTTTATAAGGCAAAAGTTGCTGTTTGTTCTGAGATCCGTACAAAACACATAATCGCAATGTGGGCACCACGTAGAATTTTTTAATGTTAAACCTGGTGGTACGTAAAGTTACCGCTAGGCTTTAAAAGGTTGAACATGAATTGAAAAGCCAAAACGTCTGAAAAACGTGTGGTGAATGAGATCTGCGCTCTTCAGGGCTATTACGAAACGTCGGATGGTAATCCTTTACCGACGTTTCGTAACAACGTATCAGGCCCATCTTCTTGACCCCTGAAGATGGCACCGATACGTTGTCACGAAACGTCGGTAAAGGATTACCATCCGACGCTGCGTAATAACCCTGAAGAGCGCAGATCTTATCAGAGTCGCAGCGGAAGCCTGAAGTCACGAACGTGTAGTGCAGTTTTGAAATATTTTTCATCTACATACGCTTGTGACGAAAGCAATGTTGACTGTCACCTTGAACAGGATAACTTACGAACCAGCGTCATAAAACTGCACTAGCGGCTAGGATTTAGCAGGAAAACTCCTCATCTGCTTGCTCAGGAATAACCCACTTTAAATGCACTACGACCCCACCGAAGTAACATTTTTAAAGTCTCAGTAAAAGTTGTGCAATCCTTTGTAGCGCGTTTTGGCACGCGGCCATGCCTGATACAGTATCACAATTAAAAATACAAGAAGCAGATTTGTTCCCCTTCTTTCTCATAATCGTGTAATTACTGTCTACGTCACTTTCTGCTACTCGACGAAGTGTGATCCTGCGAAGGACAAACCTGGGCACTCCGCACTAACCTCAAAACACTAAATTAACCCCTTAAAGACGAAGCGTGTCTGTTTTATATAAGGACTCAGTACGTACCGCGCTGTAAACACTCTCCACTTCGGTTATAAAAACCAGTCTCTTAATGTTTCATAAGGCAAAAGTTGCTGTTTGTTCTGAGATCCGTACAAAACACATAAACGCAATGTGGGCACCACGTAGAATTTTTTAATGTTAAACCTGGTGGTACGTAAAGTTACCGCTAGGCTTTAAAAGGTTAAAGACGAAGCGTGTCTGTTTTATATAAGGACCCAGTGCGTACCGCGCTGTAAACACTCTCCACTTCGGTTACAAAAACCAGTCTCTTAATGTTTTATAAGGCAAAAGTTGCTGTTTGTTCTGAGATCCGTACAAAACACATAAACGTAATGTGAACACCACGTAGAATTTTTTAATGTTAAACCTGGTCGTATGTAAAGTTACCGCTAGGCTTTAAAAGGTTAACGAACAGAAAAGCATGGCTGTGGAGTCGGAGTCGGAAGGAATTTTAGGTGGAGTCGGGAGTCGGCAAAAATGTACCGACTCCCACTCCAACCTCAGTCTAAAATCTTAACTAGATACTCCAACTCCAGAGCCCTGATAGCTACAGTAACCATTAGACTTATACTTAAATATAGGTCATAAGTCTAAACAGTAGCCTGATGATTCACGTGGTGGTGAGGAAACGTCTTATAGGTTTACCGTTATTAATAAATATTGAGATTTTATGAAGGAGTCGGAGTTTTAAAAATCGAGGAGTTGGAATCAGAGCTTTTGTGTACCGACTCCACAGCCCTGCAGAAAAGGCGCTGACAATGATCAGCAGAAGGGACTGTACACAGCGAAGTGGCTGAAACAGAGTAAAAAGCTAATGCATTCCTTCATCTATTAATTACGCTCTAAACTACGGAATGATTTTCTTTCACGAAGGAAATTAACGTTATGCGGTATTTCCTGTTCTTGTAAAGGAGAAAAGAGGGGGGACGATAGAGTTAACCTTGCTTGTATCTTAAAATAGACACAACTGCCTTGCTTTTCGGACGAGGCTGCAGGAACTGCTGATAAAGTCACGGCAATCAGTAACTGCTGAAAAAGTTGGTGCAGTCAGCTATTGCCGATAAAGTCAGAGCAGTCAGGAACTGCTGATAAAGTCGGTGCAGTCATCTACTGCCGATAAAATTACGACAATCAGTAACTGCTGATAAAGTCGGTGCAGTCATCTACTGCTGATAAAATTACGACAATCAGTAACTGCTGATAAAGTCGGTGCAGTCAGCTATAGCCGATAAAGTCAGAGCAGTCAGGAAATGCTGATAAAGTCGGTGCAGTCATCTACTGCTGATAAAATTAGGGCAATCAGTAACTGCTGATAAAGTCGGTGCAGTCATCTACTGCTGATAAAATTAGGACAATCAGCAACTCCTGAAAAAGTCGGTGCAGTCAGCTATTGCTGACACAGTCAGGGCAGTCAGCTACAAGCCCAAAGCGTCCGGAGCGTGCAAGTGAATACGCCACCCAGTGCTGAGGCTAGAAATGCGTGGAGCGTTATCTCCACCACATCATTCCTGTGCAAACCTACTCAGGGTCACTGAAATGAAGGCGAAGTCCGCTAATAACCCACACTACTTAATAAGCGTCCCAGGAGTCAATCAGACACAATGCTGCGCCGTATTTCCCAATAAATACGGCGCCCTCGACCTCCGTAAATAGGTCACGTGAATATCACGTTACGTGCTACCTTGGGCTGTGAATGGAGAGAATCTTAGCAGTTCGCATTGCCCTAAAACTTCTCAGACGATACCAAGAGAAGGTTTTGTATAAAACTGCACATGCAATTAAAAATAATTAGGCTTTTATGTAACCAATGTAATAACATTAGTAACAATTACCCTTTCGTGCTTGTTTTTTTTCTAAACATCGCCATACGCAATATCTATTTCAATTTTAACCTCACCACTAAAAAAAAAAGGTACAGTTCACCCTAGAACAGGCAATGAAAGCTCAGTGGGGATTAGATGTATAGCTCTACTCCTTCTTTAACTTCGGCGCTAGATGCGAGTGGGTAGTCAACGCCACGCCCCGGCCGCTTTACCCCCGGGAAAGAAAACCGGCACCCACTGCACAGGAAGATGGGTGGAACCAACGTCCGGTGTGGACGGGTGCGGAAAATCCCCCCCCCCCGCCACGATTCGATCCCCGGACCGTCCAGTCCGTAGCGAAGGGCGATCCAGACTACGCTATCCCGGCCACCTATCCACCTCTCGTGAGTTACAAGGCTGCGATTTGTCCTGCCTCCGAACCCAATTTTTATATTTGTCTATCGGTGTCATAATAGGACAAGCGAATCAGACGAGAGACGGACTGCTGACAGTCAGTGGTGTACCTTAACCTCTGCATAATGGAAGCTGTGCCACTGAACTTGGTATGACATTCACCGTCCGTTATGGATTTCGGTTCAACAAATACCGTGAAGAAAACTTCGTTCGATACACAAATGTGGAAATTTCTTTCACAGAATGGATCGTCCATATTTAACTATTTAAAACCCAGTGGTTACTTTATGTACCACCAGGTTTAACATTCAACAATTCTACGTTCTGCCCACACAGTGTATTTATGTGTTTTGTGTGGGTCTCAGAACAAACAGCGATTATTTCCCTATACAGCATTAACTGACTGGTTTTTATAACCGAGACGGAGTGTGTTCACTGCGCGGTACGAACGGATTCTTTAAAAACGGGTGGAGCCTGGGAACCTTCGAAGAAGTGGTGTGTTTTCGGAAATCGGGGAGCATTGTACATAGAAGTATGTTCTCTCAGTCTTTAAACGTCTGTGCCATGGCTCAGTGCCCATCCCAGCGGCCACGCAGTCTAAGGCGTGGGTCTGCGGGCATTCGCATACTGGGATTGCATGTTCCTAATCCCGCCGTGTTCATGTCTGTCTGTCTCTTGTGAGTGTTGTGTGTTGTCTCAGAGACGGGCCGATCACTCGTCCAGAGGAGTCCTACCGAGTGCGGCGTGTCTTAAGTGTGATCGTGAAGCCTCGATACTGAGGAGGCCCTGGTCCACTAGGGGCTGCTGCGCCACTGGAGGGAGGGTGGAAGTCTGTTAGTCGCCAGCCTGTCACACCGGAGGCTTAGGTTCGATCCCAGGCCAATTCATGTGAAATTTGTGGTGGACAAAGTCGCTGTAGGAGGGATTTTAGTCCGAGTGTTTTGGGTTTCCCCTGTCAATGTCATTCCAACAGCGCTCCATACTCATCTTCATCTATGTGTGCTCTTACCACAAAAACAAACCGACGAAGCCGGGAACCCTCCAAAAAGCAACGCCTTTTCGGAAATCGTGGCGCTATGGAAGTACTTTCACTTAGTATTTAAAGGGCTAAACTAACGCGCCCCACTAAAGAAGGGGCACCTGAGGTCAAAGAGAGTTTCTGCATGACAAACTGGAAACGCGCAACACAAGTGCGTAAAGTCACGTTCACACAAGACAAGTGTTGTCAGTGTTGACGCGAACATGACGCACCGCGCGCCATTTCTTGTCAGTCAGGGGCCATTAACCGTGGTCAGGGCAGACCTTGAGCAGAAAATACAGCCTGCACCGACACTGAAAATATAATTACTTTAATACGATAGAAATTAGCACTGTGTAACTTTACAGTGAAAAAAGCGTGCAATATTGCAAACAAACTTATATTCACAAGTGACAAAACATGATTCATTAAATTTGCTATTAAGGGTAAAACACGTACTGCTGTAAACATGGGTTATGATAGCTAACCCATATTTGGACGCAGTAGCTATAAGTTGGCCTGCACTGTGCCACATGATGTCACATTACTGCACTGTGCCACATGATGTCACATTACTGCACTGTGCCACATGATGTCACATTACTGCACTGCGCCACATGATGTCACATTACTGCACTGCGCCACATGATGTCACATTACTGCACTGCGCCACATGATGTCACATTATTGCAATGTGCCACACGATGTGCCACATTACTGCACTGTGCCACACTATGTGCCACATTATGCAATGTGCCACACGACGTGCTACATTACTGCATCGTGCCACACAACGTGCCAAATTACTGCACTGTGCCACACGTCCGACAGTACTGCAGTGTGCCACACGATGTCCCACATTACTGCAGTGTGCCACACCAGGTGTCACATTACTGCACTGCGCCACATGATGTCACATTGCGATGTGCCACATTATGCAATGTGCCACATGATGTCCCACACATTACTGCAGTGTGCCACACCAGATGTCACATTACTGCACTGCGCCACATGATGTCACATTGCGATGTGCCACATTATGCACTGCGCCACATGTCACATTGCGATGTGCCACATGATGTCCCACACATTACTGCAGTGTGCCACACCAGGTGTCACATTACTGCACTGCGCCACATGATGTCACACCGCGATGTGCCACATTATGCAATGTGCCACATGATGTCCCACATTACTGCAGTGTGCCACACAAGGTGTCACATTACTGCACTGCGCCACATGATGTCACTGCGATGTGCCACATTATGCAATGTGCCACACGATGCCCCACACTACTGCAGTGTGCCACACCAGGTGTCACATTACTACAATGTGCCACCACGTTACTGCGAGCCTCAGACCGAGGTTTTGTTGCTCCGCCTGCTAAACAGCATCGCGTTCTTCGCTGTTTTTCGATTTTATAATAAAGTTACGCAGAACACGAGCATCTGTGATGAACTGTTCAACCTTTTCTGCAGAAACTCCCGTAGCCACTTCAAGGACAAAGCATTTTTAGCCAACTAAACATTCAGCTGCTCGTCGTCCTTTGCTCAATCTTGTTTGTACGTACAGCCAAACTCGGTTACAACGGATCTTCAGAGGTGTTATACAAAGATCCGTTATAACCGAAGTCCGTTATAACCGAGGTCGACTGCACAGCTGTTCCCGTCGGACGTAAGGGCTCGGTAACTTCTGCTTCATCACTGACACCCTTAAATATATACATTCGAACTCGGCTATAACGTCACGAAAGGGACAAAAAATATTTTGTATCGTTACAAACGAGTGTCGTTATAACCGAGAAGTGTAATGTTACGATTAACAGCGACGACTTCGTAACAAAAGAAAATCTGGTTCTACAGGCCCGGTGTCAGTAGAAACCGATGTCGTTGTAAGCGGGTTAGAGTGTATCATGTACAGTACGTAGCCGTCCTGATGCAACGCTGTATTCAGGAACTGTGTGATATGTTGGTATAATGCAATAAAGTACTGGCTGTTTGTACTCTGAACAGACTGTACTGTCGCGTTATCTCAGATAACCAAACACGCCAGATTATTTCCAGGAATTCTATAGACGTTAAGAATGCAAAATTAACAATACTAATTATTAGGTATTTCAACTTTTTATCTAATTTTATCAAACATGTAATCACAATGTGGCCCACACCGACGTACATCGAAGCTGGCAAATAATTACTCAGCTAACACTGGATGTTTTTACATAATGGATTTAAATAATGGACTGAAAAGCACACGAAGAAGAGGAAAAGTTTAATCGTCATTTTAACATATAATAAGGAATTCGCATCCTAAATTTTTTAAATTTCAATTTTAAATTATTCACCACACCGTTTCTGTTTAATGACCCACCGCTAACAATTACACGTCGATGCAATTTATATTTTATATTATCAGAGAGATCTCGCAAAATATTACATGTTTACCTTGAGTTTTAAATTTTTGCATAAAATAAACACCTCACGCTGATCGGCTTGTGATAGAAGCACGTAGCATGAGAAGAAATAATAATCAATACAGGTTGAGTCACACGGATTACGTAATAGTATTTATGTAATTCTACATATACAAGACGGACAGCGTCAAATTAATACATTTTCCCGCTTCTTAAGATATTCAGAAAAAATAGAAACTAATATGTTGATACGCGGAGACCCGAGTTCGATCCTGGGTCAGTCCATATGGGATTTGTGGCGGACAAAGTGGCACTGGGACATGTTTCTCCCCGAGTACTTCGGTTTTCCCCAGTCAGTTCCATTACTCCGTTGCTCCACCACACGGAGAAACTCAAAAACTAATCATCTTCATCACAGGGTTACACAATAAGTCTTAAAGGTGCGGTACGTTCGTAGCGTCTGTTGCGGGGCCCTTCGCCATTAAAAAAATTTGGCTACAGAAAAGCGCACAATGAGGAGCCCCATGACATATACTCCTGACCACATATTATCGTTTTCGTCGTCCGTACCTCTTTTTACCTACTCACAGTAGATGTCGAGGTTACTTATTTGCACTTGATCACACACACACACCACAGCCGGTAGGACTCCTCTGGACGAGGGATCGGCCCGTCGTAGAGACCTCTACCTGACAACACACTCACAAGAGATAAACATCCATGCCCCCGGTGGGATTCGAACCCGCAATCCCAGCAAGCGCTCGGCCGCAGACCTACGCCTTAGACCACGCGGCCACTGGGATCGGCCCCAGATATTATCAAGGTGATGAGATTCATTACTTCAGTTAGTGGGATGAACACAACGCGCCTGTTTCTTGCGACGTACGCAGTGTACGTCTTGCAGTTGGTGCATTCAAACAAGCGAGCGTTTCCGATTCGTGTCCAGTCCAGTCTACTCGCGTGTGACTCACGGCGCAACGCATATGCGTTAGCCTGGCACACACCATCCAGTAAGCCTCACTGCAACAGTCAAGCCAGGCTGCCCTGCATGTGTCGTAACTTCGTCACTCACGACGGACTCCGTCAGTGTGCCAGCAGGGATCACGGCACTAATTGTTTGACGCGTTCGCGAAATTGCGAAAAACGACTTTTATCTTCGTCACGTCTGTCCGTCCGCATTGAACAACCCGGTTCCCCACTGAACGGATTTTCGTGAAGTTTGATATTCGAGCACTTTTGGAAAGCCTATCGAGAAAATTCGAGTTTCATTAAAATCTGACAAAAAAAAATTAAGGGTACTTCACATGCAGACATACGTCCATTTATGATAGTATCTCGCTGAATTCTTCCCAGAATGAGAAACATTTCAGACAAAAGTTAGAAAGAAAAATCAAAACACATTTTATGTTAAATAACTTTTTCCCGAAAATTGTACTGTTTATGAGATACTGTGGAAAAATATGGTACAGTCGGACAGGCCACGGATGATAATATAATACGGCGCATGCGCTTTGCATGCTGGATAAGTAAGGCTACAGACGCACACTCAGAATATTTAATACTTACTGCTTTTCGACGGCAAGAATGGTTACGTGAACGCGCTTCAATGTTACATTTATACGTACAGCGCCTGTGTTGTTAATCACTTCAAGCCCCACAATTACTCTTTGCGCCTCTAAGTTCAAGATACAAAACTCTAGGCCGTGCCACAGGATACATATGTGTTTTGTACGGATCTCAGAATAAACACCGATTATTTCCCTACACAACCTTAACTGATTAGCTTTCATATTTAAATATTTCTTACATAATAAATATGATTTATACAAATTAAAATTAATGTTGCAGCTGGTAGTGGAAACTTCCAGTTTGTGGCATTATACGTTCACGTCTGCAGTGCGTATCTCAGTCCAAGGCGGATCGGGTCCCCGTGTTTATGCTGTGTCGTGTACCGGAGGCAGCAATGTACTGTTTTAATCATATTTGAACCATGAAATTTTAAAAACAGTGCCAGCTGTACCCTTTACACACAAATGACAGCAACAACGGAGCCCACAACAGACTGTGGAACCGCGTAAATAGTGGCTTGTCACTGGCAGTTGGTTTTAAACCTGGCACATTGCGCTACCTGAGGATGGTACGCTTGTACCGAAACATGTCGCAGCTACGTGTTTAACACTCATGTGTAACTAATAACGTGCGTTTGGTTGGTACAGTAAATTGTATACACTGATCTAAAGAAAATGCAAGGATTGGACAACTCTGAAATAATACAGAAAGATAACTTAACCTTTTAAAGCCTAGCGGTAACTTTACATACCACCAGGTTTAACGTTAAAAAATTCTGCGTGGTGCCCACATTGCGTTTATGTGTTTTGTACGGATCTCAGAACAAACAGCAACTTTTGCCTTATATGACATTAAGAGACTGATTTTTATAACCGAAGTGGAGAGTGTTTACAGCGCGGTACGCACCGAGTCCTTATATAAAACAGATACGCTTCGTCTTTAAAGGGTTAAATACAACCCGTTAAAACGATATCTCAAGTTTACAAAAATTGGGGTCGTAAGGCCCAAACCAGGTAAAAGTCAAGACTGTATATTAAAATATAATAAAATTACATGTATTACAATGTTAAAACTGTTTTCCGGCACTTCAAGCGTCAAATGGGAGTTCTTCAAAATACATGTCTCATGGAGTACAATCTGCAAACAAGAATCTTAGTAAGCTTCACTTTACAATTTCATAACCGAATACACAGAAATTAATATTCCGAACGATAAGAATGTCCTATTTTCCGTTCCTGTTGAATCTGATCAATACTGGAGAGTTACAGTACACTATACAGTTTCTTCCCGTATTTATTCACTCTTCGGCCGATCCCAGTGGCCGCGCGGTCTAAGGCGTGGGTCTGCGGCCAAGCGCTTGCTGGGATCGTGGGTTCGAATCCCACCGGGGGCATGAATTTTTTTGTCTTGTACAGTGTTTGTGTTGTCAGGTAGAGGTCTCTGTGACGGGCCGATCCCTCGTCCAGAGGAGTCCTACCTAGTATGGTGTGTGTTTGAGTGTGATCAAGTGAAAATAAACAACATCGACACCTACTGGAAGTAGGTAGAAGACGGAAGGACTAAGAAAGAAAGAAAATTATTCGTTCTTCGTATCTCCACAGTCAATTAGTGGCACTTCGATCTGTAAACAAGACATATGACGCGATGTGTATTAACGTGTTGTAACATTATCATTCGGTAAATTAGAGGGAAGTTTGTACTTACGCAAAACAGAATGTTAAATATATCTTTTTGAGGTACACAAACAAATCGGTTAGACCTTTGTAGAATATGCAAGCCACCGTTCACTTCAATGTCAGGGAAGTACCATGTGTGTGGTTATATCACTAGTGCTGGTGGTGGTGGCGGCGGCGGCGGCGGTGGTGAACTCTGTAATAACTTCAAACATTACACAAGGACCAACTGTATGTTACATTACAATTTTTCATTGACATAATCCTGTCGGCCGCACTATGGCCCTGGGGTTGCACTCAGCCTCTAACATAAATGAGTACCAGGAATATTTACTGGGGGGTAAAGGGGGCCGGTGCGTAGGGCTGACAACCTTACAACCTTCATGTGCCGACTGTCTTGAAATCTGCAAGCCTTAACCTCCTGGAACCCTAAGGGCCTGTCCAGGCCTGTAATGGGACTGCTTTACCTTACCAACTGTATGTTTGTTGTTTGTTGCTTATCTGTTTATCCTTATTGGTCACCCTACATACAGTGGAACCCGGTTATAACGACATCGGTTTATGCGACACCTCGCCTATAGCGTCAGATATTCTGCGGTACCAATTAATTCCTCACTGTTAACCATAATATTATACTGTTCGGTTATAACAACACTCGTTTATAACTAACTAACTAACTAACTAACTAACTCCATGGAGCAGAGGCCTTCTTGAGAAGCTAACAGTTTCTCAGCTAGTCAAGAAATTCCCCGCATTTTATGGAACCCGAAGGTTCATTACCGCATTTACAAGAGCCCGCCACCTGTCCCTATCCTGAGCGAGCTCAATCCAGTTCATGTCCTCCCATCCCACTTCCCGAATATCCATCTTAATATTATCCTCCCATCTACGCCTGGGTCTCCCAAGTGGTCGCCTTCCCTCTTGTCTCCCCACCAAAACCCTGTATGCACCTCTCTCCTCCCCCATACGTGCCACATGCCCCGCCCATCTCATTCTTCTAGATTTGATTACTCGAAAAATATTTGGTGATGAGTACAGGTCGTTAAGTTCCTCGTTATGTAGTCTTCTCCAATCCCCTGTCGCCTCGTCCCTCTTAGGCCCAAATATCCTCCTCAGCACCCTATTCTCGAACACCCTGAGTCTTTGTTCCTGCCTCAGTGTGAGAGACCAAGTTTCGCATCCATACAGAACAACAGGTAAAATTATAGTTCTGTATACCCTAATCTTTGTGTTTTTGGATAGCAACCTGGAAGACAAAAGATTCTGCACCTAATGATAGCACGCATTCCCCGACTTCAATCTGCTCTTAATTTCTTCATGAATGGAGTTTCGATTCGTTAGGGTTGTTCCCAAATATTTGAATTCTTCCACCCTTTCAAAGGATTTATTATCTATATTTATGTTGTGATTGTGTCGTGCATTCTGGTTTCGAGACATGACCATGTACTTAGTTTTCTCAGCATTTACTTCTAGACCAATCTCCTTACTAGCAATAATTAAGTCTTCTGCATTTTTCTTTATGCTATGTACGCTGCCGCCCAATATATTAACATCATCAGCATAAACCAGAAGCTGATGTGTACCATTCAATTTCAAGCCCTCCTGGTTTGCCTGAACCCTCCTAATGGCATATTCTAAAGCAAAGTTGAAAAGCAATGGCGACAGAGCATCTCCTTGTTTCAAGCCATTCTTAATAGGGAACGTGTCAGACAGATGTTTGCCTACCCGAACTCTGCTATACGTTTCACTTAGGCACATTTTTATTAACCTTACTAGTTTCATGGGGATACCGAACTCAATGAGAATATTATACAAGACCTCCCTCCTAACTGAATCACAGGCTTTTTTGAAGTCTATAAATAGCTGATGCACTGCCTCATTGTATTCCCATTTTTTCTCAAGTATTTGACGAATGCTGAATATATGATCAGTAGTTGACCTGTTACGTCGAAATCCACACTGATGATCCCCAATAATTTCCTCTGCATATGGAGTTAACCTTGACAAAAGGATGTTGGATAGAATTTTGTACGTAGTCGACAAAAGTGATATGCCTCGATAGTTACTGCAATCTGTCTTATCACCCTTCTTATAAATAGGCACAATGACCAACTCGTTTATAACGACACAAAATATTCAGTCCCTTCCATGACGTTATAACCGAGTTCGACTGCATATGAATTTCTCTAAGACGTTAAGATGTGGTCCCTTATCGATCACGCGTAATATTTGCATAATATCATTCATATGTGCCATTACATGACCATTTTCAAGAGGCTGTGCATATAGGGAATCCCCATTACTGTTAAGAATACACTCACCACGTTCTCCGAATCTAGTTTCGTTTCGTAGTCCTTCCCTCTTCTACCTACTTGTTCACAGTATGTGTAGAGGGTTTGTATTTGCACTTGATCACACTCAAGCAAACACCACATTCGGCAGGACTACTCTGGACGAGGGATCAGCCCGTCGCAGAGACCTCTACCTCATAACACACAGACACTGTACAAAAAAAAAAAAACAAACTTCCATGCCCCCGGTGGGATTCGAACCCACGAAGCGCTCGGCTGCAGACCTACACCTTAGACCGCGCGGCCACTGGGACCGGCCCGTATCTAGTTACAACTCATAAATATTTGTGAAAGACGGTACCTTCCCACTTCGCCTAACGAAACCATTGAGGGTAAGGTAAGAGATGCATGGTACTTATGCAAAGTTCAGCCTAACACAAGCCATGAAGGCCCAGCGGGGGAGCAGACGTATACCTCTACTCTTTCTTTAACTTCGGCGCTAAATTCGAGTGGGTGGTCAACGCCACGCCCAGGCCGCTTTACCCCGGGGAAAACGAGCCGGTACCTATTGTGCAGGACGCTGGGTCGGCCCCAGGGCTGGTCTGAACGGGTGCGGTAAATCTCGCCCCTACCGGGATTCGACCCCCGGACCGTCCAGCCCGTAGCGAGTCGCTAAACCGACTGAGCTATCCCGGCCCATATCGTACATACGCAGATGTAAAATGCACATAAAATGTTAGTCGGTAAAACTGAAGGGAGAAAAACTGTTTCGAAGAGGATAATATTAAAACGAATCTTAATGAGGCAGGATATGAATGATATGAGGTGTCTCAAGACAGGAATCCGTTGTGTTATGCTCTTAACATGTTAACGAATTCACGCGTTCTAAAAGTGCGGAATTGTCACTAGTTAAGCGACTATAAGTTTTTCAACAAGAGATCTATTCGCTGCATGCTCACTGCTTCTCTGAGTCGCGACATTGTAATCAATACACAGCTTTCAGTGGGCATATCCCCCTCGAGACAAGCCCTACCAAACGCGTAAAACCTTCAAAAATTAAATCAACATGTGTCCAACCACAACTAAATTCTGTTTAACCCTTTAAACACGAAGCGTATCTGTTTTATATAAGGACTCAGTGCGTACCGCGCTGTAAACACTCTCCACTTCGGTTATAAAAACCAGTCTCTTAATGTTTTATAAGGCAAAAGTTGCTGCTTGTTCTGAGATCCGTACAAAACACATAAACGCAATGTGGGCACCACGTAGAATTTTTTAATGTTAAACCTGGTGGTATGTAAAGTTACCACTAGGCTTTAAAAGGTTAATATACAGAACGACATGTTTCGACCTACCTCAGGTTATCCTCGGGGTTCACAATTGGCCTTTAAAACATAACGAGGAAGAAATATACATTATTCAAGTTACATAATGTAGATTACTTCCTCAGTATGTTTTAAAACTACATGTTTCGACCTAAGGTAGGTCGAAACATGTAGTTATATAAAATAAATAGAATTCGGTTGTGTTTGGGCAGATATTGGTTTAATTTATTTCTCACTATTACAACAAAAGAGGATAACGTTCGTTAAAATCCTAAAATGTTCGTTATTTTTCTACATAATTCTGAACACATGCAGCCATGACAGCTAAACGCGAACACAAACTTAACTACTAGCTTACATCACATAAAGCTCAAATTAATTTACTTTCTGTTACGACATAAATTCACTACGCAGTATATAGCTCAGCCGAGCGTCTCTGTGCCATAACGTACATTTTACATTACGCGACGTAAAACCACCAAAACCCCTGTAAACCTGACATCAAAGCGTCTGACTGCGAGATGGGAACTGGTACGGTAACAATTTGAACCCCCCCCCCCCCTTCCCAGCCTTTCGTCCTCAGTATAAGTCTAAAACAGAAACAATCAGCGTTTCAACTGCTCGTCTCCAAACGCGCATTGCTTGCACGACAAACGGAACACACAGGCACTTTGTACACAGCTCACACAAATTATATTCTTTCATTTTTATATCGTTTTAGCGGTTTTAATTTGGAAAATATATGATGTCATTCAGGTCAGATTTATTAAATGTCCGTTTACTCTTCTTTATTAATTTCATCATGGTTCAAAGGCTTAAAATGCGATATGAATGAATGAGATTAAAATACCAGCCCTAGTATAAATGGCAAGGAATTAGACAGAAAATGGCTGTCGTCTATCTGAAGCAGGCCCGTAGCCAGACAAACGAACACAGTGGCTGCACCGGCTTTCAGTGCAGGTGTATACACGTACTAACTTCCATATATGTGTATAACGCGTTGCCGATCCCAGTGGCCGCGCGGTCTAAGGCGAGGGTTTGCGGCCGTTCGCTTCCTGGGACTGCGGGTTCGAATCCCGCAGAGGGCATGGATGTCTGTTTCTCGTGATTGTTGTGTGTTGTCAGGTAGAGGTCTCTGCGTCGGGCTGATCACTCGTCCAGAGGAGTCCTATCGACTGTGGTGTGTTTCTGAGTGTGATCGTGAAGCCTCGACAATAAGGAGGCCGTGGCACATTACGGCCTGTTACGCCATTGGGACAAAATTATATAATGCCCTACAATACATACACTGCGTATGTACATACGTACTGCACAAAACATCTTGCATATACACACGTTATTCGAAGTGAGTTGTTTCCAACCACGGTGGTTCAACAGAGGCAACAGCACGTGCACAAGGCAGGGTCTCGCACGTTTTTTAGTGCGCTGATCAGCATGTTTGTCTTTGATACTGCAAATTCGTTGTGCGTGCATCCAAATTTGTAGTGCGTGTATTAACCTCTTAAAGCCTAGCGGTAACTTTACATACTACCAGGTTTAACATTAAAAAATTCTACGTGGTGCCCACATTGCGTTTATGTGTTTTGTACGGATCTCAGAACAAACAGCAACTTTTGCCTTACAAAACATTAAGAGACTGGTTTTTATAACCGAAGTGGAGAGTGTTTACAGCGCGGTACGCACTGAGTCCTTATATAAAACAGATACGCTTCGTCTTTAAAGGGTTAATA
>BLKM01000450.1:397522-459060 GCA_013340265.1 Coptotermes formosanus
TTTCAGACCCTTAAGGCCAACTCAAATTTCAGACCCTTAAGGCCAACTCAAATTTCAGACCCTAAAGGCCAACTCAAATTTCAGACCCTTAAGGCCAACTCAAATTTCAGACCCTAAAGGCCAATTCAAATTCAAACGAAGAGCAAAAAGTTCAATCCAAATCACAACAATTGTAACTGGCAGAGAAGTCTATTCTGCATTAAAGCTGTTTTGCTAAGACACAATTCTTAAAAATGTTCCGCCCTCATAAATAACAGCCGAACAAAAATCAGGATCCACGAATGTCGTTAGGAAAACAGCAAAAACGTTTCGAGTAAAAATAACGTGAGTCAGTGCGCTGAAGTCTTTAATGGCCGTATCTACTCTCGATCCACTGTTACAACGCGGTTGAGCAAATCAAGGTAGAAAGCTGCAGCAATTTCCTGCCACTTTTCCACGGTAGACGTTTAAAGAGGTTCTGAAACATTACCCACTATCACGTTTCTTTATGTACTTCACGCTACTTCCTACCACCGAAATTGACACTGCAATTGTGAAAATCGGCCCCCACTAACAAACAAAAAAGTGTAAATTGCATAGGTTAAATATTTTCACGGTAAAAACGGCATTCAACAAGACGACGACTCTTTTCACCAGCAAATTGGATTAAACTAGTAACGTGCTACACGTGCAGCACAGCTTTGTATGGTACAACTACAAAGTTTTGAAATGTGGTGCTGGAGAAGAATGGAAAAGGTCTGTTGGAACGATCGTGTCAGAAATGGAGAAGCATTACACAGAGTCAGGGAGGACAGCAATATCCTACATACAATAAAAAGACGCCAGGCTAACTGGATTGGTCACATCTTGCGTAGGAGCTGCCTTCTACAACGCGATATTGAAGGAAAGATAGAGGGACGGATATAAGTGACGGGAAGACGAGGAAGAAGACGTAAGAAGCTACTGGAGGACCGTAAGAAAAAGAGAGGTTACTGGAAATTGAAAGAGGAAGCACTAGATCTCACTGTGTGTAGAACTCGCTTTGAAAGGGGCTATGGACTTGCTGTTAAGACAGGCCACGGAATGAATGAATGAATGAATGAATGAATGAATGAACGACGACAAACACAAATGGTGGCAAACCACAGATTATTATAACGAAGACAAAACAGCTTATCTGTCTCAAGAAAAGGCGCAGCAGCAAACAAAATGAAGAAATGCACAGAACGTATTCACCATAACCGCCCAGAGTAAGTTGTACTGACAACAAGCACTGTTACTCAGATATGAAACATCAGATACATGACTATACTCCTAATTAGCATTTATTACAGTTTTACTTCTCCTTAGTCTCAGCACCACAGAGGGAAGCTTACCGGGCACGACGAACAACAAGATGGCAGTCGGCGCGTTCATGAAGCCTGTCAAAATGGAAGTTGAACTCAGAACAACATGGCGTTCGTCAAACCGGTCACCTCGCAAGCCACTTCGTGAGTTTCAGACGGAAATAGACCTTTTACGGACAAAAACAGCTAAAAAAAATCCTGGAGGACATAACATTCATGAAGAACAAGAGTTTTTAATGTCTTCTCTTCCTTTACTAAGAAGGCGTTCACAAATAAAAAAAGTTCAAAATTCAAGTTACACACAGTCTTAAAATCATTTTTAAATGCACCACTACCTTCAAATGCATCGTACAATTGCATCACACACACACTTTCAAACAATCCACGCTAGTGTCCCATCTCCAGATGGTGAATATTAACCCTTTAAAGACGAAGAGTATCTGTTTTATATAAGGACTCAGTGCGTACCGCGCAGTAAACACTCCACTTCGGTTATAAAAACCAGTCTCTTAATGTTTTATAAGGCGAAAGTTGCTGTTTATTCTGAGATCCGTACAAAACACATAAACGCAATGTGGGCACCACGTAGAATTTTTTAATGTTAAACCTGGTGGTACGTAAAGTTACCGCTAGGCTTTAAAAGGTTAATACAGGATCATGATTCTATCACGGCACTATCGGCTGCCACTTCCTGTCGGCTCATTTACTGTATGAACGTAGTCCACTCGCTCCGACGGCACTATGGCCCTGGGGTCGACTCTGCCTCTAACAGAAATAAGTACCACGAATATTTCCAGGGGGTAAAGGCGGCCGGTGCGCAGGGCTGACAACCTTACCGCCTTCATGTGCCGACTGTCTTGAAACCTGTGAGCCTCAACCTCCTGGAACCCTCAGGGCCTGTCCAGGCCTGTAATGGGACTGCCTTATCTTTTACTCAGCCGACCACCCACACGCGCGGCGTAGTAGCGGAGGGAAGTGACAAACGACAGTTGCGAAATAAAATAATGTCGCCGTATAATTTCCATCAAAAACACTTCTCATTATCCATTAGTCATCCACCCATGCACGCCACCGAGGAGCGCATTTTTAATACGATAATTATAATTTCTAAGCATTATATTATTTTAACCTTTTAAAGCCTAGCGGTAACTTTAAATACGACCAGGTTTAACATTAAAAAATTCTACGTGGTGCCCACATTGCGTTTATGTGTTTTGTACGGATCTCAGAACAAACAGCAACTTTTGCCATATAAAACATTAAGAGACTGGTTTTTATAACCGAAGTGGAGAGTGTTTACAGCGCAGTACGCACTGAGTCCTTATATAAAACAGATACGCTTCGTCTTTAACCTTTTAAAGCCTAGCGGTAACTTCACGTACCACCAGGTTTAACATTAAAAAATTCTACGTGGTGCCCACATTGCGTTTATGTGTTTTGTACGGATCTCAGAACAAACAGCAACTTTTGCCTTATAAAACATTAAGAGATTGGTTTTTATAACCGAAGTGGAGAGTGTTTACAGCGCGGTACGCACTGAGTCCTTATATAAAACAGACACGCTTCGTCTTTAAAGGGTTAATTAACATTTTTGTAGTAAAGCAAAAAAGTTGTCCATGTACACGCCATGAAGGCACATATGGAACATGGAGGTACAACTCCAGTCATTCTTAACCTCATCACTAGATACGGTGAGTTATCATTCCCCCGCCCCGCCCACCGTATTTCCAACATAGGGCTCCGGTACCCACTGAAAAGGACGCTGGGCGGGTTCCACAGTCGATATGGTTGTTTACTCGAAAAGAAATGTATCGTTCCCTGCCGGGATTCGAACCCCCAAATCGTCAATCCCGTAGCGAAGTCAGTGTACTGCATCCAGCCGGGGTCTGCAGTTCAAACGTCGGGCTGAGCCTCCAAAGATGAAACGATAAAATAGGCGATTACAGGTGTGAAAGTACGGTAAATTTCACCCTACAACAGGCCATCGAAGGACCAGCGACGGAATACAGGTACAACCATACTCTTTCTTTAACCTCGGCGCTAGATGGGGATGGGTGGTGAACACCACGCGCGAGCCGCTTTACCCCTCGGAAAGAATCGGCATCCATTGTACAGAAGGCTGTGGTGGGCCCCAGAGACTGTCAGGACGGGTGCGAAAAACCTCGCTGCCACGGGGATTCGATCCCCGGACCGTCCAGCCTGTACCGATCCGCTACACCGACTGAGCTATCCCGGCCCACACTTCAAATTGAACTGTTCTAAATTTAGAACGTGCGGACAAGCCTAGTAGTTCTATCGACGTAAGTGTTGTCTCCCTTTAGGCGCACTTATCTTAAAACGTGTGTGCGCTGACAACCCTATTTTGCACCGTCCTTGTCACTGAGGCAAGTTATTAACCACGTCAGCGAACCCTTCCTAAGGAATCTATTTTCGGAATAGCTTTTACTGGCGAATGCTTCTTGACAAAGGAAAAGCAAAGAAAGACATTCCAGAATATACGAAGGACTATGGAGGCACTGATGATGACTGAAGGAGACACAGCATGGTCAATCTTCACAGTCCTACGTTATTCTTCATCTAGTGCATTAACCCTTCAAAGACAAAGCGTGTCTGTTTTATATAAGGACTCAGTGCGTACCGCGCTGTAAACACTTTCCACTTCGGTTATAAAAACCAGTCTCTTAATGTTTTATAAGGCAAAAGTTGCTGTTTGTTCTGAGATCCGTACAAAACACATAAACGCAACGTGGGCACCACGTAGAATTTTTTAATGTTAAACCTGGTGGTACGTAAAGTTACCGCTAGGCTTTAAAAGGTTAAAGACGAAGCGTACCTGTTTTATATAAGGACTGAGTGCGTACCGCGCTGTAAACACTCTCCATTCGGTTATAAAAACCAGTCTCTTAATGTTTTATAAGGCAAAAGTTGCTGTTTGTTCTGAGATCCGTACAAAACACATAAACGCAATGTGGGCACCACGTAGAATTTTTTAATGTTAAACCTGGTGATACGTAAAGTTACCGCTAGGCTTTAAAAGGTTAAAGACGAAGCGTGTCTGTTTTATATAAGGACTCAGTGCGTACCGCGCTGTAAACACTCTCCATTCGGTTATAAAAACCAATCTCTTAATGTTTTATAAGGCAAAAGTTGCTGTTTGTTCTGAGATCCGTACAAAACACATAAACGCAATGTGGGCCCCACGTAGAATTTTTTAATGTTAAACCTGGTGGTATGTAAAGTTACCGCTAGGCTTTAAAAGGTTAAAGACGAAGCGTGTCTGTTTTATATAAGGACTCAGTGCGTACCGCGCTGTAAACACTCTCCACTTCGGTTATAAAAACCAATCTCTTAATGTTTTATAAGGCAAAAGTTGCTGTTTGTTCTGAGATCCGTACAAAACACATAAACGCAATGTGGGCACCACGTAGAATTTTTTAATGTTAAACCTGGCGGTACGTAAAGTTACCGCTAGGCTTTAACCCTTTAAAGACGAAACGTGTCTGTTTTATATAAGGACTCAGTGCGTACCGCGCTGTAAACACTCTCCACTTCGGTTATAAAAACCAGTCTCTTAATGTTTTATAAGGCAAAAGTTGCTGTTTGTTCTGAGATCCGTACAAAACACATAAACGCAATGTGGGCACCACGTAGAATTTTTTAATGTTAAACCTGGCGGTACGTAAAGTTACCGCTAGGCTTTAAAAGGTTAAGCCCACAACAGCATTCGTTTTAGTCAGCCAGTATTATTCTATCCGTGATTTCAGGCTTCCACCGCGATATTGATGAGATCTGCACTCTTCTGGAGTATTACGCAGCGTCGTGTGGCAATCCTTTACCGACGTTTCGGGACGTGTCAGTCCCATGTTCAAAAATTAAGAAGTCGAAGAAGAAAAAATGTATCTAACTGCACGGAGCAGATTCCTTCATGAAAAACTAACACTTCCTCAGCTAGTCAAAAAATTCCTCGCGTTTTATGGCACCCGGAAATCCATACTCACATTCACAAAAGCACATCACCTGTGCCTGTCTTGAGTCAGATCAATGCAGTCCGTGTACCTCATCGCACTTCTTTAAGACCGATTTTAATATTATTCTCCCATCTACGCCTAAGTCTTGAAAGTGCTCTCTTCCCTTCAGGTTTCCACACTAAAACCCTGTACGCACCTCTCCTCTCCACTATACGTGCTACATGCACCGTCCATCTCATTCTCCTTGATTTCATCAGCCGAACAATATTTGGTGAGGGGTAATATTCCCTACTTGCAATTAATTAGTAATCCACGTCAATCAATTGTGCGAACTTCGCTAATTAAACTAAATGAACACAAGGCTACATGGTCATTACAGGATCAAGGTTTGTCGCTGTACAGTCGAGCTGACACTTCCATGTAAACATTCCCTTTTGAAACACGTTTCTGGTCATAACTAAAAGCCATGCCAACAGTGAGTAAACAGATACAACGTCAACACAATAAAATGCTAATTGTTTATTTAATAAACAATAATTAATCAAAATAAAAGAGCTAAGAGGAATTGGATACAGCATGTAAACAGAAATGCCCGCAACAGTTTACCCAGGATACTGAAAAACTATACACCAAAAGGCAGCAGGACCCCGAGATCACCAATGAAGAGACTTCTAGATGCGTGAGACAGGAAAGGGTCAACAAGTGGCCCAGTTCCATGGCAATTACATGATGATGATGATGATGATGATGATGACGATGAAAGAGTTACTTTATTGCAGGGCTGTGGAGTCGGAATCTGTAAAAACGTACCGAGTACGACTCCGACCTCGATATAAAATCTTAAATAGATACTAGCTACAATAACCATTAAACTTATACTTAAATATAGGTTATAAGCCTAAAAAGTAGCCTGATGATTCATGTGGTGGTGATGAAATGTCTTATGATACCTTTTTTCACTTTAGTAGGCTTACCATTATCATATAATACATATTGAGCTTATATGAAGGAGTCGGAGTGGGAGGTTCTATGTACCGACCCCACAGCCTTGCTTTATCTTTGCGGCCCGGGACAGCGCAGTCTGTATAGCGACTCGCTATGGGTTGGCCGGTCCGGCGATGGAATGCCGGCAGGGAAGAAATTTTCCGCACCAGTCCAGACCGGCCCTGATAACCACCCAATCTCCTATATAATGAATACCGGGTCTCTTTCCCAGGGGGTAAAACGGCCGGGGCGTTGCGTTGACCACCCACCCCCGTCTAGCGCCGAAGTTTAACAAAGAATACAGCTATACCTCTCCTCCCCTTCTCAGCCTTTATGGAATGTTCTAGGGGGGATTCTACCGTTACTTTTACCACAGTGTTAAGTCTTACACTTTGCTGAACTTAATGACATTTCTCCAGAATGTGGCTGCTTTACTCAAGTTACATCTGCTAATCTTGACACGTTCACAAAATCAACGTACCGGCATACTGCAGCATCCATAAGCCATGTCAGCGTACTGTCATTATTACTCTAAAGGCAGTGGAACGTGCCTAAACACACCCTGACTTTGATCAGATGAACGCCAGAATAGCGTTCAACGTTTTCATGTCCCGCAATGGCAAACTGCACGAACTCTGAATTTCTCCGTAAGGTTCCTCGCTGTCCCACAGCTGCTTCGTACTGCTGATGGATTGAGACTTATACGGTATTTAAACCTTTAAAGACGAAGCGTATGTTTTATATAAGGACTCAGTGCGTACCGCGCTGTAAACACTCTCCACTTCGGTTATAAAAACCAATCTCTTAATGTTTTATAAGGCAAAAGTTGCTGTTTGTGCTGAGATCCGTACAAAACACATAAACGCAATGTGGGCACCACGCTGAATTTTTTATTGTTAAACCTGGTGGTATGTAAAGTTACCGCTAGGCTTTAAAAGGTTAAAGAATGTAGGTAGCACGGGGTTGATATTCGCCTTGCAAACGTATATGACTCAGAGACTACTACAGTCAAACTCGGTTATAACGTCTTGAAAGGGACTAAATGTTTTGTGTCGTTATAAACGAGCGTTGTTATAACCGAGCAGTATAATGTTATGGTTAACAGTGAGGAATTAATTGGTACCACAGAATATCTGACGCTATAGTCGAGGTGTCGAATAAAGAAATGTCGTTATAACCGGGTTCGACTATCGCCTGTGTAAAAGCATTTGTCACTTACATTACAGTAACTGTGCCAGCTCAAAATGTTCCGGCGACTCATGTGTTTGAGACTGGTATTTTTCGCTGACGTCTAATGCCATTTGACAGACATCACCTCCACCCTTCCTCGTCCCGCAAGTTTCAATTTATCACAACTGGACAGCACGCACTAGTAAGGCGGCGTATCACACACCCAACAGAACAATACCGCAGCAATCCGTTCTTCTGGGATATGACGTTGTGTAATTGAGTTCCGACGTTTCGATAGTACCGCCTTCATCCTCAAGGGTTCAGACGGATGTTCGTTCCGTCGAAACGTCGGGAATCGCTTACACAGTGACGTAGGGTCATATCTCAGAATCGCGCCGCTGTGAGAATCTCAAAAACTCCCAGAATCATGACATCTGCGCTCTTCTTGGTTATCATGCTGCGCTGAGTGGTAGTTTTGCACTGACGTTTCGGGACAACCTATAGGTTCCATCTTCAAGGATCAAGAAGAAATGCTTTCTTCTCGGACTTCTTGTCCTTTGACGACGGGAATGATAGGTTTTCCGGAAACGTCGGCTCAGAACTACCACTCAACGCTGTGTAATATTCCAGAAGTGCGAAGATTATACCAACATTGCGGTGTACGCCTGAAATTTCCCAAAATCATTGTTATAACTGTTGTACTTCTCCTCCTGAGTCACGCGAATCAAATAGGCTGCGGGCAAAACGCAGCCGTTTTATGTTACAGTTGGCAGTATTACTTTGAACTGTAGCAGGCAGTGTTAACCTTTTAATGCCTAGCGGTAACTTTACATACGGCCAGGTTTAACATTAAAAAATTCTACGTGGTGCCCACATTGCGTTTATGTGTTTTGTACGGATCTCAGAACAAACAGCAACTTTTGCCTTATAAAACATTAAGAGATTGGTTTTTATAACCGAAGTGGAGAGTGTTTACAGCGCGGTACGCACTGAGTCCTTATATAAAACAGATACACTTCGTCTTTAAGGGGTTAATATATGCTACGGGAGTTAATGTGAAAAAAACCCTCTTATCCGGGGACAAGTATTCGTTAGTTTCAACTGCTTCTCAAAGTGAACCAACATCCTTTGTTCATACGACTGATGAGACGAATTCTTTTCCACATGAACTTCGCCTGTTGAAGGGTTAAGTTAAACATCAGTGTTACAGTACGTATATAACACGTCACTAATAGGAAAATTCCGATATCTGCCCAGTCTATGCACTAAAATATGAAACCCAAACGGAAAGAAGAGGACAGAGTTACACGTATGCTGTAACCAACCAAGGAGACACATGACATTAATGTAATCAACTTCCGGAGCAGCCTGTGAGAGGGAACGGTTGGCCACACTGCACTGACACAGTCACGGAACATGGCACATGCGACACGGATGTTGGGAAATCAGAGCAGCCACACACTTTTCGTTACATCATGATTGGAGACCATCGTATCACACTAACCTGATATTGTATCAATGCGCTAGTGGCTTCCAACGTTTCGGAGTATCGTTATCGCATCATATCCCACAATACCTGAATCCTCAGCAACACTGCTGTGAGAACCTCAAATCTCACAAGCGCGAATTTCATCGAAATCGTCTCAGTGAGTCACACTTGAATGAAGGGCGCATATACATTTCTCTTCATACTTGCCGTATTCACTGACCAATTTCGATGAAATTCGGCATATCATATCTCCACGTAATTTCGCCGAGCATGAGTGACAGTGTGTCATTTGGAAAGCAAAGAACGTCTTGGCAAAATCTGCGTACTACGTCACAGCGTACACTATTTAGTCCTATTAACGTTTAAAAACTGGCGACAGGCATTCTAACCACTAGCCTTTACAAGGTTAATTCATGGCGAAGGAGATAAACCTTACCCAGTACAGGGTATCCACATCTAGTCAACGTCCAAAACCGGCATCTATGCAATACAAAACAGCAGATAAGAGATCCAGTCTAGTCCATTATGTTCTTCAGCCTCAAGGCGCTACAGCCCCCAATCAGGCAGGGCCTCCTCACTGTCGGGGCTTCTCGATCACACTCAGTTGGACACACCACACTCAGTAGGACCCCTCTGCACGAGTGATCGGCCCGTCACAGAGACCTCTATCTGACAACACACACACACGAGACAGACACCCACGCCACCGGCGAGATTCGAACCCGCAATACTAGCAAGCGAACGGCGGCAGACCCACGCCTTAGACCGCGCGGCCACCGGGCTCTGCCTTCAGCTCGTCCACGTTATTAAAATACACGCTGTATTGTATCACAAGGAAATGCACAATGCAACTACTGTGCATGCCATATCTCTTGGCTCTACTGTATAAATTATCGAGGTACTGTGCGGTACAATATGCATACATCTGACAAAAAACATTCACCGGCGGTCTGTGAAGACATCCGTAAGATTAACCCTTGAAAGACGAAGCGTATCTGTTTTATATAAGGACTCAGTTCGTACCGCGCTGTAAACACTCTCCACTTCGGTTATAAAAACCAGTCTCTTAATGTTTTATAAGGCAAAAGTTGCTGTTTGTTCTGAGATCCGTACAAAACACATAAACGCAATGTGGGCACCACGTAGAATTTTTTAGTGTTAAACGTGGTCGTATGTAAAGTTACCGCTAGGCTTTAAAAAGTTAACGTAACTTAAATTTTCTCCACTGATTTTCCAAAAATCCTCATATATCAAATGTAATGAAAATCCCTCCAGTGGGACGCGAGTTCTTCCACGCGGACGGACAGACAGACAGACATGACGAATGTAACAGTCGATATTTGGAATTCTGCGAACGCGCGTGACAAATACACTCAGTAGCCAAAACGCAGATTCTTAATCTTCCAGCAGACGGGACACATACCTACTACTGGGCTTTGAAAGGTTCAAATAACTAAAGATCCAGATACGCAAGATTTGAAAGCCTTCTCAAATATCACGCTAACAGAAAGACGTTTCCTTCAAGCCTTCCAGACTTTACGCATCTCGAGCTGACAGTGACGTTTGTACAGGACTCAGGCAATGATCAGCTCAAAATTAACCATTTGACTGACCCGATTTACGTAACATTGAAACGAAATTAACCGGATTACGTGTATCTAGCCTTAAAGAACTTTCACTAAGAAAATGTACTGAAAAAGTGGAACTTGAATAATAGAAGAGTCCGTTCCTGAATTAAATTTTATTTGAAGTTCACCCTTTAAAGACGGAACTTTGTTTTATATAAGGACTCAGTGCGTACCGCGCTGTAAACACTCTCCACTTCGGTTATAAAAACCAATCTCTTAATGTTTTATAAGGCAAAAGTTGCTGTTTGTTCTGAGATCCGTACAAAACACATAAACGCAATGTGGGCCCCACGTAGAATTTTTTAATGTTAAACCTGGTGGTATGTAAAGTTACCGCTAGGCTTTAAAAGGTTAAAGACGAAGCGTATCTGTTTTATATAAGGACTCAGTGCGTACCGCGCTGTAAACACTCTCCACTTCGGTTATAAAAACCATTCTCTTAATGTTTTATAAGGCAAAAGTTGCTGTTTGTTCTGAGATCCGTACAAAACACATAAACGCAATGTGGGCACCACGTAGAATTTTTTAATGTTAAACCTGGCGGTACGTAAAGTTACCGCTAGGCTTTAAAAGGTTGTACTACTAACGCTACAGCGTGCCATTCTCTCGGACGTCAGACTAGCGCATGCCCACAGCGCTGTTGTAGCAGTCCGTCTCTCTCGGGAATCCCCGCTGATGGCTCAAGCTCAACTTATCTAGTGACTAGAGGGCTTAACGTAATCAGTCAATCCTCGTTAACACAGCAAAATAAAAAGCCACAGCGAGACAGCTCAAACGCCGTTGTCCGAACGTATACGATATGTTGACAGATGTCTCCTCCAATACTTATGTACGTTCTGTGGTTAAATTTTCATGCGTGTGAGAGTTCATACACACGCCTATGTATAATGTATACCTACACCAGCGGTTCCCAACTTTTTATGCGTATTACCCTAAAGTAGCAAATGGTATGTGACCGGCGACCCTACCATGGAAATGGCAATAGTCAGTCATATTTACTACAAATGATCTAATACTAATGCCTTCTCTCGAACACTAAATAACACTGGCACTTATTTAAATAATATTACATTTTTAATGTTAGTTGTCAAATCCAATATTTTTTGGGACAACATTAAATACGCAAAACATGCAAGAAATAAATCGTTATTTAACCCTTTAAAGACGAAGCGTATCTGTTTTATATAATGACTCAGTGCGTACCGCGCTGTAAACACTCTCCACTTCGGTTATAAAAACCAGTCTCTTAATGTTTTATAAGGCAAAAGTTGCTGTTTGTTCTGAGATCCGTACAAAACACATAAACGCAATGTGGGCACCACGTAGAATTTTTTAATGTTAAACCTGGTGGTACGTAAAGTTACCGCTAGGCTTTAAAAGGTTAAATAACTCACACGTGTGCAGGTTAGACAAATAATTTTCTCTCTTTTCAGTGCAGTCGAATTGACTCCCCTCTCAATATTACTGCAATGTCGAATGAACATTAGAAGTACTGTGACTTTAAATACAACTACGCTGCACCGTACAATCACACAGCATGTTCATTACTTATTTAAAACGTAATTGCTTCAGTATGTTTAAAATCAATAAATACAGATTCAACAGTCACATTTTCTAAATCATTCTGTTTGAATTTAGATACAAATTTTGATTTTTTTCTCACAATTATCGCGTTATCCATAAAAACCCCATCGCGACTCTACGTCAGCCCCCCCCCCCCCCCCCCCGCGACCGTAATTTGGGTCCCGACCTGAGGTTGGTAACCACTGACCCACACGAACGTACGCTCATATAATTCAATAAAATTTATTTATTAAATTTCATCAACGTCCTTCCAGTGGCGTTTAAAAATTTCTACGTCGGCGAAACATCGGGACCCGCTGATAAATCACGAATGATAAAATCCATCCCTATTTCAATTGTGGCAGCACTGCGTACGCCAATATCACCAATGACAAAGTTACAGTAACGTATCAGTAATGGCTGGACAGGGCCCGAAAATCCCCCAACCGCCAGAATATTCTGAGCAATTAACTTCTCAAGCCACATCGAACTGTGGCAGTCTGTCATGAAATCCGATGAACTTGCTTGCATAAACTGTTTTGCGGACACAACCAACCAAGGTCCTGCGTGACGCTTTCAGCACATTACTTGCCTGAAAGGAAGGGGTGACACGGAGCAAGGGCACGACAGGAAGCAATTCAACATAGTGTCTCTTCACAGGCCAAAGTTGCTCTGAGTTGATACGACAGTTAGCGCTTGTGGACAGGCGGTGTCAAAACGGCAAGAATTCTTCTAAGAAATTAACCCTTTAAAGACGAAACGTATCTGTTTTATATAAGGACTCAGTACGTACCGCGCTGTAAACACTCTCCACGTCGGTTTTAGAAACTAATCTCTTGAGGCTGTGTAAGGCAAAAGTTGATGTTTGTTCTGAGACCCACACAGAACAGATAAATGGAATGTCAGCATCACGTAGAATTTTTGAATGTTAAACCTGGTGGTACGTAAAGTTACCGCTAGGCTTTAAAAGGTTAATACTGGCTGATTCTCGGGGTATTTAAGGGCGTTTTATCAACAAACACGATAATACGGTTGTCACTATAATGAATTAATGATATTTATTGTTTATTTAACAACGTCTTCAATATATGAGTCAATATATGACACTATATCGCGTCAAATGGGTAGACGAAACATGAATAATGAGCGTGAAAAGATTGGAAAGAAGCCGTCACATCCTAAACAGATGTACCATCCTGGAATTTGCGAACAGGAACTGAGTAAAAGCGCAAATACTTCGAGAGTTGAGAAACGACATGGCATGATCGTGGCCTACACAAAATGAATTCGTGTCTGCAGCCAGCATATAAATCTGGCGATTTGGTGTGTACAGTCAGCATATAAATCTGGCGATTTGGTGTCTGCAGCCAGCATATAAATCTGGCGATTTGGTGTGTACAGTCAGCATATAAATCTGGCGATTTGGTGTCTGCAGCCAGCATATAAATCTGGCGATTTGGTGTGTACAGTCAGCACATAAATCTGGCGATTTGGTGTCTGCAGCCAGCATATAAATCTGGCGATTTGGTGTGTACAGTCAGCACATAAATCTGGCGATTTGGTGTGTACAGTCAGCACATAAATCTGGCGATTTGTTGTCTGCAGCCAGCATATAAATCTGGCGATTTGGTGTGTACAGTCAGCATATAAATTTGGCGATTTGTTGTCTGCAGCCAGCATATAAATCTGGCGATTTTGTGTGTACAGCCAGCATATAAATCTGGGGATTTGGTGTGTACAGTCAGCACATAAATCTGGCGATTTGGTGTCTGCAGCCAGCATATAAATCTGGCGATTTGGTGTGTACAGTCAGCACATAAATCTGGTGATTTGTTGTCTGCAGCCAGCATATAAATCTGGCGATTTGGTGTGTACAGTCAGCATAAAAACCAAACGCTTTGGTGTGCAGAAGTCAGCATAAAAACCAAACTCTTTGCTGTGTACAGTCAGCATATAAATATAGGACTAACATGTCTGTTACCCACACAAGATGTTCCCACAACAAACTCTGGCAGACACGTGTGGCACAGAAGATAAAATTAAACGGGACTTGGTGCGGAGAACTTAAGTAAACAGACCGTTTGTGCAATCTACGAGTGGATCGGAGATTAAAATATATCATAAATGAACAGAATGAGTGGGCGCGGACTGGGTTAATCTGGCTCAGGATACGGACAGGTGACGGGCTCTTGTAAATGCGATAACGAACCTCCGGGTTCCATAAAATGCAGGGGATTTCTTGATTAGATGACGACCTCTTAGCTTCTGAGGAAGGATTCTGCTCCATGGAGACGGTTGGTTGGTTGGTTGGTTGGTTGGTTGGTTGGTTGGTTGGTTGGTTGATTAGCATAAAGTTACTGCGCGTAGAATAATAGAAGACTCCTGGCATTCCGGGGTGACTATGGGCTCAATCATCCCCCTACCGCTAGATGGGGTTATCAACCGTCTAATGAGATCCATGGTATATTGCAGTAAATCAAATCAGTGAATGGTATTTGATTAACAACACCATCAAACACAACCTTTATTAGTAAACACACCATGTTTACATTAACTCGAGTGACGCACGTTACAACGATTTTCCGACATCATGAGTCTAATCCATTGTGACATATATATGTATACACACATATACATATATATATGTATATATATTCTTTCCCACTGTCACAACAGCCCCCAGTGGGCCAGGGCCTCCTCATTACCGAGGCTTCGCGATCACACTCAGACACACCACACTCGGTAGGACTCCTCTGGACGGGTGATCAGCCCGACGCAGAGACCTCTACCTGACAACACACAACACTCACAAGAGACAAACATCCATGCCCCCATAGGGATTCGAACACGCAATCCCAGCAAGCGAGCGGCCGCAGACCCACGCCTTAGCCCGCGCGGCAACTGGGACTGGCAACCCACTTAAATAATAAATGTAAAACTGTACAGAGAGAAAATATCAAGTGTCCATTTACTGGGAAAGGATATTGCTTACAATATTGATGGTATTTTTGTTCTTTGTTGCAGCCTCATAAATGTTTTGTCCCCATTATAAAGTTGCACAGAATGTCTCTCCTAAAAACTTTAGAAACATCTGTAACTGGATACAGTCTGATGCTTTATATATAGAACTGTCTTACCTTCCCTTGGTTGAAGAATCGGATTTCACACACGGTATGTTACTTATTCGCATTTGAACACATCAGCCTGAAGGTGACTAGGTTGTATGATCTGTCGCTACAGTTAATGCGAACCATTACTAATTACCAATACATTTTGTGTTGCTGATCTGCGGCCGTTCGAATCCCTCCGGGGGCATGGATATCTGTCTCCTGTGAGTGTTGTGTGTTGTCAGGTACAGGTCTCTGCGTCGGGCTGATCACTCGTCCAGAGGAGTCCAAACGAGTGTGGTGTGTCTAACTGTGTGTCATTGAGTGTGATTAATAACAATAAACTCTACACCTACAATGGATAGGTCAAGTCATTGTAGACAGAAGTCATACTAAGAAAGAAAGAAAGAAAGAAAAAGAAAGAAAGAAAGAAAGAAAGAAAGAAAGAAAGAAAGAAAGAAAGAAAGAAAGAAAGAAGGGAAGAAAGGCTGTGTCTGACAGTGTACAAGTATTATTTGTTAACACAACCCAAACGGACGCCAAACGTCCAAGTGGTACTTGATTAGTTAAATATGACGCCTACGAAGCTGGACAACCCTGTTACAACACGCATCATCCTCATGCGCAAACACGCAATGCGAAACAGAACTTCTCAGGTATTACTTCTGTCTTTCTTAGTCCTGCCCGCTTGTACCTACTTGTTCACAGTAGCTGTCGAGGGGTTTTGTAATTTCATTTGACCACACTCAAGCACACACCACAGTCGGTAGGACTCCTCTGGACGAGGGATCGGCCCATCACAGAGACCTCTACCTGACAACACAAACACTGTACAAGAGAAAAAAATCCATGCCCCCGGCGAGATTCGAACCCACGATCCCAGCAAGCGCTCGGCCGCAGACTTACGCCTTTGACCGCGCGGCCACTGGGATCGGCCGTAGGCATTACACCAGGTGTAACACAGAAAGCAAGATAGTGTAATGCGTCGTCAGGTTTCTCTTTGACACTGGCATAACCGGTTCTGAATTTAGATGGCCATGACACAGTATGCCCCATCACCGCCACGGAAATGTCTAGCGTCCACTGTCATTCAGAAATACTGTAGAACACCTGTTTCACTTCCTAAGGGATGCATCTAATTGTCTGAGTAGGGAAGATGGCGGGAGGGTTCGGTGTGTCCCCTTCAGGTCCACACATGCTTAGCTACCCATAATCCATGCACGGTATTAACCTTTTAAAGCCTAGCGGTAACTTTACGTATCACCAGGTTTAACATTAAACAATTCTGCGTGGTGCCCACATTGTGTTTATGTGTTTTGTACGGATCTCAGAACAAACAGCAACTTTTGCCTTACAAAACATTAAGAGACTGGTTTTTATAACCGAAGTGGAGAGTGTTTACAGCGCGGTACGCACTGAGTCCTTATATAAAACAGATACGTTCCGTCTTTAAAGGGTTAATCGTCCCGCAGTTCCGTGCCTGCGTGGTAAGAAGGGGTCAATGACGCAATATGAAGACAATATCGTGAAGCTGTCGCTAGACTGTCAATAATATTGCGCAATAATTGATACTTAGCAATATTACTTATCGCCTAGTTTTAATACTGCAGTGTTTCACAACATACTGCGTCTGATGAAAGTCAGCTATGTTCCCGCCTTTGAAGAGATTTCCTGCCGGCCAGGCGTTGGACAGCGACGAGGAGTTGAAAGAGAACGTTCAGAAATGGGTCACGACCCGGCGGCCGATTTTCATGAACAGGGCATACAAAACCTTGTGCAGCATTTCGACAAGTGCCTCAATGGCGGCGGTGATTATGGCGAAAAGTCGACTAAGGTATGCAGAATTTGATAACAATGAATAAAAAATGTTGTACATCAAATATTATTTTTAGAGCCACGCGGCACTTACTTTCTGGATGCGCTGCGTACAGTACTGACAAGCCGGGCAATGTACGCACAACGTAACATCGATGCGCGTTCGCGTAACCACTGTTGCCGTGGAAAAGCAGTAAATACTACATATTCTGAGTGTGTGTCTGTAGCCTTAGTTATCCAGCATGCAAAGCGCATGCGCCGTATTATATTGTCACCTGTGGCCTGTCTGGCTGTACCATATTTTTCCACATTATCTCATAAACGGCATGATTTTCAGAAATAATTTATTGAGCACAATTTGTGTCTTATGGTTTTCTCTACAACTTTTGTCCGAAACATTTCTCATTCTAAGAAGAATTCAGCAAGATATTACCATAAATGTACACAGGTCTTCATGTGAAGTACCCATTATCTTGTCAGACTTTAAAACTTGAATTTTCTCGACAGATTTTCGACAAATACTCAAATATAAAATTTCATGAAAAATCCATCCAGTGGCAGCCGAGTTCCTCCATGCGGACAGACAGACAGACATGGCCAAGCTAATGGTCGCCGTTCGCAATTTTGCGAGCGCCCGAAAAATGACAAAAATTTCTAAACGCATAAAATAGAGTGTAACCCGGTTATAACAACATCGGTTTGTGTGACATCCCGACTATAGTGTGACATTCTGTGGCACCAATTAATTCCTCAATGTTCACCGTAACATTGTGATCCTCGGTTGTACCAACACTCGTTTATAACTGAGACAAGATATTCAGTTCCTTTCATGACGTTATAACCGAGTTCCACTGTAATTACACAACTGATTGGGAGTTTCGTTTCATGAAGCACGAAAACAATCAGCCACACTGAAAGACGGTGCTCGACAGAGCTCAGAGTGATCTGCAGAACAGCAGGAGAATGGGGGAAGCCCACTCGCCAGCCACATGGTCTCATCCCTATTCGTCGGAACCAGTCACGAAAGGTCGAAAAATGGTACTAAGTTAGGTGATCACGCAAGTCTAAATCCCGCTCATCGATGTTCACGAACTTCGAAATTCTACTTACTGTGTATAAATACAGTCGAACTCGGTTATAACGTCATGAAAGGGACTGAATATTTTGTGTCGTTATAAACGAGTTTGTTATAACCGAGGAGTATAATGTTATGGTTAACAGTGACGAATTAATTGGTACCACAGAATATCTGACGCTATATACGAGATGTCACACAAACCGACGTCGTTATAAGCGAGTTCGGTGTATTCAGTTTTTACCCCATAGTGAACCCCCTGTCTCCATTACAAAGGTAAAATGGTTCATATTTTTTTCTTAGGAAAGCCAACACTGTTATGAAAATCATTTTAAACGCGTAAACGTTTTGTGTTCGAAAAATTGAGTCTTTCAATGTTCCAACAGATGGTACAAATGATTTAACTCATGGCTTTAACACGGGAGGTGAGCAGCCAGATCAATAGGGAAACCTTTCAGTGAACTGCACGAGGGGGCGTTCGAAGGACTGTATAGGGTGCAAGTTATGCAGAAGAAAACTGTATTACAAGAAATTTTACATAACATAATGCAAACTTACAAATCCGAAATTAAATCTCAGGAGTCTTCGGCAGTTACTTTATGGATAAAAATGTCACGTAGTGACGCAGTATCTTACAACCATTGCCGGTGCGGAGGGTCTGGTAGATGTTAATTGGAAGCATATGTTACCATAAAGAAATTATCTTTGTTATTTCTGGTATAAACCCCACCCCAAATCGAGCTCTGCATATGTATTAAAGTCGGCCCGTACTACAAACATTTATAATATAGTGCAAAATACTGATCTATAGTATTCATTTCTGACTGAAACGTTTCTCTGTGTGTAAATATTTCACAAAATGACTTACACGAAAGTATATGGCGATGCAATGTTCCAAAGTGACCACATTCCTGCAAATACGCTGCAGTCGGCACGACGTGGTGACTGCTTGGCTAACCAGGAAACGGTCAAGCAGAGTTATACTTCTTCCAAAAACATTTACTGTTGTGCTGGGAGCATACAACACTGTGTGGTGCGCGCGCAGCGTGCCTGTTTGCAACTCCTTACCCCAAGCAGCTGTCTCTCCAGCCTTAGTAACTTTGCGCCAAAACATTTGTAGAAGGAACAACAGACGTGCGCCTAGGTTACTTAAATAAACCTTTTAAAGCCTAGCGGTAACTTTACGTACCACCAGGTTTAACATTAAAAAATTCTACGTGGTGCCCACATTGCGTTTATGTGTTTTGTATTGATCTCAGAACAAACAGCAACTTTTGCCTCATAAAATATTAACAGATTGCTTTTTATAACCGAAGTGGAGAGTGTTTACAACGCGGTACGCACTGAGTCCTTATATAAAACAGATATGCTTCGTCTTTAAACGGGTTAATGGAACTGCAGCATGAAAAATCTACTAGAATGTGCCTGGAAATTATGTCAGTACAACTCACAGCACGATTTGATCTTTACTAGCAGCATTTTGCACCTACCTAATCGAAATGTACACACTTTATACTCGTTAAGGAAGAAAACTGTAAGGTACTCCCTACGCATGCCACGAAGGCATCTGCCGGGAATGGAGTTAACACCTCCACTGATTCTTAATACCAGATGGAGGTGAGTCGTGACCCTCATGCGTCAGCCGCTTTACCACCGCGAGATGGAGTTCCGGTACCCATTGGAGACGGGGTCGGCCCATGAGCCGATCTGACGTTTCGGAGGCGAGAAAAACTTCATGCCCCATCCGGTGATCGAAACCCGGTCGGTCCATCCTGTTGCCGAGTCACAACAATGAATTGCCTTGCCGATTTACATTCTTTACACTCAGTTTACGAGAAAACGTCCAAGTCAGTGACACATGACGGCGCTCTGCCTATTGTTGTATCCTTCTTCCCGCCACCCTGACCGAAGTCAACCAGCCCAAAGCGCTTTTCGTTAACTAAGATGATCACGTCACTATAATACCTACGCTATTTTCAAGAAAATGGCTAGAAGACTGGAGGGTAGTATAGGGAAGTACGTTGGAGGAGAAACCGTAAGATATGGGGGGTTGTGAGAAGGGGTAAATGGACCTTATTTCAAAGGGTGTCATCCCGTTGTGTTGTTAATTGTACAAAAAAAATCAGTATACGTACAAACACAACTAAATTCTATTTCTTATATAGAACTACATGTTTCGACCTATCTCAGGTCATCCTCGGGTCAACAGTTGGTTTTTAAAACACAAGGAAGAAATCTCCCTTAACCCTTTAAAGACGAAGCGTATCTGTTTTATATAAGGACTCAGTGCGTACCGCGCTGTAAACACTCTCCACTTCGGTTATAAAAACCAGTCTCTTAATGTTTTATAAGGCAAAAGTTGCTGTTTGTTCTGAGATCCGTACAAAACACATAAACGCAATGTGGGCACCATGTAGAATCTTCTAATGTTAAACCTGGTGGTATGTAAAGTTACCACTAGACTTTAAAAGGTTAATGTGTTTTAAAAACAAACTGTGAACATGAGGATGACCTTAGATAGGTCGAAACATGTAGTTCTGTATAACAAATGGAATTTAGTTGTATTTGGTCAGACACTGATTTAGTTTTTGGGACGTATTTCCGTGACTGACCACGGTCCATCAACTTGTACTCATATTGCTTGGGAAATTATTTGTAAATTATAATGAAAAACACGTTACCTACATGAAAAATGACCAGCTGAAATACACAAAGAGTGCAGCTTAAGCGAGGAGGAAGTAAAAAAAATATATATAATGGACATAAAATTTGGGAATTAAGTGTAAAATTCAGAAAAACTAAAAACAGCGAAGTTACACTTACATCGAGAATAATTTTAGTGTCAGACAAGTAAATTTTTTGTTTCAAAAGCCATCGCCGTGTCGTGTATTGTAGGTGTTAGCATATACAAATGTTTGTGGCACGTAGAGAATTGCACCACCAACAAATCGGCGTGCTCACGTCATCAGTGCAGCAGGAATAAGAGGGCATCTGGTGCTTACTACGGCCGGCGTGGAGGTTCAAACTGTTCAACAAGTTAGAATCAAATCAAATTCTTGAAGCAAAGAATGCATGTCGAAAATTCCTCTACACTGGGCACACCAAGTACTGGAAAATCCTTCGCCGAAGGCAAAAATAAATAAATAAAAGCTGACAGTCGCTTAGCTCATGAAGTAACTATGTATTTCAAAGAAACCGAGTCTTCACGTGCCACATCATCTTGTCCTGAAACAGATCAATCCCGACCACACCCTGAAACCCTATTACAAACGATTCGTTTTAATATTACCTTCCCCTTTACGCCTACGTCTGCCAAGTGGCTTCTTTCCGTACGGGTCTGTAATTAAACTTCTGTATGTATTTATGAACTCTCCCATACCACACTCACCTCACGCGTATTTAGAGGTTTACGGAGGCTACGGTCCGGGGTTCAAATCCCGGTACAAGCAAAAGATGTTTCCTTCAAACAACCATACCGCCTCTGGGGCCCCCTCAACGTCCTATTTAATAGGTACTGGCGTTCTTTCCTGGCGGATAAGTGGCCAGGGAGTGAAGTTAACCACTCACCTACAGCTAGGATCGAGGTTAAGAAGGTGTGGATGTGTACCTCTACTCCCCCCTCGACTCCGTCATGGCGTGGACGGAGAAAATATTCATTCATTCATTCATTCATTCATTCATTCATTCTGCAGTCTGTCTTACGACAGGTCCGTAGCCTCTTCCACGCCGAGTTCTCCACACAGTGCGATCTAGTGCTTCCTCTTTTGATTTCCAGTATCCTCTTTTCCTTAATGTCATCCAATAGCGGCTTACGTCTTCTTCCTGGTCTGCCCGTCCCTTCTTTCCTTCATCGTGTTTTAGAAGGCAGTTCCTACGCAAAATGTGACCAATCCAGTTAACCTTCCTTCTTTTTACTGTATGTATGATATTCCTCTCCCCCTTGACTCTTTGTAACACTTCTCCATTTCTCACACGATCGGTCCAACTGATCTTCTCCAGCCTTCTACAGCACCACATTTCAAAACATTCGAAGTATTTCTGATGTACTTTCAGAAGTGCCCAACTTTCAGCACCATACAAAGCTATGCCCCAGATGTAGCAGTTTACACTTTTATATTAACCTTTTAAAGCCTAGCGGTAACTTTACATACCACCAGGTTTAACATTAAAAAAATTCTACGTGGTGCCCACATTGCGTTTATGTGTTTTGTACGGATCTCAGAACAAACAGCAACTTTTGCCTTATAAAACATTAAGAGACTGGTTTTTATAACCGAAGTGGAGAGTGTTTACAGCGCGGTACGCACTGAGTCCTTATATAAAACAGATACGCTTCGTCTTTAAAGGTTTAACACGACACTTGCAGTTAGAAAACTGCATCCAATAACTCAAACAAAATAATCCGCTGTTCTACAGGTCGGTGACACAGACTCTTCCAATGTTTCACGGATAAACATTCCTCACTCACTCTTTATGTCCTATTCCACACCCCTTTCATGTCCAATACTCTTTGTAGAGTAAGCATTATTCACTATTGAAACCGCTTCCCCCCCCCCCCCCCGGGGCCGTTCTCACACAAACACTTTCCAAGGAAAGACTCTCCCACAGCTGCGATCAAAGGCAAGTTTTTTTTGGAATAAAGCCTATGTTTTGCACTGAACATACCGGGTCAGCACGGTAAAGTTACTTCCACGATTCACATATGTAGCACGAAACGTGGTTAACCCTTCAAATCCCAGTGGTTACTGTAGGTACCGCCAGGTGTAACATTCAGAAATTCTACGTTCTGCCCACACAGTGTATTTATGTGTTTTGTGTGGATCTCAGAACAAACAGCCATTATTTTCCTATACAGCATTAACTGACTGGTTTTTATAACCGAGACGGAGTGAGTTTACTGCGCGGTACGGACTGGATCTTTAACTATCCCCTCTAAATCCCAGTGGTTACCGTACATACCACCAGGTGTAACATTCACAAATTCTACGTTCTGCCCACACAGTGTATTTATGTGTTTTGTGTGGATCTCAGAACAAACAGTGATTATTTTTAAGACAGTCCACACTGTGTTTTCAGATACTAAGATAAATTCAACACACGGCTATGTGTACAGTCCGATGGTGGCTATGTGATTAGCCGAAATATGTAGGTGTTTGTACCTTAAAGAAAATATGTTGTGTTTCAGGGATTCTAGGTTGCTTTTATCTTAGTGAACTGTCATTATTTCCCCACACAACATTAAATGACTAATTGGGGCGGGCTGTTTACTGCGCTGTGCTTACTGAATGTTTACTACAGCTCAGATTCATAGCCTTTAAAAAGGCCGTGCCATGGGTCAGGCGGTTAGTCGCCGGCCACATCGCGGAGGCCCTGATTCGATCCCAGGTCAGTCCATGTGAGGTCTGTCCTACTACGTGGCAGTAGGACCGGTTTTTCTCCCAGTACTTCGGTTTTCCTCTATTAGTTTCATTCCACCAATGCTACATACAGATATATACAGATAACTTGACACCTGAGCTCCCTCGCACTGCACACAGCTGTAGTCGGCACGGTCCGGCCGCTTCTTGGCTCACGTCGGCACGGCCAGGCAGTGTTATACCCGTTCTAAAAACATCTATTCTGTTGGGAGTACGATTACATGGTCTGTTGCAAAGAAATAACTTATGTTAATGTTAAATTTTACGCGTTCTATTAGAAGACCCCTGGGAGAAATTGTTGACACTCCATCCCATTGCTTAACCTTTTAAAGCTTAGCGGTAACTTTACGTACCACCAGGTTTAACATTAAAAAATTCTACGTGGTGCTCACATTGCGTTTATGTGTTTTGTACGGATCTCAGAACAAACAGCAACTTTTGCCTTATAAAACATTAAGAGACTGGTTTTTATAACCGCAGTGGAGAGTGTTTACAGCGCGGTACGCACTGAGTCCTTATATAAAACAGATACGCTTCGTCTTTAAAGGGTTAAACGAAAACTGCACAGTCCTGCGAGTTACGAATCTTTTTGCAACGGACAGAAAAAGGCTGACGCTGCGAGCGCTGTACTCCCCCCTGACCAGCTTGCCGCTTCACCCCCGCGGTAACATTGATCAAGTCATCTGACATTGACAGTACTCATCTACACTTCTTCTTAACAGAAGGACAAACGGGCGAAACGTGGGAACCTTTGAAAAAGCAATGCTGTTTGGGAAATCGGGGAACGTCGGATATAAACAGTACTTTCACTTCTTTGTTAGCCTCTACAGATGTAACGGACAAAGCTGAGAAGCATCTTTACTTTTCATGACGTAACACGCTATCCCAGCTACAGACATTACATAGGCGCGACACGCAAGGAGGCCATATTTGTATTAGCGTTTTGACGACGTAGTCAAGTGACTCAGTGCCGAATGACTGGACGGTAGTGAATCGCGAAATGCAAGGAATGTGAACGGAAGTGGTCGTAGCATATTTTCAGGTCAACAATACTCCGTCATCTGCCTGGAGGAGCTAAGGGACGCCATGAAATGTCTCAGGGCAAGTAGTCGATGTCCGGCCGCAATTTGTAGCGTTACCAACTGAGGCAACACTTACGAGACAACATGTTACAGTACAGTGGTTAGCACAAAGACAGATCACAGCTAGCTACGTTACATTTTATTTCAGAAGACTGCAAAATTTCTATAGCATACAGCAGTGTTTCGCAAACAGGGTTCCGTGCAAATCGTGGGGCAAAAGAATTTCGAAATAACGCAAAAAATTCCAAATATACCTCGAAATATCGCGGGAATTTTTGTACGGCAATTGGCAATAGTGGAATAATAACCTCCCTGTGCTACCAACTGCCTCCTTTTCTGGCCTGCAAACACTCTCACAGGCACGGGTTCCTCCGGATGAGTTTCCTTATGGGCTCCTCCATGGCAAAAACAAAATGAAGCTGGGAAATACCAGCGTAGAGATGCAGTGCTTCACAAACTGCGGGTCGCGAACTGCCCAGGCTGCTCACGGAAGGAAGGAAGGAAGGAAGGAAGGAGGGAAGGAAGGAAGGCAGGAAGGAAGGCAGGAAGGAGGGAAGGAAGGCAGGAAGTAGGGAAGGAAGGAAGGAAGGCAGGAAGGAGGGAAGGAAGGCAGGAAGGAAGGAAGGAAGGAAGGAAGGAAGGAAGGAAGGAAGAAAGAAAGAAAGAAAGAAAGAAAGGAGGGCGGGAGGGAGAAAGAAAAAAGAAAGAAGGAAAGAAAGGAAGAGAAGAAAGAGATAGATAGATAGATAGATAGACACATAGATAGATAAGATAGATAAGATAGGTCGGTAGGTAGGTATGTATGTATGTGAGCAGAACGAAATACGGGACCCTGTTTGAGCCTGTACCCCCTTTACTGCAGACGCTGTTACAGCTATAATTCAAGCGGCACAACAGACCCACTTCAAGGCTTCTACCATCACAAAACACAGAGAAACGACGCAAACATTAATATCATTATCGGAATTCGAACCCACTACCTCAGTGTCCGAAACGTGCCAAACCGCGCTTGGTGAAACCTAGCTAGATCATATTACAAAGATGTGTCTTTATTGTGACTCCACATCACAACGCTCCTATCTGAACAGAGCCAATACAAACTGGCTAGAGGCAGTAGAGGAGACTGTGGAGGAAGGGGAGGGTAGGGTAGAGGAGGGGAGAGAGGGTTCTACAGAGGGCAGCGGACTGAGAATTGAGTCCGCTTCTCGACAGCGACACTACTCCAAAGTTTGGGTCCGTAGATAGCGGAAATGAAGCAGCTATTCGAGACTGATTCGATCCCGCTTCATTACAGTGAGGATCTTCGGTTATTACAGCACGTGTAGAAGTGATTTACAAACCATCCATACGATTCAAGAATTGGATGCGCGCGCACACCACCCACAAACACTAGCGCGCGCGAAGCATATGTAGGTTTCTTGGGACGCAGCAAAAACTGACAAAAACCGTTTAATCACGCACGCATCATATTAGCAAGCCCTTACTGTTGTTCCGGACAAACTGCTTCGTCTGCCGTATATAAAACTGTAGAAGACGAAAATCTGCAGTGACAATGCAGAATTCTTTGTCTAAGTAACTAAACATAATCTGCAAATGGGGTTCCTGCAATTGTGTACGTTTTGCAAATCGTTTGAACACTTTCTTTCTTTCTTTCTTTCTTTCTTTCTTTCTTTCCTTCTTTCTTTCTTTCCTTCTTTCTTCCCTTCTTTCTTTCTTTCTTTCTTTCCTTCTTTCTTTCTTTCCTTCTTTCTTTCTTTCTTTCTTTCTTTCTTTCTTTCTTTCTTTCTTCCTTCCTTCCTTACTACATTTTGTATGAAGTCTGTTACACACGTTTTAGGAAAGATTTGCAATAATGAAGTTTCCCTACGTCACAGAAATTAAATAAGAAGCAATTCGAACGCCAAATGTAGCTCATTAAGTTCCACGGATATATCATTACTTTTCAACATAATGCCGGGGTACAATAACGCATTTATCCCATACTGGCAGGAATATAAAAACTCCATCGCGGTACAAATAGGGTTGTTGCATTCGCAAACATTTACGAACAGCCATTTCCACTTCCTGTGGGCTACCCAAGTGTTGCTTCAGCGACCCAAACTGCGTTCCAGCTTGTTTTGTCTGAGCAGTGAAATGGTGCAGCCATGTTTTATGACGTTGGCAAGAGACATACAGTATATCTGCTGCAACGGACTATTTAAACTCATGTCAATACGGGGCGCATGACTTAATGTGTTAAGGAATTCCAAGGAAAAATTATGATACTTCCGTGGAATGGTAAAGGTAAAGCAGTCCCATTACATGCCTGGACAAGCCCACATGGTTCCAGGAGGTCGAGGCTCCCAGATTTCTAGACAATCGGCACATGAAGGTGGTAAGGTTGTCAGCCATGCGCACCGGCCGTGTATACCCCCCAGGAAATATTCCTGGTACTCATTTCTGTTAGAGGTTGAGTCGACCCCAGGGCCATAGTGCGACCGACAGGATTACACAAATGAAAAAATCCACTGACACCATCGGGAATCGAAACCGCGACCTGCCGGCTGATAGTTCAGCGACTCAACCAACTGCGCCACCGCGGCGGTGTTCTGCTGTCACCAGTTGCTACCTGCCAGTTTGAACCCTGACCACTACCAGGGCTGTGGAGTCGGAAGGAATTTTAGGTGGAGTCGGAGTTGGAGTCGGTAAAAATGTACCGATTCCAACTCCGACCTCAATCTAAAATCTTAACTAGACACTCCAACTCCAGAGCCCTGATAGCTACAGTAACCATTAGACTTATACTTAAATATAGGTTATAAGTCTAAAAAGCAGCCTGATGGTTCACGTGGTGGTGGTGATGAAATGTCTTATAGGTTTACCGTTATTAATACATATTGAGCTTTTATGAAGGAGTCGGAGTCGGAGCTTTTGTGTACCGACTCCACAGCCCTGGCGACTACAACAAGCACAGCTGTGAAGTACACAGTGAGACTCTTATGCACGTATTCTTCAGCTAATGCTGCAGTTTAAACCATACCTGTATTAATAGGCAATTAACCCTTTAAAGACGAAGCGTATCTGTATTATATAAGGACTCAGTGCGTACCGCGCTGTAAACACTCTCCACTTCGGTTATAAAAACCAGTCTCTTAATGTTTTATAAGGCAAAAGTTGCTGTTTGTTCTGAGATCCGTACAAAACACATAAACGCAGTGTGGGCACCACGTAGAATTTTTTAATGTTAAACCTGGCGGTACGTAAAGTTACCGCTAGGCTTTAAAAGGTTAACGTGACACTCTCTGATTAGTGTTTCTCAGTACCTGGGAAGGAAAACAAACGACATACTACAGGAAACGAACGGCTTCTTCTTTTCACCTTCTACTTCTCCTCCTCAAGCACTATAATCCGCTGTTCACCTTGACTACCAATAAAATCCTACTCCACTCCTTCCGCCCTCTGACCACTGCCTGCCTGTTTCTTATTCCCGTTCCATTTAAGTCCTCTTCCACCACGTCCCCCCATTTTTACGTGGTCTTCCTCTTTTCCTTGTTCCTTCAACTGTAGCTGTTACAATTTGTTTTGGCATTCGCTGGTTTTGCATTCTTTTAACACGACCATACCATCTTGGAGACATTTTATACCTACACTTTACACTATCATATACCTTGTAATATGTCGTTTATCTCCTTGTTTGTCCTTATTCTCCAGCGTTATCCTTCTTTTACGGGTCCATATATTTTTCTTACAATCTTTGGTTGAAATGCTCGTTTCTTCTGTGGTGGTTGTCCAGGCTTCTAACCCGTAAGTCGATATGAAAGGTTGCTTTAGCGAACAAATGTGATGTAACACAAATGCTCAAAAACATGTGACGTATTTTTAGTAGGGGCATCATTTATCATAGCCAGGAATTTCATGAAATACTGGCGCAGCATCCCTACATATTTTTTTTGTTTAAGGAGCGAATTATATTGCTGTGCATTTAACGGAAGTGTGTTGATATGTGACATAGTCAACAGTTTCTTTGTGTGAGATTTGCCTTCTTCTGCGATGTCACGCAGCGTTGAAAGACAGTTCTGTACCGACGTTTCGGGACATTCTATCCGTACCATCTTCAAGGGTCAAGAAGATCAAGAAGAAGAAAGGCATTCTTCTTGGGCTTCTTGACGCTTGAAGATAGGACCGATACATTGTCCCGAAACGTCGATACAGAACTGCCTTTCAACACTGCTTAATGCCCCAGAAGAACGCAGATCTCATTTGCATCGCGGCGGAAGTCTGAAATCACGCAAAGTTGTGTCCTACACCACTCCATACTGAATTAAAATCACCTTTTCTTATTTAAGACGTTTAATTCACTGAGTCTGGCAACAAAAATTAAAAATAAGACAAGTTGAGCCACATCATCCACGCCATGTTTTTGTCCACAGTGTGAAGAAACACCACAAAAACAAAGACAAAGACGCGCTCAGATGCAAAGCAGAAGAAAAACGGTACCCACTGAAAGGAAACTTTCACTGTTCTACTGGACGGCACATTTATGAGCTGCCGTTCGTGTAACTTTTATACAACAAACCCACTTTCTACACCAAAGACAACACAGTCGCTGTAAATTACATGGGCGAAGAGGTTAATGGCTAATAGGGACATATTCGCTGTCTTGTGTAAAATACATGCACTGACAAACATGGCAGCGTCAGGCTGATGGCACACTGCAGTTTTATTTTGCATAAAACGTTGCAAACGGCCACTGAACATTGTTAACAGAATTTATTTAACTGGCAATTAACTGACCAGACATGAAGCAAACCTGCACAGTGGTGTAAATGTTTAACAATACACAAACACCCCACAAGCTACCACTTTGCGAAACTGTATTTTTACCTGTAGCCACGGGTGTTTTGTATGGGTGTGAAACTTGGTCTCTCACACTGAGGGAGGAACAAAGTCTGAGGGTGTTCGAGAATAGGGTGCTGAGGAGGATATTTGGGCCCAAGAGGGACGAGGCGACAGGGGAGTGGAGAAGACTACATAACGAGGAACTTAATGACCTGTACTCATCACCAAATATTATTCGGGTAATCAAATCGAGAAGAATGACGTGGGTGGGGCATATAGCACGTATGGGGACAAGAGATATGCATAGAGGATTTTGGTGGGGAGACCCGAGGGAAGGCGACCACTTGGGAGACCCAGGCGTAGCTGGGAGGATAATATTAAAATGGATCTTAAAGAAGTCGGATGAGGCATGGACTTGATTGAGCTGGCTCAGGATACGGACATGTGGCGGGCTCTTGTGAATGCGGTAATGAACTTCCGGGTTCCATAAAATGCGGGGAATTTCTTGACTAGCTGAGAAACTGTTAGCTTCTCAGGAAGGCCTCTGCTCCATGGAGTTAGTTAGTTAGTTAATTAGTTAGTTAGTTAGTTAGTTCGTTAGCTAGCTAGCTAGCTGGTTAGTTAGCTAGCGAGCTAGTTAGTTAGTTAGTTAGGTAGTTAGCTAGTTAGCTAGCTAGCTAGTTGGTTAGCTAGCTAGTTAGTTAGTTAGTTAGTTAGTTAGTTAGCTAGCCAGTTAGATACGAGTGTGAGACTTGGTCTTTCAGGTTCAGGGAAGAACACTCACTGGCAGAGTGTCTAAGAAAAGACGGCAGAGAGGAACGTGTGGGCGCAAGTGTATTTACGACACAAACATATCAAATTTTCACACGTGAGGAAATTAGGAGCAGATTACATTCAGGGACTGCCTGCTGCCATTCTGTCCACAATCGTTTGTCTTTCTCTGTGCTAATAATACAAATATCAAAATATACACAACTACATATAATTCTTTTTATTATACCAACCACTGCACAACAATTCTTTTCACTCCTACATGTTTCGGCTACCCCATCGTAGCTTTCGTCAGGGAGTCACTTTTCACATACGTACGCAGCGTACAGTATGTCAACGAATGGCTATATGTGTATTAATTATTCACAGCAGCAATTGCTATACAGTACCAATAAATTCATACACTTTAAAATACACGTATGACATTAAAATATTGTATATTAACCCTTTAAAGACGAAGCCTATCTGTTTTATATAAGGACTCAGTGCGTACCGCGCTGTAAACACTCTCCACTTCGGTTATAAAAACCAGTCTCTTAATGTTTTATAAGGCAAAAGTTGCTGTTTGTTCTGAGATCCGTACAAAACACATAAACGCAATGTGGGCACCACGTAGAATTTTTTTATGTTAAACCTGGTGGTACGTAAAGTTACCGCTAGGCTTTAAAAGGGTAATACATAAAAAATATATAAAAGTCTGTCTCCAAACATCTGTCTTTCAAATCACTTTTAATTTTGTAGGCTGCAGACCCCCAACTGTGGTACCCGATGTTTATTCCATGCGTGATTTCTCCGTAGCAGTAAAAAGAAAAGTAAAAAAATTATTGTGCAGTGGTTGGTAATAATAAAAAACTTATATGTAAAAAACTGTACGGAATATGTACAATATTAAATAAACACATCTACAGATTTGCCTATTGTTTTGTATGGTTGTGAAATTTCGTACCTCACATTAAGGGAAGAGTGTCGCGGAATACGGTGCTGAGGAAGATAACTGGGCCTGGGGGCGGGCCCCCCCCCGAGGTAACAGAAAATTGCATTCTGAGGAGGTTAATGATTTGTATGCATCATCAAATGTTATTCGCGTGATCAAATGAAAGGGGATGAGAATGGCGGGGCATGGGGCACGTATGGGGGAAAAGACAAATGCGTACAGGATTTTGATGAGGAAATCCAAGGGAAAGGGACCACTGTAAATACTCTTACGAGGTCTAAATGGTATAATATTAAAATTAATCTTACAGAAACAGGATGGTGGGGTTTAATTTGGCTCATTGACAGTGAAAATTGGCGGATTTTTTAAAAGATTATAATGAACTCCCGCTCTGATTCCCTGTCAGAAAACAAAGGGGGAATTTCTTCGACTGGCTGACTAGGCCATATATTAGCCTCTTGTGCAGACTCCCTTCCATGCAGCTGGTCAGTCATGAATGTCGTGACTTTCCCAGCTCACATGTCTTCGTAAAATGGTCAAATCAAAAAGTATAACCTGCCAGGCGTGTAGCCTTGTTGAGGCATACAGAACTGTAAAAGTTTTGGCTAAAATGCAGTTGCTTAGAACAGCGGGTGTCCCAGTGTCTTTCAATCTAAAGCTCCGTTCAGGGCCGATCGCGGTGGCCGCGCGGTCTAAGCCGTGGGTCTGTGGCCGTTCGCTTGCTGGAATTGCGGGTTCGAATCCCGCCAGGGGCATGGATGTCTGTCTCTTGTGAGTGTGTTGTCAGGTAGAGGTCTCTGCGACGGGCCGATCCCTCGTTCAGAGGGGTCCTACTGACTGTGGTGTGTGTCTGAGTGTGATCAAGTGCAACAGTAACCTCTACACCTACGATGAGTAGGTAGAAAGAGGTTAAGGCTAAGAAAGAAAGAACGAAAGAAATAAAGAAAGAAACAAACAAAAAAGGAGAGAAAGAAAGAGAAATAGAGAAGGAGAGAAAGAAAGAAATAAAGAAAGAGAGAACGAAAGACAGAGAGAGAGAAAGAAAGAAAGAAAGAGAGAAAGAGAAAAAGAGAGAAAGAAAAAGAAAAAACAGAAAAGAAAGAGAAAGAGAGGGGAAGAAAGAGGGAAAGAGAAAGAGAGAAAGAAAAAGAAATAAAGAGACAAAGAAAGAGAAATAGAGAAAGAAAGAAAGAAAGAAAGAAAGAAAGAAAGAAAGAAAGAAAGAAAGAAAGAACGAAAGGCTCCTTTGATGTAAATAAGAATATTTCAGCCCTCCCCACCACTCCAACGTATAAATCATTTAAATTGAAACCCAACAATTTCAGCAAACCCTAACAGTCCTTACTGATATCTACGAGGATCTATGCTATGAGACGGCACGTTTGTAATTTACTGTCGCCTTTGAGGAGTAAAATTATCGGTCCATTTTGCGGAGGCCCTCGGAAAGAGTGTCGCTGTTCCTTTAAGGGTTTGCTATTCCTGTCTTTACCAAATTATGATCCAGACGCTACAGGAATAATATTAAAATGCAGCGTCGATAAACAGGCTGTAGGAAAGGCCTGAACTCTATCAGGTGTTTCCAACAGCTGTCTGTGGCCTTAGCGGACCTACACCTTCAGGTTTCATTACCTAATCTTCTTACATAATTTCGTCACAAACGATGACGGCGGGACCACGCCCTGTAGAAACCATTCGTCTCATTTATTTAGCCCAGTACTGGAATCGAATATGCAATTACGGACAGGGGATAAGAGAGGCGTCTTGCCCCAGTGGCGCGACAGCCCCCAGTGGGCCGGGGCCTCCTTATTATCGACGATTCACAATCACACTCAGACACACCACACTCGGTAGCACTCCTCTGTACGAGTGATCAGCACGACGCAGAGACCTCTACCTGACAATACGCAACTCTCACGACAGACATCCAAGTCCTCGGCGGGATTCGAACCCACAATCCGAGCAAACAAGCGACTGCAGACCCTCGCCTTAGACAGCGCGGCCACTGGGACGTTGCTTCCCTACGGCTTTTCCTATTTCTGAGCAGCGTAGTCTAATGATGAACACAGTCGGCTGACTGATTGACCCTTTAAAGACGAAGCGTGTCTTTTATATAAGGACTCAGTGCGTACCGCGCTGTAAACACTCTCCACTTCGGTTATAAAAACCAGTCTCTTAATGCTGTGTAAGGCAAAAGTTGCTGTTTGTTCTGAGATCCACATAGAACAGATAAATGCAATGTCAGCACCACGTAGAATTTTTTAATGTTAAACCTGATGGTACGTAAAGTTACCGCTAGGCTTTAAAAGTTTAATTTAACAGCGATGTATAGATACTTTGCTAAGTAAATTACAAGCCATAAGGAAGGATTATGAAGGAACAAACCGTCCGAGGTAAGAAGAAAAATAAGTCTCTACAATCTGAAAAAAACGACCGTCTATTGACGTTCAACGAAAGACGGCTAGTCCATTCACGGTAATCGGAGTTGGAATTTCCCTCTAAAGCGGGACTCCAGCTAGAGTCTCGGCGACTTTCACATTTCCGGCGACACGTGTATTCTACTGGCGAAAGACCGAGACAGAGCTACAGGCAAGAGCGTGACTGAACACAACACAGCAGACAACCCACTTAAGTATTTCACCAAACACTGAATACCACATCCAACCCCATGTAACAATACCGAACTGGACGGAACTCGATGTAACGGATTCCTTCTTGAGAAGCTAACAGTTTCTTAGCTACTCCAGAAATTCCCCCGCAATTTTCGGAACCCCATGATTCGTTACCGCATTCACAAAAGCCCGCCACATGTCCCTACCATGAGCCAGATCAATCCAGTCGATACTCCCTATCCCACTTGTTGAATATCTATTTTAATATTATCCTCCCATCTACGCCTTGGTCTCACAAGTGGGTTCTTTCCCTCAGGTTTCCCCACCAATAAACCCTGTATGCACATCGCCTGTCTCCCATACGTGCTACATGCCGCACCCATACCATTCTTCTCGATCACCCGAATAAAGTAATATTTTATGAGCTCTCTCAAAATTTTACAATTTTGCCTTGTAATGAGTCTTTTTATATTGTGCACGTGATGAGGGTCGAACGACCGAAATACGTAGTGTAAGAATAATCAGTGAATACAGGCTGTGTTGAGCGGAAGGCATATAGTGGTTTGTTTTATTCTATTCGTACAACGCGATGGATCAGATTAAATTCACTGACAGGCCTCAGTTAGGTTCTTACTTGTGTCTCTTTTAAAATAAATCCTACGTCAAATGAATTGAGCACACACAAATAATTTTCTTTGCGTTCCGTTTGCCCCTTCGCTTGCACTTGTTTGTTCACTTTCACCGCTGGACAAGAACAAAAGAACTTCAATGAGAAAATTGACACTAAAATGTATCTGGAAATGTCTGAGAAGTTGCAACACGAAGATGGCTGTCTAGTCCTTCGTCATCGAGTCGATTACTTCACGGTATTCGTCTTTGGGAAGAACTGTTGACAAAGGGAAGTACAGTATAACTCCAATTATCCGGATTAACTGGGACCGCGAGTCGTCCGGATTAGCAGAAAATCCGGATAATTGGATTTTTCTTTGAAAATAGGCTACAATGGCAGTTTGAAGTGGAAAAAAATTTCCACAAAGGGTTATTTTTAGGCTACATATTTATTTACTGACAAATAAAACATTAATACACAATTTCTTATATGTATTTGACAACTGGGGGAACAATTTAAGCCATAAAAAATACGTAGTACAATTACAGTAAAAAAAAGTTTTGTTACCTGAAGGGCGAAGCCGTTCCGGATAATTGGTGATCCGGATAACCAGCGTCCGGATAATTGGAGTTATACTGTACTTTGAAAACAGCGTATCATTTGTCGTACTTGATTACCAAGCACGACGTAAAACAGAGTTTACAGATGAGATCTGCACTCTTCTGCAATATTACCACGCATTCAGTGGTAATTCTGTACCGACGTTTCGGGACAACCTATCTGGTCTCATCTTCAAGGGTCAAGAAGTCCAACAATATTTCCTGGGGGCAAAGTCGGCCGGTGCGTAGGGCTGACAACCTTACCACCTTCATGTGCCGACTGTCTTAAAATCTGGGAGCATCAACCTCCTGGAATCCTCCGGGCCTGTCCAGGCCCGTACAAGGATTGCTTTTCCATCTTTTAACATGGTTAATGTTTGCTGCAAGAACAGTCTAATATAATACGAATTACTTGCGTCATCTTATATATTTTGACAGGTTTTAAATGTTAGTGTGGACCTCTCTGAAGATGGCGTAAATGACCCCGAAACATGTATATAGCAGCGATGTAAGACTGTATTTGTATATACACAATGTGCATCTTTTTTAGTGTCATGATGGATGTAATTCAATCACAGTGCACCGATTAAATGAAGTCAAAGGCCTCGGTGTGCTGTAATTGCTACTACTCATGTTTGCTGCTGGCATACGTAACGTGCTTGTAGGAGCAAGCCTGCCTGGATGGCCCACTAACGAGTTTGGAAATGTTTCTATACAATATGGCGGTCGTACCTTCCACGTTTCAAAGCGTGCGTGTACATTTTCAACGCATAATGTTACTCGTTTTCAGTTGCTGAAATGACAAATTCGTTTGGAGCTTTCCAACGGCGGAATCACACCTTCTTATCCACATATGGGCCCTACTGCTCACGTAGATGACACGATACAACATTCCCTGTTAAAGCAGGAGACCAGCAACATTCCCTGAAGGTTACGTGGATGCGCAACCTACACAGGTGAGTTGTAAGCAGAGAAGAAACGATTAAAGAATCTGAAATCTACCTATGAAGTGAAGATATAAAATGGGTTACAGAATAACATATGTTATCCATTAATGTTCACGGAATTCAACATATCAAATTGTAAATATCAACGAATGGCATCCCGTTGTGTTGTTAACAGTTCAAAAATTAAATCAGTATCTGTTCAAACACAACTAAATTTTATTTATTATACAGAACTACATGTTTCAGCCTATTTCAGTTCATCCTCAGGTTCACAGTTGGTCTTCCAAACATACTGAATAGCAAATATTCATTATGTAACTCCATAAAATACAATTAAATTAAAATTAGTATGGTCATAAACGGGAACAATATGTGTGGATAGAAGCTCTGTCACAACTGTTACAAATACTGTTTACAGATATAGTTCTATATAATAAATACAACTTATTTTTGTTTGGACAGATATTGATTTAATTTTTGTACCATCAAATTATAATTAACGTAATGTTCTCGTATTGGGTTTCTTCACCCAAAAGAAAAATTGGTACGTAAAAGTTTTAAAAAGAAACTACCGAAGAAAGTGCCTGCAACAAGACCACATGCGTTGTTAACCCTTTAAAGACGAAGCGTATCTGTTTTATATAAGGACTCAGTGCGTACCGCGCTGTAAACACTCTCCACTTCGGTTATAAAAACCAGTCTCTTAATGTTTTATAAGGCAAAAGTTGCTGTTTGTTCTGAGATCCGTACAAAACACATAAACGCAATGTGGGCACCACGTAGAATTTTTTAATGTTAAACCTGGTGGTATGTAAAGTTACCGCTAGGGTTTAAAAAAGGTTAACATTACATCGAGCCGATCCCAGTTGCCGCGCGGTCTAAGGCGTAGGTTTGCGGCCGAGCGCTTGCTGGGATCGTGGGTTCGAATCCCACCGGGGGCATGGATGTTTGTCTCTTGTACAGTGTTTTGTGTTGTCAGGTAGAGGTCTCTGCGACAGGCCGATCCCTCGTCCTGAGGAGTCCTACCGACTGTGGTATGTGTCTGAGTGTGATCAAGTGAAAATAAAAACCCTCTCACACCTACTGTGAACAACTCGTTAGAACAGGGAAGAACTGCGAAACGAAACATTACCTCGAGAAATGAATGGGGTAAAAGATCATACATAGCTGGTGTTCGAGGAAAGAAAGAAGTGGAATAGCGTCGGTGATAGCAAGGGTGTGGCAACTGAAAGGCATAAGAAGAAACACAGGCAAAGATGCCCGTTAGTTTCAGGTGAACAGGATGTCAAACACACATTACTGTCAAGACAAAATGACAAATATCTTCTGAAACGTTGTTCTGTTATTCTACGAAAAAAAAAAAAAACGATATATGGATGGCTGTTGGATCAATCACTGTATTAGCTAGGATTAAATTACACCAGTTTTCCTTGGAACGGTTTTACAGTCAAAAACAGTGAACTGGTGAAGTTTCACTAATGTTTTTATACTATTTTTACGCTATTTTATGTTATTTGATTAAGGATCTGAGTTTTAACGTTTATACACGTACCTGATGATGGCTCGGTCGAGCCGAAACATGTAGTATATTGGCACAACCTTAGAGTAAATGACATAGCGTGCAATATATATATATATATATACTGTGGTATGTCTGACTGTGTTTATTAGCACTGTATACATTACTGGATTGCTTGGAAACTAGCAATTGGAGAATGAAGATTTTAAATTTAATGTTCAACACATCCCCGTTCGCTTATGCTTCAACTTTTACAAAAAATCAGTTACAGCCAACTGTGTTACATCTCTTTATTTGGATATCTGAGCTATAAGTTTCGGCCTGTTATGGTCATCCTCTGGCTACTCTAAAAAACTTGAACGTTGAAGACTCTACGTTTCAGAAAGGGGAAGGCCTTCCGCTTCAACATTGGTTAAAATATACAATTTGTATATACATATAGATTAAAAATAAAAATGAAATAAAATATATGTGAGACATATGTGGGTATAAAAGAGGAAAAGTATATCAACAGTCGACCATAAGATGAAGACGTGTACGTGATTCCAGTGCTGGCAGCTACCATCAACATTGTAACCGGAACTTTCTTCCACGGCCGTGTGTGCAGTGAGTGATGTGTTTTTTACTTTCTTGTACTTTTGGTCTCCGTGGAAGAAAAGTTCCGGTTACAACGTTGATTGGAGCTGCTAGCACTGGAATCACGTATTATTATACACGTCTTCATCTTATGGTCGACTGTTGATACACTTTTCATCTTTTATACCCACATATGTCTCACATATATTTTATTTCATTTTTATTTTTAATCTACATATATACAAATTGTATATTTTAACCAGTATTGAAGCGGAAGGCCTTCCCCTTTCTGAAACGTAGAGTTTTCAACGTTAAAGTTTTTTAGAGTAGCCCGATGGTGATCATAACAGGCCGAAACTTATAGCTCAGATATCCAAATAAAGAGATGTAACACAGTTGGCTGTAACTGATTTTTTGTGAAAGATGAAGTTTTTAAATGAAAAGTGGTTACACATCAATAAAGAGATAACCTGTCGGAAAATATTAAGATGTGCTAATAAAAATGAGGTACGAAATGTAGGATATACTTAGACAAAACCAAGTATAAACCGTTTACTGAAACAGTAGCAGTGTAAATATGTATCGTACGTATTAAATGATGACGGGCTACAGCCGTGACAAACCGGTGCTAATCGGAAGGTACCCTCAAGCATTGCAAGAACTGAAGTGCAATAAATTTTTGTTAACCTTTTAAAGCCTAGCGGTAACTTTACGTACCACCAGGTTTAACATTAAAAAATTCTACGTGGTCCCCACATTGCGTTTATGTGTTTTGTACGGATCTCAGAACAAACAGCAACTTTTGCCTTATAAAACATTAAGAGACTGGTTTTTATAACCGAAGTGGAGAGTGTTTACAGCGCGGTACGCACTGAATCCTTATATAAAACAGATACGCTTTGTCTTTAAAGGGTTAATATCCGACACAAGAAATAACAGCAGGACGCTACATGAAGCTGCGTGTGCAGCTTTGTAATTTGTAGATGTGACATACCAGATTTTATATGAATTCTAAAAGGTTTTGACGATGCTGTATAATATTGCGTGGTGACGGGTTTCTGGACTTCATCCATCGTCTGAAGAGTAAAATATTAAAAATATTACAAAATTAAAATCACAACGTTTCGGAAGCTGGCTCTGCTTCCGTCCTCAGGTGAATGGTGGGGGAGAATAGAAGAACACCTATTCTGTTGGGCCCACTAGACAGAGCTAGCCTCCATCACTGGATGATTTTTTAAATATTTTTAATATTTTAGTCTTCGGACGATGGATAAAGTCCATAAACCCATCACCACATATATTTTATATGTTGTAGACCGTGCATAGTTTTTTTCACTGTTAAGACAAACCAACAAATACCCACACTGTTTACAATTATATATCTGTATCAATGTCACCCCTACATGTTTCGGTGGTGAGGTCACCGTCATCAGGGGGCACCGAAGGTCACAGGCTCTGTTCTGCATCTAAAGTTATACAATATTTCATTCAAGAAGCAATCCAGTGCGGATTGCTTCTTGAATGAAATATTGTATATATTGTAAGATGGGGTTTTGGTGGACAAACCTAAAGGATGACGTCCACTAGGAAGACCTACACGTCGATAACATACTAAACAAACAAGATGTGAGGTCGAGGTCTGGATTTATATGGCTTTGGAGAGGGACAAACCTCACGCTGCTGTGAACACGGCAATGAACCTACTGCTTCTAATGATCAGCTTCACAACTGTCAGCTTTTCAAGAACAACTCTGATCTTTGGAGTTAAAGCAGCCCCATTACAGGCCTGGACAGGCCCTCAGGGTTCCAGGAGGTTGACGCTCCTAGATTTCAAGACAGTCGGCACATGAAGGTGGTAAGGTTGTCAGCCCTACGCACTGGCCGCCTTTACTCCCAGGAAATATTGCTGTTACCCATTTCTGTTAGACCCCAGTTAGTCGACCCCAGGGCCATAGTGCGGCCGACAGGATTATGTCAATGAAAAATTCCAGTGACATCATCGGGGACTTAAGGAGTTAGTTTCTTAAAATCAGGAAGACACGTTGATATCTTTATTTTATGAATGTACGGAACATACGGGGACATTATTTTATATGACAGTTCAGACCACTGCATGTGACGGCAGGCACCGCAACAAGCCGACTTGAAATGACCAGCAACAGTTGTCAGATAAAATAATGTCTGTATATAATCCCAATGCAAGACGGAGAAAAGCCACATACGGAAAAACAGATGGTAATTACAAATTACCGCAATTATGACTTACGCAGTACACTTACATCACTTCCGGTTTGGTACTTACAAAAATTTAAAAGCTAGATTTTTTACTGGACACAGGAGACGGTTAGCTGTAAGTTTGTTCGGCAAAATTCAGTGTTCTGATAAGCAACGCGCAGTGATGTCGTGGGGCACTGCATTTCATTCTTTGTCTTAGCTTTCTTTCGTTATTTCGTCCTCCTNTTCCTTCCTTCCTTCCTTCCTTCCTTCCTTCCTTCCTTCCTTCCTTCCTGTCAATAGCACGACCCATGACTGACCTCCCCTCTCCATTATACTTCCAAGAATTCAGAATAAGGCATATTATTCTTTCATTTGCCCATAAAACGCCTGAAATGTCCCGACCAGACACACGACTATCAGCTTCTCAAGGATGTATTCTACAGGGGAACAGCAAAAAGACAATCCACCATCGTTCAAATGCAAGCCATTAGAAAAGCCTTGGCAACATTTTACTGAATGACAACAGAGTTCCACCTAAGAGTAGACGGGAAAATAATATTAAAATGGACCTTAACCTTTTAAAGCCTAGAGGTAACTTTACGTACTACCAGGTTTAACATTAAAAAATTCTACGTGGTGCCCACATTGCGTTTATGTGTTTTGTACGGATCTCAGAACAAACAGCAACTTCTGCCTTATAAAACATTAAGAGATTTGTTTTTATAACCGAAGTGGAGAGTGTTTACAGCGCGGTACGCACTGAGTCCTTATATAAAACAGATACGCTTCGTCTTTAAAGGGTTAAAGAAACCGATACAAGGGTATCAAATGGGTAAGTCTGGTTCAGTTTTAAATGGTCCATAACCGTGCACTGAAAGGTTAGATACGGTCAGTAAAACCAAGAAACGCACACATGGTTATGAAAATATAATACAATCGTAGTCATACCTGCTACATGTTTCGGGAAACTTCTGTGGCCATCTTCAGAGAGATGCATTACGAAGAATAAATAAATTGAGACGTTACAAAAGTTTGTGAACCAAAGCACACGTGCAAAAATAAACAGCTCGTAAGTTTTTAAAATCGCTTCGGCGTTCTATCTCGGGTTCGCCCAGGGAAAGCGTTACAAGACATTTCCTCATCTCGACTGTTTCCCCTGCTAACGTAACACTGTGTCGCGTGCAACATGTTGCCCGTGGGCTACAGGTTGAACTGTCTTGTTATAAAACACCACTATTGACGTTACGTTTCCTGTACTTATTTTACCAAACTGCCTTACGAGAACTTCCCAAGGTCAGAGTCCACTTTAGTCGAAGATAAGGTACCTCTAAACAATGTTCCATTTAACTTTTAATGACCGTGTGCGCAAAAATTACAAGTTACACAAATATCCTACTAGTTACAAACACGTCTGTACACTAAACGAAGCGTACGTTAAAATTATAAACCTCAAATTACTTTTATTAACCTTTTAAAGCCTAGCGGTAACTTTACATACGACCAGGTTTAACATTAAAAAATTCTACGTGGTGCCCACATTGCGTTTATGTGTTTTGTACGGATCTCAGAACAAACAGCAACTTTTGCCTTATAAAATATTAAGAGACTGGTTTTTATAACCGAAGTGGAGAGTGTTTACAGCGCGGTACGCACTGAGTCCTTATATAAAACAGATACGCTTCGTCTTTAAAAGGTTAATATAATCACTGTCAATGTTTTCTTTCCAATGGCGCGACAGCCCCTAGTGGGCCAGGGCCCCCTCATTATCGAGGCTTCACAATCACACTCAGACACACCACACTCGGTAGGACTCCTCCGGACTAGTGATCAGCCCGTCGCAGAGACCTACACCTGACAACAACCAACACACACACAATAGACAGACATCAATACCCCCGGCGGATTCGAACCCGCAATCCCAGCAAGCGTACGGCCGCAGACCCACGCCTTAGACCGCACGGCGACTGGGATGGGCATATTCATTCTCATATCTACTAAAACTATAATTTACGTTTTAATAAAACAGGAAATAAACAGGATAATAAAAAAGAAACAGGAAGTTACTACGATAATTGTACCATACTTATGTTCTACAATTTACTACGCCAATAAATGCTAATACAGTCTGCACAATATTGAATTTTTAATTTTACAACCTGTATCTTTTATTAGTATCCTATTTTTTTGCAATTTAATTTTTTGTGCGCATTTCAGTTTTTTATGTACGCTGATTTCATAAACTAGAGCACAGCCTAGAGGCAACACCGTCTGTTAAACTGTTGTTATTTTGCGTGCCCAATATACATGTCACGGTCGCAGTGTGCATATTTAATCCATTTCTGATTTCAAGGCCTACAATATCGAGCAATGCATTCATCTGTGGAAATGGCAGCAACAGATGAGAACGACGAAATTTTCATAATCGCGTATACTTCCGTATTTTAAGCAGGAGTCTACACTATCACTAACATTTCCGTGTTCTATGAACGGTAGCAATGGCGTCCTCATGTTCATCGATGCAGATAAAAATCTGTTATTGACACAACAAAGCCGCAGCAGAGATGGCACAGCTGACACAAGCCAGGCAACGCACACATAACGCAACACTGAGACGCGTTCGTGTAACCATTGTTCCCGTGGAAAAGCAATAAGTATTACACATTCTGAGTGTGTCTGTAACCTTAGTCATCCAGCATGCACAGCGCATGCGCCGTACTGTATTGTCATCTGTGGCCTGTCTGGCTGTACCATACTTTTCCATGTTATCTCATAAACTGCACGATTTTCGGGGGGGGGGGGGGGAAGTTTTTGAACATAAAATGTTTTCACTTTCTCTTCCAATTTTGTCTGAAACATCTCTCATTCTAAGAAGAATTCAGCAATATATTATCAATGTATATTATATATTATAATAATATTATATATATTATTATATATTATATTATATTATAATAATTATATAATATTATAAATGTATATCAAGTCTTCATGCAAAATACCCGTTATTCTTGTCAGATGTTAATCAAACTTGAATTTTCTCGACAGATTTTCAAACAAATGATCAAATATCAAATTTAATTAAAATCCGTCCAGTGGTAGCTGAGTTGTTGCATGCGGATGGACAGACATGACGAAGCTAAGTTGCTTTTCGCGATTTTGCGAACGATCCTAAAAACAATAATAAACACGTGGGGACACGTGTGTCCTGCCTGCGTCACAGCAAAATGAAGTTGCTTTAAACCATTCTGACAAGTTGCATAAAACCACGTGAAACAGTAGCTGCTTCCATCTCCGTGCACATATTTTGGTTTCTGCATATCGACAATCGATGAGATAGTTTCATGAAAATATTGTTTCGCATGAAACTGTCTGGATCTAGTTTCTTCGCTGTCCGCAACTTCTAGGTGACAGCAGGTACTGACCTACCCAATGATCCCCAATTTACAACAAGCATTGTGTTCTGAATGTAGCCAGGTTAAGCCCGTTTGTCCTTCTGGTAACAGCAGCATGCCGATGAAAATTACTTTGCAGCATTGGTGGAACGATACCTACAGGAAACAACCTGTCCCAATGCCACTTTGCCCACCACAAAGTTCACACGAACTGGACCGGGGGATCGAACGCAGGAATCCGGGGTGAGACACCGGCGACTAACCACCTGAACCATGGAACAGCCTTAAGGCGAATTTTATTTACACATTCAGTTCGTACCGCGCTGTAAACACTGCGTCTCGTTTATAAAAACATATCCGTTAAAACAAAATTTTTGAATGGTTAAACTGGTGGTTAATTTTACCTGTTGCTTTGTATGGGTGTGCAACTTGGTCTCTCACACTGAGGGAGGACCAAAGACTGAGGGTGTTCGAGAATAGGGTGCTGAGGAGGATATTTGGGCCTAAGAGGGACGAGGTGACAGGGGAGTGGAGAAGACTACATAACGAGGAACTTAATGACCTGTACTCATCACCAAATATTATTCGGGTAATCAAATCGACAAGAATGAGATAAGCGGGGCATGTAGCACTACGGGGTAAGAGAGAGGTGCATACAGGATTTTGGTGGGGAGACCTGAGGGAAGGCGACCACTTAGGATAATATTAAAATGGATCTTCAAGACGTAGGATGGGGGCATGGACTCGATTGAGCTGGCTCAGGATAGGGACAGGTGGCGGGCTGTTGTGGATGCGGTAATGAACCTTCGGGTTCCATAAAATGCGGGGAATTCCTTGAGTAGCTGAGAAACTGTTAGCTTCTGAAGAAGGCCTCTGCTCTATGGAGTTAGTTAGTTAGTTAATTAATTAGTTAGTTAGTTAAACTGGTGGTACATACAATAACCATTAGACGTTAAAGGGTTAACAAGCAACCCAAGAAGGCACCTCCGAGCAATGAAGACAAAGCTTCACTAATTCTTGCACGTTTCAGAAACTAAAAATTAAGGTGCAGTATTTTGGAGCAGAAACACCACTGCTCGCACGGTCGCCATGTTGGCACTACGGATGCCAAGGATTAGGATGGATCTAAGAACAAAGGACAGCTGCTCTACAGTGACATGACAGGCGTAAGAACTTAGACCTACATGCAAAGTACTTCAACAGCAAACATACACACACATACAGGGACAACGAGATAGCAACGCTGTGTGGATATATTTCGCAGTTCACATCACCCGCCTTCCGTATCAGTACACAAGCGTTTACGCGCGTTCACAAAATTGCAAATAGCGACAAATAGCTTCGACACGTACGTCTGTCTGTCTGTCCGCATGGCACAACTCGGCTCCAACTGAACGGATTTTCATGAAATTTCATATTTGAAAATTTTTCGGAAAACCGTCCAGAAATTTCAATTTTCATTCAAATCTAACAAGACTAGGGGGCACTCTACATGAACGCCTATGTACATTTATGATATCTTGCTGAATTCCTTCTTATAACGAGAAATTTTTCACACAAAATTTTCAGAGAAATCAAAATACATATTTTATGTTCAATAACGTTTTCCCGAAAATTGTCACGTTTATGAGATAATGTGGAAAAATATGGTACAGCCGGACACACCACAGACGACAATATAATATGGCGCATGCGCGTTGCGTGCTGGATAACTTAAGGCTACAGACACACTTAGAATATGTAATACTTATTTCTTTTCCACCGTAACAACGGTTACGCGAATGCACCTCAGCGTTACGTCATACGTGCAACGCCTATCTCGTTGAGAGTTGACTGCATTTACGGATGTACAAACTGCCACGTAGTTAACAGCCGTTTATTGCTGACGCAACCTAAATTTCGCAACACTGCATTCAAATGCATTCCTCCTTCATGGATTGAAACGGGTAGTGTCGATGATTTAAACTTCCTTCTAGGAAATCTCTGCACAAACACGTTAACAGCAATCTACCTCACTCATGTTTCCTTACTTGATACGGTACATACTTAGCCCTTGTTTTACGCCCCACTTATTTTACGTGAATTCACTTTAATGCCCCTTGCCAATATACACTTCTTAATTTACGTCCCCTCATTTTCTGTGTAACTTCCATTCGGCTGACGGCACTCTTATCACGGTAAACCCTGCCTACTCTATTTCTTATGGGAGTATCATTTTTGATTTCCACCTTTTTTATTTAGGCCCACTTTTTCAAGAACAAAACTAGGGCGTAAACCAAGTCCTTGGTGTATCCTTCTGCCAGTAACACCACATAACCTTCAAATCCTACGGTCACAGTGGTTACTATACATACCACATACCTTAAGACAGCAAAACTACATTGTGCTCGTGTTGTCCATTTAAGGACTTCGTATAATAATATATAACGTATAACATATAATACAACGGTAAAAAGGTAAAGCAGTCCCATTACACGCCTGGAGAGGCCCTTACGGTTCCATCTGGTCGAGGCTCCCAGATTTCTAGACAATCGGCACATGAAGGTGGTAAGGTTGTCAGCCATACGCACCGGCCGCCTTTACCCCCCAGGAAATATCCCTGGTACTCATTTCTGTTAGAGGCTGAGTCGACCCCAGGGCCACAGTGCGACCGACAGGATTATGCCAATGAAAAAAAAATCCACTGACACCATCGGGAATCGAACCCGCGACCTGCCGGTTTGTAGCGCAGTGCCTCAACCAACTGCGCCACCGCGTGCCCCCATATATAACACAATAATCATAGATTACTTCCCTACACATGCAGCCCTTGCTTTATGCCATAGTTGCCTTCCTGAAAAAGTAAGAGTAGATAAAAGAATGCGTAAATAAAAAAACGAAATTCCTACCAGAAATAATGGATTGGCGTTAACAGAACGCAGCCAGCCAAAGGGCATTGAATTGAAATCAAGAGCAGATTACATTCAGAAAACAGTTGCTGCCTCTCGGAGCAGAATCATTATTTTCCCGTCTTCTGTCTAGAAACATAAATATAAAATCGATAAAAGCAGAATTTTGTCAAGTTTTTATTGTATGGGTGTAAAACGTGGTCTCCCGTTAAGACAGGAACTAAGCTGAGAGTATTCAAAGATCAGGACGCTAAAGCAGGTATTTGGACCCATGAGGGAACACGTAACAGGACACTGGAGAAAATTACACAGTGAGGAGGTTCATGATTTACAGTCGTTGCCACATACTCATATAATCCGCGTGATAAAAACCATGGGATAAGAACGGTTGGAAATGTAGTACGTACGGGAGAGAAGATAGTGTGCCAGGCACGCAGGATTTTGGTTGAAAAGCCTGAAAAAGACGTGACTAATTGGAAGACCCTGGCTTATATGAAAGGATAGTACTGCAGCTTACCCTGGCTTATATGAAAGGATAGTACTGCAGCTTACCCTGGCTTATATGAAAGGATAGTACTGCAGCTTATCTTAAAGACACGGAAGGACGCATGCGTAATACACTTCAAAGAATGCCGCCAGTAATGATACAACCTGTAGGATGTAACACGCCCTACCCAACTTTACCTCACTGTGTAAACACTGCCTAGAAACAATGGAATTTATGCCAGTGTTGGGTGGGATTAGCTCAGTCTGTATAGCGACTAGCTACGGGCTGGACGGTCCGGGCATCGAATCTCGGTGGAAGGCGACTTGCTGCACCCGTCCACACCGGCTGTGGACGCCCACCAACCTCCTGCTCAATGGGTACCGGGTCTCTTTTCCCGGGGGGGGGGGGGAGAACGGCTGGGGCGTGGAGTTGACTACCCACCCCATCTAGCGCGCAGGTTAAACAAAGAACGGAGCTATACCTCTACTCCCCCCCCCCCCTGGGCGTTCGCGGCCTGTTTTAGGGTGCACTTTACCTAACCTCTCCCTTACATCAGCTGTCAGTTCCTTACATACTACACACCGTTTCTCCCAGAAGCGGGATTCAACGCACACTAGTCCAACCGCAGCCAAAACCTTCATCCAGCCGTCTGCGTCTTGCACTATACACATACACATACAAGATACAACGCCTCTGCACATGTGTATATACATTCATTCATTCATTCATTCTGTAGTCTGCCTTACGACATGTCTGTAGCCTCTTCAAAAGCAAGTTCTCCACAGAGTGCGATCTAGTGCTTCCTGTTTCAATTTACAGTATCCTTCTTACGGTCATCCAGTAGCTGCTTACATCTTCTTCCCCGTCTTCCCACCCCTTCCATCCTTCCCTCTATCTTTCCTTCAATAACGCGTTTTAGAAGACAGTTCCTACGCAAGTTGTGACCAATCCAGTTAGCCTGGCGTCTTTTTATTGTATGTAGGATATTCCTGTCCTCCTTGACTCTGTGTAATGCTTCTTCATTTCTAACACGATCGGTCCAACTGATCTTCTCCATCCTTCTCCACCAACACATTTAAAACTACCCCAATATTTCTCATATACTTGCCGCAGTGTCTAAGTTACAGCATCGTAAAAAGCTATGCTCAAAATGCAGCATATTACCAGTTTATTCCTTAAATTTAAATCGAATTTGCTGGTGAAAGGGGCCTTTTTCTTGTTGAATGCTGAACATCGGTATTATATGAAGCCCTGTTTGCGTATGAACAATATTTAGCAAGACAAACGGTGTACGAAGAACGTAACACAAGCGCGTTCGCATAACCACTGTTGCCGTGGAAAAAACAGTGTTACATATTCTGAGTGTGTGTCTGTAGCCTTAGTTATCCAGCATGCAAAGCGCATGCGCCGTGTTATATTGTCATCTGTGGCCTGTCCGGCTGTACCATATTTTTCCACATTATCTCATAAACGTGACAATTTTCGGGAAAACGTTATTGAACATAAAATGTACGCCCGAATTTTCTCTACAACTTTTGTCTGAAACATTTCTAATTCTAACAATTCTGCGAGATATTATCATAAATGTACATAGGTCTTCATGTAAAGTACCCGTTATTCTTAGCACATTGTAATGAAACTTGAAATTTCTCAACAGATTTTCGAAAAATACTCAAATGTCAAATTTCATGAAAATCCAAGCCCAGTTGTTTCATGCGGGCGGACGGACGACCGGACATGACGAAAGTAATAGTGGTTTTTCGCAATTTTGCAAACGCGCCTAAAGATCAGTCCACCTTTTCAATATTACCCTAGTTTATATCATTTTGGCGAAGCGTGGAGCAAACTAAAGCAAGCAGGAATGAGAAATAAACCTAACAGGCCGGGACAGCGGTAACGTTTCTAACTTGAATTCTATTTGACTATAAGGCCATACACGGGAAATTTTTTTGCGACTTTCCTCAGTCCTTCCAAGCCTTTGCCGACGTATTTTAAAACGGGGCACGACTCAATACACATTTCAGATCATGACATGCAGGGCCCAGGCATCCTCGCGTGTCATCTGACACTACACAAGCAGCGTTCCATGGCGCTCCACTAGATAAAATGAGTAACTACAGACAACGCAGAAGTCCTGTTAACTATCGCCCACAGTGTGCTTTAACCTTACTCCTTATCAGGACTGTTAAAACTACGTCCAAACAAAAGAAGCTCCCCCTTTAGCCTAGAGATGCATAAAACACGAAACTTGAACTCTGATAGGGAATGAGTGCGATAAGGTGGAAATTCTTTGCAGAAGTAAGCTGTACAATACTTGGATACACGCCAACTACCATCTTATTCTCGTACGTAAAAATCTGGAAACCACTGATATCCGGTCTGTCTTTAAGATCTGGCTATTTGATATCCGGTCTGTCTTAAGATCTGGCTATTTGATATCCGGTCTGTCGTAAGATCTGGCTATTTGATATTCGGTCTGTCGTAAGATCTGGCTATTTGATATTCGGTCTGTCGTAAGATCTGGCTACTTGATATCCTGTCTGCGTTAAGAATTTGTTATTTGATATTCGGTCTGTCTTAATATCTGGTTATTTGATATTCGATCTGTCTTAACATCTGGTTATCTGATATTCGGTCAGTCTTAAGATATGACTAATTGATAGCCGGTCGGTGTTAAGATCTGGTTCTTTGATATTCGGTCTGTCTTAAGATATGGTTAATATTCGGTCTGCCTTAATATCTGCCTATGTGATACTCGGCCCGTCTTAAGATCTGGTTCTTTGACATTCGGTCTGTCTTAAGATGTGGTTATTCGACATTCGGTCTGTCTTCAGATCTGGCTATTTGATTGTCGGTCTGTCTTAAGCTCTAATTATTTGATAATTGGTCTGTCTTAAGATCTGGCTACTTGATATCCGGTCGGTGTTAAGATCTTTCTATTCGATATTCGGTCTGTCTTAAGGTATGGTTGATATTCTGTCTGGGTTAATATCTGGTTATATATCGGTCTGTCTTAATATCTGCCTATGTGATATTCGGTCTGTCTTACGATCTGGTTATTTGATATTCGGTCTGTCTTAAGATCTGGTTACTTGATATTCGGTCTGTCTTAATATCTGGTTATTTCATATGCGGTCTGTCTTAAGGTCTGGCTACTTGACTTTCAGCCTGTCTTACGATTTTGTTATTTAACCTTTTAAAGCCTAGCGGTAACTTTACTTACTACCAGGTTTAACATTAAAACATTCTACGTGGTGCCCACATTACGTTTATGTGTTTTGTACGGGTCTCAGAACAAACAGCAACTTTTGCCTTATAAAACATTAACTGACTGGTTTTTATAACCGAAGTGGAGAGTGTTTACAGCGCGGTACGCACTGAGTCCTTATATAAAACAGATACGCTTCGTCTTTAAAGGGTTAATATTCGGTATGCGTGAAGACCAGGCTATTTGATATGACGTACGCACGCGTTAAGATGTGGCTATCGGATGTCAGGTCTGTGTTAGGACCTGCCTATTTCGATATTCTGTCTGTGTTACGTCTGGGTATTTGTCATTTGTGCTAGCGACGGACGGACCACTGATTTTGACCCGGCCAATAAATATAAATGAATAAATAAATACGTATATAGACTTTACACGCACTTTTATACACATACACACACGATGTGTATAGAAAATGTTGTGCAAACGTGTGCCAGACTTAAGAGTGTTAAATCAACCGTCACATGGCTACAATCATTTTAATATTTCAAGATTCTGTAACATACTTGACGGTGTGTGATCGTATAATCCACCTTCACGCCTACTCCCACCCCTGGCAAACACTACTCCCTCGCAATTTCTCTTCTGACATGCGCAGAACTGTGCATGCAAAACGGTGGAAGTAATTTAGAACAGTAATCACAGTCACATCACCGATAACTGACGTTTTCGACATCATCTAACCTCACAAATGATTTTTTTTCTGTTCTGTTGTAACATAACTAAGCAAACTAACATAAATAACTGTGTAACATAACTGAAAATTGGTGTCCCTTTTGCGGTATTATCTGACACAATTTTCTTTTTATGTACATACACTAACTTAAGAATTGACGCTTTTGTTTGTGGTGTTATCGGACACGTTGTACAGCAGGTTAAGATTTGTTATCTTTCTTGTGGGATATTAATTGACACATAACGTAATTTTTATTTGAACAGTATGATAAAAGATAAGAACTGTACAATTTCTGGTTACAGGCATGTAGGTACATTAAAATGCTGGTGGCGATTGATAATCCGGCATGTGCTGATATATATATATATATATATATATAATTCTTCACTCAAAATTACTCAGAGAATAATATCCTGAACTTTGGAACACCCTGTATATAAGCTCAGCTCGAAGTGAGTTTAAATCAGTTGATCGCATGTGACATGGCACACAGCGAGAGGTGCATCTACCGGTACTCTAAACCACAGTACTTCTAGCAAAACTAGACTTCATTTGCAACAATTTTCTTCGTTTGGCGTCAAAGAGAAATAATGTACATAGCGCGTGTTGCTCAAATTGCGGTGTCTGGGGGTTTCATACTGTGCGGCATCTAGCAAGGGCTCGTTCCGACGTTTCGGAGTAACTCTGCTGCTTCTATCTTCATAGTGACTTAACTGTATCCAGATTCACATGAACCAAATTCGGGCATCCGAAAGGACCAACATTTTAACGTATAACCCAGTGATTCCCGAACTTTCTCCGTTCACGGCGCCCTTAATGTCTCAGCAATTTTTTCACGGCGCCTCTAGGCCAAAAGAAATACCAAACAAAACTGTTCATTGAGTAATTAGGTCCAGACAACGTTATAAGTACTTATGTCCCAACGACTTGGTAGCCGTTTGGAAGAAAAATATATTATAATACATATCATATATACATATCATATATATACATAAATTATATATATTATATTATATTACATTATACTACATTATGTTTGTGTGTTGTCAGGTAGAGGTCCCTGCGTCGGGCTGATCACCCGTCCAGAGGAGTCCTACCGAGTGTGGTGTGTCTGAGTGTGATCGTAAAGCCTCGACAGTGAGGAGGACCTGGCCTGCTAGGGGCTGTCGAGCCATTGGAAAAAAATATATTAAGTAAATGTGCGGTTACATGTTTCGACAAATTACATACTCATCTTCAGGCCATTCGAAGAACACAGAATTGAAAATCACAATTTCAAACTTCATTTAGTGTCAGACTGAAAACTCAGTGTTACTGTTGTTACACAGTACATACCAAAAAAAAATTTATAAAACTTAAAACTTTAAAAAAAATGTTAAACATTAAACCATTTTTACGTAAAAACTGTTGGTAAGGTTTTCGCTGTCTTCTTAACCTTTTAAAGACGAAGCGTATCTGTATTATATAAGGACTCAGTGCGTACCGCGCTGTAAACACTCTCCACTTCGGTTATAAAAACCAGTCTCTTAATGTTTTATAAGGCAAAAGTTGCTGTTTGTTCTGAGATCCGTACAAAACACATAAACGCAATGTGGGCACCACGTAGAATTTTTTAATGTTAAACCTGGTGGTACGTAAAGTTACCGCTAGGCTTTAAAAGGTCAAAGTACCGGCATCAGATTTAGTGTGACGAATGACGTCATGTGTCACGTATTCGTTGGTACGTTGAAATGAAGCCAACATGTGTATTCCGTCCTATATACCTGCAGTGAAACCCTCTATTTCCCTCTGTTTTAGAACTGCCATTGAAACAGCACAACACACAACACTAACTACCATATTTTGTATCGATATTATGATTCTGACTCAAATACGCCAGTACTCCCTTTGTCATAATATTATTTTGTGTCAGCGGTAATGAAAACTGCTTACCATTACACTAACGAGTGTCGCATGAGAAAACGCAGCTGTACGAAGTCTACGGTTAAGTGCATCAAACCGCCATTCTCCTCACATTATTGCCAGCGCGGGAACTCACTAATGAATAAATAATACACACAACTACTTCTGTTAACGGAATTTTAATAATTCTACGTGTTTTCCTTTATTAAAATTCAATCAAACAGAAATAAATTATGACTTCCTATAACAGCGACACGCAAACAGAAATACCGTGTGTAAATCAAGCCTTTAAGAAGGAAATGGGGGTTCGTATACATAAAGAGGAAAAGAAAATGGAGAAGGGTAGAAAAAAAAACAGAAACGGAGAGAAAAGAGAGGAAGATAGAAGAGGTAATTCAGGACGAGGTTTGGAACCGGTGGGGTGGGGGGGGGGGACATGTGCTTATGGGATCAATAAACTCGCTATGGGGTGGAGAACAAGCCGTTATGTCGCATCCAATGTGGCAAATTCAACTGCAAATATAATTATTTTATGTTGAATTCTGTGGTGGATATTTCACTTGCAGTGTTTCATAACAATATTTTTCTCAACACCAACAGCAGCGATCAATTAACAGGCTATTACATAAACACTAATAAACACAAAATAATAAACAAAGAAACAATATGTTAACCGGCAGAAAGTCATTTGCCAGTAACAAGACAGAGGGTCTTAGACATGGCGTCGGACGGTTATCTGATTAGTTTTATTTCACGACGCAATATGACGTCAGCGAGCAAAATTTAATTTTGACAAAATGCCTGGCAATTCAAACTGCCATACAGATGGTATTCTTGCCTCACTACACACACCAACGCTGCTTAATAAATACACACCGACAGAGTTTATAAAGCTGTGTTAAGTGGTGGATTTATACTGTACCATACGGCACGAAGGGGCCGGGATAGCGTAGTCGCCACGGGCTGGACGGTTCGGGTATCGAATCCCAGTGGGGGGCGGCCGGGGCGTGGCGTAGACCACCCAACCTCATCTAGCGCCGAGGTTAAAGAAAGAGTAGACCTGTACCAAGACAGACGAGGTGACAGGGGAATGGAGAAGACTACACAACTAAGAACTTAATAATCAGTACTCGTCACCAAATACTATTCGGGTGACCATATCGAGACGAATGAGATGGGCGGAGCATGTAGCACGTATGGGGAAAGAAGAGGTGCATACAGGATTTTGGTGGGGAGACCTGAGGGAAGGAGATCACTTGGGAGACCCCGACGTAGATGGGAGGATAACACTAAATTGTATCTTCAAGAAGTGGGCTGGGGCATGGACTGGATTGAGCTGGCTCAGGATAGGGACAGGTGGCGGGCTCTTGTAAATGCGGTAATGAATATTCGGGTTCCATAAATTTCGGGCAATTTCTTGACTAGCTGAGAAACTGTTAGCTTCTCAAGAAGGACTGTGCTCCATGGCGTTAGGTACAGCTGTAACTCTATTTGCCCTCTGGTCCTTACGGGCTGTTCTAGGGTGAACTTTACAATACGGCAACATGGGCTTCAATCTGGGGGTACGAACAGGCCGGTTAGATATATTAACCCTTTACAGCCGAGTGGTTATTTTACATATCTTCAGGTGTAACACTCAGAAATTCTACGCAGCGTAGAGTGGCAATTCTGCACCGACGTTTTGGGACAACCTATCGGTCCCATATTCAAGGGTCAAGAAATCCAATGGACCGATAGGTTGCCCCGAAACGTCGGTGCAGAATTACCACTAGACGGCCAGTAACATCCCAGAAGAGAGTGTATTTCATCTCCATCGCGGCGGAAGCCTGAAATTACGCAGAGGTTTGATTTCGGTAAATGTACTGACGAGAGGGTAAGGCAAAGGTACGGCAATCCCATTACAGGCCTGGACAGGCCCCCTGAAGGTTCCACATTTCCAGACAATCGTCACATGAAGGTGGTAAGGTTGTCAGCCCTACGCACCGGCCGCCTTTACCCCCAAAGAAATATTCCTGGTGCTCATTTCTGTTAGAGGCTGAGTCAACCCCAGGGCCATAGTGCGGCCGGAAGAATTGTCAACGAAAAATTCCAGTGACACCGCCGGGAATCGACTTAGTTAGTTAGTTAGTTAGTTAGTTAGTTAGTTAGTCAGTCATTCAGTCAGTCAGTTAGTAGCTAGCTAGCTACTAACTAGTAGCTAGCTAGCTACTAACTAGTAGCTAGCTAGCTACTAACTGACTGACTGACTGACTAACTAGCTTGCTAGCTAGCTAGCTAACTAACTAGCTAACTACCTAGCTAACTAGCTAGCTAACTAACTAGCTAGCTAGCTAACTAGCTACCTAGCTAGCTAGCTAACTAACTAACTAAGTAACTAAGTAACTAACTAACTGACTAACTAACTCCATGGAGCAAAGTCCTTCTTGAAAATCTAACAGTTCTAGGCAAGAAATTCCCCGCATTTTATATAATCCCAAGGCCCATTATCGCCTTCACTACCGCCCGCAACCTGTCCCTATCTTCAGCCAGAGTAATCCAGTCCATGCCTCCCCATCCCACTTCTTGAAGATCCATTTTAATATCACCCTCTTACGAACAGGATGACGAGAATATTAGAAAGTGACAGCAAAACACGCGAGTATGAGGGGGAAAAAGTGCATAAAAAGGGGCTTAAAAAATTGTACTCTTAAAAAAGCATGATGGCGGCGATATAATCAAGGATAAGTAAAACATGCAGAACGCATGCGAAAGATAAGAAATGTATAGCCTGCGGTACTCATTCCCGAAAACCTGATGGAAAGACAAAATATTTGAGAATGATACTGAAGGTTCTTAAGAAAATGGATTCAGTGAGGTGAGCTGGTTTCAGCTGGCTCGTGGCAGAATCACACTGCGGGCTCCTGTGAACACGATAACAAAACTTTCGACTTGCATATGGGACAAACAATTTAACCACAGCAACAACTACGCAATGTACAACGTATCTCTCAGATTAGGTACTTATGTCTTCTATAGCTGTTGTTACCGATTGTGTGAAAAATGAAGAAATGTTACACAGAGTCAAAGAGGAGAGGAATATCCTACGTACAATAAACGGAACGGAAGGCTAACTGAATCGGTCACATCTAGCGTAGGAACTGCCTTCTGAAACACGTTATTGAAGGAAAGATATAGGGAAGGATGGAAGTGAGGGGAGGACGAGGGAGAAGACGTCAGCAACTACTGGATGACCTTAAGAAAAGAGAGGATACTGTAAATTGAAAGAGGAAGCACTAGATCGCACCCTGTGGAGAACTCGCTTTGGAAGGGGCTGTGGACCTGTCGTAACACAGACTGGAGAATGAATGAATGAATGAATGAATGAATGAATGAATCAATCAATCAATCAATCAATCAATCAATCAATCAACGACGTCAGTTTGCTCTACACCAATGGTTCCCAACCTCAGGTTGCGACTCAAAGCAAGGACGCGAGAGGGTTTTATGGAGAACTCGATAACTATGGGAAAAAACAAATTTGTATCTAAATTCAAACGGAATGATCGAGAAAATGTAATTGCTAAATCTGTGTTTATTAATTTTAAACAAGTACTGCTCGATATGTTCAGTATTTCACAAACTTTTATTTAAAAGCAAATGATTTGTCAAACCAGCACATGTAAAAATTATTTTAAAAAAATTTTTGTTTCTTCGATGTTTTGTGTATTTAATGCTGTCCCAAAAAATATCTGGTTTGACAAGTAACATTAAAAATTTAATATTCTTTAAATAATTGGCAATATTATGTAGTGTTAAAGAAAACGCATTAGCATTAGTTCATCTACAGTCAATATCACTGTCTATCTACATCTCCATGGTAGGGTCGCGGGTCACATACCATTTGCTACTTTAGGGTCACACACATAAAAGGTTGGTAACCGCTGCCTTATGGAAAAAAGATGGCAGTAGAAACTGAAAGAGGAAGCACTAGATCGCACTGTGTGCAGAACTCGCTTTGCAAAAGGCTATGGATCTGTCGTTAAGACAAACCGCAAAATGAAAATATGACCTTTTCTCAGTTTCCTCTAGAGATACGGAAAATACAATACCCAATGTAAATGTAAATTATCTTCCATTTTACAGTTTTGATCTACGGAGTGTGGTATAATCCACCAACTTGCGAAAGAGACTAGAAGCCGTCAGAGACGTGTTGTGTAATTTATACGTATATGCTTCCTAAATGTTTCGAAAGCACATTAACTATACGAGAGAGTTCGCTAATTGGAACAGGTCTTGGTGCTATCGGATATACGCTTATTTATATATTGTGTTTCTGTTGCTCCGCGCGCAGACAGAATTGATCCTCGGGCCAATGAACCTGTTTTACACATCATTTCCATCCACATCAGACTTACATGTACACTATAAACCCACACCGATACTATCCAATGCAGTGAGAACTTTGTGTCGCTCGTTGTTAATATGCAATACTATTTAAAACGAGACCGTTTATGGAATATGGACTAAGGGCAAATATTGTTAGTGGGGTTATGATATAATGTTTACAAAGTGAAACTCATTCACATGTTTCAAAACAATTTTTGGGAGAAAACTTAATCAGAACAAACAAAAGTTTGCCTTGCGCGGAAATAAATTCTTTGATGTTTGTTTGTTTGTTTGTTTGTTTGTTTGTTTGTTTGTGGCTCAACGGCCCTATTGTGGGCTTAGGCCTCCTCATTTTTGAGGCCCTATGATGATCACATTCATTTAGACACACCACACTCGGTAGGACTCCTCTGGACGAGTGATCGGTCTGACGCAGAGACCTCTACCTGACCACACAAACACTCACAAGAGACAAACATCCATGCTGCCGATAGGATTCAAACCCACGATCCCAGCAAGCGCTCGGCCGAAGGCCCACATCTTAGACCGTGCGTCCACTGGGGTAGGCAATTCTTTGATGTATTGGTGGCGTTTCATGTAAAAATAACAGAAACGTAGCCCTCAAAACGATCTGACAAGCTGTCCGGTGTTACTTTTCTATGCAAAAGTATACAGGGTGATTCAAGGGAAAAGGTCAATATTTTGGGTGGTGATAGTATCGGTCATGTAAGAAAAAGGAAAAGTTCATATGAACATGTGTCCACCTCTGAGTGGTTATTGAGACACGATTGTTTGAATCTCGAGCCCTAACTCTGTTGGAATTTCCTTTGTGTGGTTGGATGAAAAGTTAAATTTACAAAAGAAAGATGGATACACGAGACGAATTGCTCGATCACAGTTTGGATGCTGCTGCCCGCATAAAGAAACGTGAAGATCAACTCGGACGAAAAACACGCGGTCTTCGCACACGAGTTGCAAAATGCACTGAGGTTGATGGTGGAATTTTCGAGGATTTATTGTGAACAGTAACAAATCTGTCATTTAAATATTACGAGCAGACTGAAGTCAGGGGACGCTTGCTGTCATTCGGCGCAGAATCGTTTGTCTTCCAGTTTGCTATCCAAAAATATAATGACTGAAATATACAGAACTATAATTTTGCCTGTTGTTTTGTATGGGTGTGGAACTTGGTCTCTTACACTGAGGGAGAAACACAGGCTCTGTTCGAGAATAGGGTGCTGAGGATATTTAGGCCTAAAAGAGACGAGGTAACAGGGGAGTGGAGAAGACTACATAACGAGGAGCTTTATGGTCTGTACTCCTCACCAAACATTATTCGGGCAATCAAATCAATAATGAGATAAGCGGGGCATGTAGCACGTATGGGGAAGAGGAGAGGTTCATACAGGGTTTTGGTGGGGAGACCTGAGGGAAAGACACCACTTGGAAGCCGTGGGAGTAGATAGGATAATATTAAAATGGAACTTAAAGAAGTGGGATGGGGCATGGACTGGATTGAGCTGGCTCAGGATGAGGACAGGTCTGGGGCGCTTGCAAATGCAGTAATGAACCTTCTGGTTCCATAAAATGCGGGAAAATTCTTGACTAGTTGAGGACTCGTTAGCTTTTCAGGACGGACTCTGTTCCATGGACTTTGTTACTTACTACTTACTTAGTTCATACCTCACAGAGAACAGCGTTTCCATCTTAAAAACCAATCGTTTATATTGCACAGGAAAACAATGACTAATGTGAGACTCACATGCCACACACACAAATATAGGGGTTTTTTTCGTACTTGACCGACAAGCGCTGGCGCGGCGCTCTAGTGAGTTCTTACTGGAATTTGTTATTATCACTGCGATCGTTTGTCTGTCTCCCGTCATCGACTGCTGACCACGGCGGAACGCCGGCAAATCGTCAAGCGGGGCGTTGGGCCGGGGCTTATCGGTCAAGCAAGAAGAAAAAAACTCCTACACAATTTTTTTGTGGTGCAACAGCCGAACTAGGGTCTAGGGCGCCTCAGTGCTGAGGTTTCTAGATCACACACAATTAACCCTTTAAAGACGAAGCGTATCTGTTTTATATAAGGACTCAGTGCGTACCGCGCTGTAAACACTCTCCACTTCGGTTATAAAAACCAGTCTCTTAATGTTTTATAAGGCAAAAGTTGCTGTTTGTTCTGAGATCCGTACAAAACACATAAACGCAATGTGGGCACCACGTAGAATTTTTTAATGTTAACCCTGGTGGTATGTAAAGTTACCGCTAGGCTTTAAAAGGTTAAACAGACACTCGGTAGGACTCCTCTTAACGAGTGATCAGCTCGTCGCAGAGACCTCTACCTGACAGCACACAACAAACTCAACAGAATGAAGATTCATGTCCTAAACGGGATTCGAACCCGCAATCCCAGCTATCATAGGCATAACTTTCGGGGGCTCAAGGGGGGAGGGCAAGTGCACCTCCAATATTTTTTCTATCTAAGAACAGTTTCTCTTCTTTAGCTACTGAGTTAAACCCTTTAAAGACGATGCGTGTCTGTTTTATATAAGGACTCAGTGCGTACCGCGCTGTAAACACTCTCCACTTCGGTTATAAAAACCAATCTCTTAATGTTTTATAAGGCAAAAGTTGCTGTTTGTTCTGAGATCCGTACAAAACACATAAACGCAATGTGGGCAACACGTAGAATTTTTTAATGTTAAACCTGGTGGTACGTAAAGTTACCGCTAGGCTTTAAAAGGTCAAGAGACGCATGTCAAAATAAAAGAAACATATGCTAAACGATAATTTGGTCGGTGTAAAGACGGGAAAAAAACGGAAAACCAGCGTGTTACGGGACGCAGAATAGAGGCATCCTACTACCCATTGTCGAGCTTGGGGCCCCCCCCCCCCCCCGCGGGTTAGTGTAGTTACGCCTATGGCAGCGATCAAGCGGCTGCAGACTTACACCTTAGGCCGCACGGCCACCGGGATGGGCCCAATAAATACAACGCGTGGGCAAAATACAGACCATCTTAATGCTAAATCTGATGAGACACAGCAGTAACCTCCTGGCTTTGGAGGGATACGCAACAGCTAAATTTAGATCACCCAGTGTTCCAAGACAGTATCGCTTTATGATTGAACGAAGGCCTTGCATTATTCAGACACTTCCAGCTCCTGTTACATTATAAATGAACTACCAGATATGCCAGCGAATAATTATAACACGTGACCACCAGAAACAACTGCAGCCTGACTAAATCCGCACCTTGTATGCCCACTAAGCTAGCACGGATCACCGACAACAGGAACCAATCCTCTTAGGACACCGACGACAATGAGGACTGTTACTTTGTGAAAGCAAAGCCGGCAAGCTGATAAACACCGTCGTTTCAGAGAAAGAAATTGGTACGTCCATCCTCAGCGTGAAGGAGTAAACCATTAAAGAAGAAACGAACAGTTACAGAGGGCAGTGAGAACACGGACTGAGCTGAGAACGAAAAAAGAACTAAGTGGCGTAAAACGAATGGCATCCTGTAGCCCTCAAAAGCGTAGGTAAACGCATTGCAATATACAATTCCGTCAAGAGTTCGAGAAACTTGAGAAGCGTATACCAGGGGTCATTTAACGTAAAAATGAAGCCCTGGAAACCACACGTCGATTCCACATTATTACTGAGTTAAACGAATTGTAACTCTCTGTTAGCGTTCATCGCTAGATTAGTTAGCTGAAACACTTCTAAAGTGCTAGTGTAGTGAGCTGTAACACTGTGTTGAGTGCTAGTGCAGTCAGCTGTAACACTGTGTTGAGTGCTAGTGTAGTGAACTGTAACACTGTGTTGAATGCTAATGTAGTGAGCTGTAACACTGTGTTGACTGCTAGTGTAGCGAGCTGTAACACTGTGTTGAGTGCTAGTGTAGCGAGCTGTAACACTGTGTTGAGTGCTAGCGTAGCGAGCTGTAACAATGTGTTGAGTGCTAGTGTCGTGAGCTGTAACACTGTGTTGAGTGCTAGTGTAGTGAGCTGTAACACTGTGTTGACTGCTAGTGTAGCGAGCTGTAACACTGTGTTGAGTGCTAGTGTAGCGAGCTGTAACACTGTGTTGAGTGCTAGTGTCGTGAGCTGTAACACTGTGTTGAGTGCTAGTGTAGCGAGCTGTAACACTGTGTTGACTGCTAGTGTAGCGAGCTGTAACACTGTGTTGAGTGCTAGTGTAGCGAGCTGTAACACTGTGTTGACTGCTAGTGTAGTGAGCTGTAACACTGTGTTGACTGCTAATGTAGCGAGCTGTAACACTGTGTTGAGTGCTAGTGTAGCGAGCTGTAACACTGTGTTGAGTGCTAGTGTCGTGA
>BLKM01000450.1:461919-513942 GCA_013340265.1 Coptotermes formosanus
CATCAGGTTTAACATTAAAAAATTCTACGTGGTGCCCACATTGCGTTTATGTGTTTTGTACGGATCTCAGAACAAACAGCAACTTTTGCCTTATAAAACATTAAGGGACTGGTTTTTATAACCGAAGTGGAGAGTGTTTACAGCGCGGTACGCACTGAGTCCTTATATAAAACAGATACGCTTCGTCTTTAAAGGGTTAATTGCGGTTCAGTCATGAATATCATCACGTTAAAGGACGAAAGGGCACGTCAAGCTGTCTTTCCAGAACTTTTCTTTCTCAGTGCAATAGAAGCATCGCGTCCTTCAAGGCGAATAATTGATAACAGCGGGTCAATTGAAAGGTCATCTACAGAAACCCTAGCCACAGATACCATTTGCGGAATTTTTTCTTTAAATTTCAAAGGGCATTCCAGTAGTTTGTTACAATATGATAAACATCGTGACGTAACAAACCGTTAAGTGCCTAATAAAAAGGCTGGACACTGATATAACAAGAGGACTGGGGGGAGGATGGTGGATAAGGCGTCCGGTATGTTTGCGTTCCTTATTGTTAAGTAATGGCAGCCCAAATCTGACGGTGTGCGACGTGTCATGCGGCACCTAGCCGGTCAATATTATTGCCGTCAATTAGCCCTTTAAAGACGAAGCGTGTCTGTTTTATCTAAGGACTTAGTGCGTACCGCGCTGTAAACACTCTCCACTTCGGTTATAAAAACCAGTCTCTTAATGTTTTATAAGGCAAAAGTTGCTGTTTGTTCTGAGATCCGTACAAAACACACAAACGCAATGTGGGCACCGCGTAGAATTTTTTAATGTTAAACCTGGAGGTACGTAAAGTTACCGCTAGGCTTTAAGAGGTTAAAGAAGAAGCGTATCTGTTTTATATAAGGACTCAGTGCGTACCGCGCTGTAAACACTCTCCACTTCGGTTATAAAAACCGATCTCTTAATGTTTTATAAGGCAAAAGTTGCTGTTTGTTCTGAGATCCGTACAAAACACATAAACGCAATGTGGGCACCACGTTGAATTTTTTAATGTTAAACCTGGTGGTACGTAAAGTTACCGCTAGGCTTTAAGAGGTTAATATTGCGCAATATGTTTCTAAATAGACGACTCAATATTATTGTGCAATATTTCATTTCGCCTGTGGGCTACGGGTAAAGATGTCGAGTGATACTGCTGCCGGTGTGTCCATTGGTTTAGCCGTGCATTTACAAAAAAAGAGGGGACAGAATCGCCCCTGAATCAAAAAGAGTGGTAGAACCGAAGGCCACAGTACACACACGAACACCTCATGGCAGGTTTAATGTTGAGTGAGCCAAACGACTGCATGCTGTACAAAACTCTGATAAGACCCACACTAATGTACGGAAGTGAAAGTTGGCGCCTCGCAAAGAAGGATGAAAGTCTTCTCCGAATCTTCGAAAGAAGAATTTTAAGAAGGATCTATGGCCCAATTAACGAGGGCGGTATCTGGAGAATAAGATACAATAATGAGATTCACAAGCTCTGCAGTGAACCGGACAGTCAAGAGTGATCAAAACAGGAAGACTGAGGTGGCTGGGCATCTCTTCAGAATGCAAGAGCTGGACCCTTGCAGAAAGCTAATATTATACAAACTAGGGGGCACTCGACATGTCGGAAAACCCAGGGCAAGGTGGCTGGTGTCAGTTGAAACAGACCTAAGGGAGATGGGCTTAAAGAACTGGAGGCGCAAGAAACGGGACCGAGAGCAGTGGAGAACAGTTTTGAAATAGGCTGAGGTCTACCAAGGGCTGTAATGCCGGAAGGAGGAGGAGAAGAAGAAGAAGAAGAAGAAGAAGAAGAAGAAGAAGAAGAAGAAGAAGAAGAAGAAGAGGAGGAGGAGGAAGAGGAAGAAGCGGAAGAAGACGAAGAAGAGGAAGAAGAGGAAGAGGAAGAAGAGGAAGAAGAATAAGAGGAAGAAGAGGAGGAAGAAGAGGAAGAAGAATAAGAGGAAGAAGAGGAAGAAGAATAAGAGGAAGATGAAGAGGAAGAAGAGGAGGAAGAAGAGGAAGAGGAGGAAGAAGAAGAGGAAGAAGAAGAGGAAGAAGAAGAAGAGGAAGAAGACCCAAACTACTAAAAAATAATTTTTTCTGGGGATCCGACAGTTCATCACATGACGCGATACTCAAAAAGACTGTTACCCCTACACTGGCTAAAGAAATTCTAACATGTCAGAAGCGGTCACTCACAGTCAGCGTTTATCCATTACGCTACGCCATTTGGCCACTGGAAATAATTCTGAAGAGATGAAATTCATTACGGATTACAGCTCAATCAACTGGAATTACCGCGCTGGAGACGTGTTTACTGCTCGGCTGACAGACCCTGGCGGCATGGATACTGCGTAACACTGTCCACAGCCTATCCAATGTACTGCGCAATATACTGTGTCAATCACACTTCACTTGATTGACACAACATATTGCCCAGACCTTCAATATTACAACTAGCCGGTCAATAATATTGTGCAATAATTAATATTACCCAATATTATTGACCGTCAAGGGGTAACTTTACACAAGACACATGAGCCCGCAAAATATGTCATTCTGATCACAATGGAATGATGTCATTATTCATAACTTTCTGTGACCTGCTGACCTGCTGAAACTGTTTCATTCTATTCTACTCGTGGTCACTAATTTTATGCATCGGACGTTGGACGCGCCTCTAACCCCCCTCCCACTCAATTTTATGTTCTAAAGGTAAAATTAGTTTCATTTGATTGTGAAAACAAGACCAACGTGTTGACCACTCGATTACTGACTGCATACAAAATGTCCCAGGCTTGGTCTTTTCTTCAACAGTTCTCGGTGGTACACAGTAAGTCTTACCAGTTTTTAAATTTGTTCTTTTAAGTTCCCCTAACACAAAATTATCCTTAAACATTCAGTATATTCTTTTAGTACGCTACATTTTTTTTTCAAATCCTACTGGACCATTTTGTATCCATTTTAGTAACAAAGTCTCAAATACGTGTTCTGCCCAAAACTTACTACATAAACTAGGTTCGCACCCAGAATTTTCCTTGGGGGTCGAGGGGGGCTGACCCTGAGGCTATATACAATTTATGTTTGATTTTAAATATTATGTTTTAAAAATGACGTTGCAAGTACAACATAGCACTGTCTGCAACTGCATTTATATACATACGAATATAACTACATGTTCCGTGACTCAATCACAGTGTTTTACCTTCTTGTTTTTTTTTTTATTTTATTAATTTATTTTTCAAAATTCTAATGTACCAGTCATCGGCCTATTTCACTGGCTGATTTCGGCTGAAGGGGAAATCACGTAAAACTTTTAACATCACAATATCTACAAAATGAGTGTTTTTTTAAATTTCAGTTTTGGAAGGGTTTAGGGGGACTGTAACGCGGCTGCCCCCTGTTGGATGCGCCCCTGATATAAACCATCTAACATACAAAAATTGAAACAACGCCGACATTACCTCCTCTACAGGACAGTTGACTAACTAATGACCTCTGGTTTTGCAGTCACATGTTGGTAGCCCTGATAGCTGAAGTTGTTACAAGTTCTCAACTATATCATCTTAGTCTAAAAAATGTCCTGTATTTCATTCTATACAGTTGCAAGAGAAATGAAAAACTTGACTAAAAACAACTTTTTGTCACTGAGTCTACGAAGCAAAAAATTGGGGGTGGGGGGGGGGGGGGGTGGGATGTTGAGAAAATAATAAAAGATGTGCGTTCAAACTGAACCCAGTACAGTAAAAGTAGGAAATTTTATTATGCCGTAACCCAAGGATGAATGTACCCTCTGTTCGTGTCACCACCATAGAAACGTCGTTTAAAACAGAACATGAGCTGTCTGCCGTTAACAACTTTAACCTTTTAAAGCCTAGCGGTAACTTTACGTACCACCAGGTTTAACATTAAAAAATTCAACGTGGTGCCCACATTGCGTTTATGTGTTTTGTACGGATCTCAGAACAAACAGCAACTTTTGCCTTATAAAACATTAAGAGATTGGTTTTTATAACCGAAGTCGAGAGTGTTTACAGCGCGGTACGCACCGAGTCCTTATATAAAACAAATACGCTTCGTCTTTAACCTTTTAAAGCCTAGCGGTAACTTTACATACCACCAGGTTTAACATTAAAAAATTCTACGTGGTGCCCACAATGCGTTTATGTGTTTTGTACGGATCTCAGAACAAACAGCAAATTTTGCATTATAAAACATTAAGAGTTTGGTTTTTATAACCGAAGTAGAGAGTGTTTACAGCCCGGTACGCACTGAGTCATTATATAAAACAGAAACGCTTCATCTTTAAAGGGTTAAAATATTTGGCACCACTAAATTTGATCCCGTAACAATTCTTGGAAAGTAAATCAAGGATCTGCCCAATCTGTCATGTGTATTGCGTCACTTAAGCCTACCTTTTATGAAACTCTATTACGCATTTCCCTTTATATTCATCGTCAAGGTCATCAGCTTTTCTGACGTTCAGGCTATGCCTACGTGACGTTTTGCAGTTGAGATAGCAGATACGCAGAAGGCATTAAAATTCGAGTCAATGTTGTTGAACTCGGACGCTTTTCAAAACTCTCCAGTACTTGTTTAACCCTTTAAGGACGGAACGTATCTGTTTTATATAAGGACTCAGTGCGTACCGCGCTGTAAGCACTCTCCACTTCGGTTATAAAAACCAGTCTCTTAATGTTTTATAAGGCAAAAGTTGCTGTTTGTTCTGAGATCCGTACAAAACACATAAACGCAATGTGGGCACCACGCAGAATTTTTTAATGTTAAACCTGGTGGTATGTAAAGTTACCGGTAGGCTTTAAAAGGTTAACGACCTCATGTATTTTTATATAATTGATGACATACTTATGTATGATACTTTTTGGGCGCGTTAGCAAATTGCGAAAAGCGATTATTCGCTTCGTGTCTGTCCGTCCGTATGGAAAAACTCGGCTCCCACAGAACGGTTTTTAATAAAATTTGATACTTCATTATTTTTCGAAAATCTGCCGAGAAAATTCAAGTTTCATTAACGTCTTACAGGAATAACGGTTACTTTACATCAAGACTACCTACATTTATGATAATATCTCGCTGAATTCTTCTTAGAACACGAAATACTAACTCCATGGAGCAGAGGCCTTCTTCAGAAGCTAACAGTTTCTCAGCTAGTCAAGAAATACCCCACATTTTATGGAACCCAGAGGTTCATTACCGCATTCACAAGAACCCGCCACCTGTCCCCATCCTGAGCCAGCTAAATCCAGTCCATGCCCCCACACCACTTCTTGAAGGTCCATTTTAATATTATCCTCCCAGCTACGCCTGGGTCTCCCAACTTGTCGCCTTCCCTCAGGTCTCCCCACTAAAATCCTGTATGCACCTCTCTTTTCCCCAATACGTGCCACATGCCCCGCCCATCTCAGTCTTCTCGATTTGATTACCCGAATAATATTTGGTGATGAGTACAGGTCATTAAGTTCCTCGTTATGTAGTCTTCTCCATTCCCCTGTCGCCTCGTCCCTCTTAGGCCCAAATATCCTCCTCAGCACCCTATTCTCGAACACCCTCATTAAGAAGGATGTTACAGAAATTAATGAAAACACGCAATACTGAAATGAGTTTAAAATCCTCTCCCTTTACACAATTTATTTTATCTTGAGAAAAAAAAATCAGTGAGTCCTTCCACAGATATGGACGGCGTGTAAAGTGACCGAACCTAAAGCACTGATTCTACAAGTCCGTTTTATTGTGTCCCCGAGTATGGCAGCTTTACCATACAGAAACCCTGCATCCAACTGAATATCCCATAACAGCTGCCGCGTCCAGGGAAACGCTAAAAGGAACATTCTATATAAGCCCATTGACTCTTTCCTGAGAAGCTAACAGCTCCTCAGCTAGTGAAGAAATACATTCTGTATAATACGACGTAAATTGCACGCCCCAATCATTGCCTGAATTCTTCTGCATTTTCCGGAAGGAACCTTCGATTACGCTCCACGCTCTCGGAAACCTATTCTTGTCGCGTCAAGCCCCCCTCCCCCTTCCTCTCCCCCGCCAAGCAAACTCTCAAAGCCTTGCACTGCAACTTCAACGGCAATACGCCTGCTACACAAGGGGGTCACTTCCAGCAAGTTCAAATGTTTGGTCAACGAGAAATATGTGCAGACGTTCACCTAGTACGCCCCTCAACATATGCAACACGAACTATTAATTTGGAGTTCAAAGGTAACCAATATATCTCAGTAGACCGACGGGTTAACTGCTGGATAGCCGACAGTTCGATTCCCGGAAAGGGCAAAAATATTTACCTCGTCACTTGAGCACCGCCTCTGGTGGTCACCCAGTCTTCCGTCTAATACTTGTGTCCTTTGCGGCGAGTACACCGCCCTCAGTGTGAATCTGCTAACCCTTCCCTACCAACTATGGAAGTTAGGAATGCGATCCAACAGACTTCTTCACGGTATCTGCTAACCCTTCCCTACCAACTCTGGAAGTTAGGAATGCGATCCAACAGACTTCTTCACGGTGAAGTTCGTCAGTGTGAGGCAACGCCGCAACTGCCCGATCTCCTGGGAAAGTTCATATCGTTGCCCTTTATTGTTCCAAGGTCGAAACTTATGTGGAACTCTGACGTCTGTTGTTCCCCCTAGCAGTAACCATGCAGAATACTGTCATCTGGGATACGACGCCGTCTAATGTGGTACAAATTTACATATGTTTCGGAGGAAAACGTCGCCTCCATGAACAGGGTAGACGAGCAATGGATGTGTAGAACCGCCTAAAAGTCGACATGTAATAATATGCACTTGCTAAACTACAAATGCAATCTGCATTTCCTTATTACTCCTCGTTACTGTAGAATTCAATGTGCATTTCCTTGTTACTCCTCGTTACTGCAGAATTCAATGCGTATTTCCTTGTTGCTCCTCGTTACTGTTGAATTCAAACTTCATTTCCTTGTTACTGCTCGTTACTGTACAATTCAATGCGCACTTCCTTGTTACTCCTCGTTCCTGTAGAATTCAATATGCATTTCCTTGTTACTCCTCGTTCCTGTAGAATTCAATGTGCATTTCCTTTTACTCCTCGTTACTGTCGAATTCAATATGCATTTCCTTGTTAGTGCTCGTTACTGTAGAATTCAACGTGAATTTCCTTTTACTCCTCGTTCCTGCAGAATTCAATATGCGTTCCCTTGTTACTCCTAGTTACTGCAGAATTCAATGCGTATTTCCTTGTTACTCCTCGTTACTGTTGAATTCAATCTTCATTTCCTTGTTACTGCTCGTTACTGTACAATTCAATGCGCACTTCCTTGTTAGTCCTCGTTCCTGTAGAATTCAATATGCATTTCCTTGTTACTCCTCGTTCCTGTAGAATTCAATGTGCATTTCCTTTTACTCCTCGTTACTGTCGAATTCAATGTGCATTTCCTTTTACTCCTTGTTCCTGTATAATTCAATATGCATTTCCTTGTTACTCCTCGTCCCTGTAGAATTCAATGTGCATTTCCTTATACTCCTCGTTACTGTCGAATTCAATATGCATTTCCTTGTTACTGCTCGTTACTGTAGAATTCAATGTGCACGTCCTTGTTAGCCCTTGTGTCTGTAGAATGCGCGCTTCCTTGTTTGTAAATCTCGTCTTGTTTAGACTACGACAAACGCGCACCGACACGCATCTCTGCAGCTGCTGTGTGGTATGATATGGCTTTCGTGCGGTATTGCAGGGAATTCTCCGCACGCCTCATACAGGCTACGTACATACACCATTTCAGCGGAATAAATACTTAACCCTTTAAAGCCCAGGGATTACGTCATGTACCACCAAAACACTACGTTCTGCCCACACAGTGTATTTATGTGTTTTGTGTGGATCTCAGAACAAACAGCGATTATTTCTCTATACAGCATTAACTGACTGGTTTTTATAACCGAGACGGAGTGTGTTTACTGCGCGGTACGGACTGAATAAAATATAATTCAGATTAATTTTAGTCTTTAAAGGGTCAAAACGCGACAAAATTTAACCTTTTAAAGCCTAGCGGTAACTTTACGTTCCACCAGGTTTAACATTAAAAAATCCTACGTGGTGCCCACATTGCGTTTATGTGTTTTGTACGGATCTCAGAACAACCAGCAACTTTTGCCTTATAAAACATTAAGAGACTGGTTTTTATAACCGAAGTGGAGAGTGTTTACAGCGCGGTACGCACTGAGTCCTTATATAAAACAGATACGTTTCGTCTTTAAAGGGTTAAAGGCCTTGCGTCTATGGGTTACATATTGCTGTCAGAACGCGGTAGTTCCCTACTGCCAAATAATAATAATAATAATAATAATAATAATAATAATAATAATAAGCTGTTACAATTATCACCGTCATCGGCGGCGTATTGTTGTATCGCGCACGCACCACTTCCGACGAGCGCTGGAATATAACCTTGGCCAAGCTTGACACGGTAACAGTAGAACGCAGCGATAAGATAGGCATTTCCAAACACCTCACGAAAGCAGTAACCAGGAGACTGTTACGCGTTGGCAGGAATCCAAGGACAAGATCCGCACAAAGGAGAAGGTAAATGATACAGCGAATCTAGCCTGTATTTAGGTAAGCAACTATATTAACCCTTTAAAGACGAAGCGTGTCTGTTTTATATAAGGACTCAGTGCGTACCGCGCTGTAAACACTCTCCACTTCGGTTATAAAAACCAGTCTCTTAATGTTTTATAAGGCAAAAGTTGCTGTTTGTTCTGAGATCCATACAAAACGCATAAACGCAATGTGGGCACCACGTAGAATTCTTTAATGTTAAACCTGGTCGTATGTAAAGTTACTGCTAGGCTTTAAAAGGTTAAAGACGAAGCGTGTCTGTTTTATATAAGGACTCAGTGCGTACCGCGCTGTAAACACTCTCCACTTCGGTTATAAAAACCAGTCTCTTAATGTTTTATAAGGCAAAAGTTGCTGGTTGTTCTGAGATCCGTACAAAACACATAAACGCAATGTGGGCACCACGTAGAATTTTTTAATGTTAAACCTGGTGGTATGTAAAGTTACCGCTAGGCTTTAAAAGGTTAAAGACGAAGCGTATCTCTTTTATATAAGGACTCAGTGCGTACCGCACTGTAAACACTCTCCACTTCGGTTATAAAAACCAATCTCTTAATGTTTTATAAGGCAAAAGTTGCTGTTTGTTCTGAGATCCGTACAAAACACATAAACACAATGTGGGCACCACGTAGAATTTTTTAATGTTAAACCTAATGGTATGTAAAGTTACCGCTAGGCTTTAAAAGGTTAAGATGCATAGGGAAATGGAAATGCAGCTCCACATAGTCTTCACCTCGGAAATTACGAAGAGGTGAATGGTCAGCTTCACGCCCCTGCCGCTGTACTCTAACGAAAGGCCCCCCCCCCCCCCACGGTTGTCTACCCACTGCACACAAGGCCCATCACACCCGGTCTGGACGTGGCAGCCAAAATGTATGTCCTTGACTCTGGTTGGAATCGAACCACTGTTGTCCCATTTTGTCAGCCAAGCTGGCAGTGCAAGACTGCAAGAAACTTACGCAAAACACTGCACATAGTGCGACAACAATCGTAGGACTGGAAAGTTATAGTGTTTCGGTTTATTTATAAACGCTGCGTGTACGAGAGGGCCTTCAGATTCGAAGGGTAGCGGTGAAAATACTGAGAAATCAGCTTCTCCAGTTTGGGGGTTGGGCGTGGGGCTAACAAATCCTCATCTTAAAAAAAAACTCCCCATCCACAGAGTTGGTCACTATGTAGCTGAAACTAAATTGCTTCGAATGACTCGCTCACAAACGAACAACATTTTAACCCTTTAAAGACGAATCGTATCTGTTTTATATAAGGACTCAGTGCGTACCGCGCTGTAAACAATCTCCACGACAGTTATAAAAACCGGTCTCTTAATGTTTTATAAGGCAAAAGTTGCTGTTTGTTCTGAGATCCGTACAAAACACATAAACGCAATGTGGGCACAATGTAGAATTTTTTAATGTTAAACCTGGTGGTATGTAAAGTTACCGCTAGGCTTTAAAAGGTTAAAGACGAAGCGTGTCTGTTTTATATAAGGACTCAGTGCGTACCGCGCTGTAAACACTCTCGACTTCGGTTATAAAAACCAGTCTCTTAATGTTTTATAAGGCAAAAGTTGCTGTTTGTTCTGAGATCCGTACAAAACACATAAACGCAATGTGGGCACCACGTAGAATTTTTTAATGTTAAACCTGGTGGTATGTAAAGTTACCGCTAGGCTTTAAAAGGTTAAAGAAGGCGGTTGTTGACTGATGTGCTATTGCGTCGCACCTATACAGAGGCAGACAAACACTAACAAACACTTCTGTCACGATGACGGATATCCCAGTCCTTCAGCCTGGTCATCTCCCAAACAAATGCCAAATATGTTAAACACTACGCCAGCTTGCCAACACTGAGCCGAATTGCTAACACTTGCGCCAGCCTGTTAGCACTGAATCAGTTGCCTAATGCGGCCCTTAGACGATCAATATTATTGCTCAATAGTACTACAAAAATATTGCGCAATATGTTTCTCCCTAGACGACTCAATATTATTGTGCCATATTTCAATCCGCTTGTCGGTTACAACGAGTGAACATGCTGAGTGATACAGATGCTGCAGGTGTGACCACTGGTTTAGTCGTGTGCTAAAACAAATTAGTGGAAAGAATCGCCCCTGAATCGAACAGTGGTGCAAACGAAGGCCGCAATACATTAACCCTTTAAAGACGAAACGTATCTGTTTTATATAAGGACTCAGTGCGTACCGCGCTGTAAACACTCTCCACTTCGGTTATAAAAACCAGTCTCTTAATGTTTTATAAGGCAAAAGTTGCTGTTTGTTCTGAGATCCGTACAAAACACATAAACGCAATGTGGGCACCGCGTAGAATTTTTTAATGTTAAACCTGGTGGTACGTAAAGTTACCGCTAGGCTTTAAAAGGTTAACAAAAACCTCATGACATTTAAAATGCTGAATGAGCCAAACTACTCAAAAATAATTTTTTCTGGCGATCCGACAGTTCATCACATGACGCGATACTCAAAAGACTGTTACCGTTACACTGGGTAAAGAAATTCTAACATGCCAGAAGCGGTCACTCACAGTCAGCGTTTATCCATTACGCTACGCCATTTGGCCACTGGAAATAATTCTGAAGAGATGAAATTCATTAAGGATTACAGCTCAATCAACTGGAATTACCGCGCTGGAGACGTGTTTACTGCTCGGCTGACAGACCCTGGCGGCATGGATACTGCGTAACACTGTCCACAGACTATCCAATGTACTGCGTAATATATTGTGTCAATCACACTTCATTTGATTGACACAACATATTGCCCAGACCTTCAATATTACAACTAGCCGGTCAATAATATTGTGCAATAATTAATATTGCCCAATATTATTGACCGTCAAGGGGTAACTTTACACTGAGCCAGTACGCCAACACTAAGGCAGCCTGTTAGCGTTAGCACTCAGCCAGCCTAGTAATACTCAGCCGGACTGTTAACACTTCAGCCAACTTGCTAACAAGGTGGCCAGGTTGTTAGCAATGAGTCAGCTTCGTGACACTTGAGTCAGCTTGCTCGGTGTACAGCCGTATTGGTTGGAGTCTTCGGAACTCATTCTTTACGACTCTCGCAAAACCCATTCTCTGTTAATAAAATCCATAACATTCTTTCCACAATAATGTCTTGTTAGAAGCTACTGCCCTTATTACAATTCAATAAGTTCACAGTTAGACCTAATTCGAGAAGTCTCTTATATTTCTTCCGCAGATGAACAGTTCGAGCAGCATTTGGTTCGCAAAGTATAGCAGTATAGTTTCAATATTACTGATTAACCAGGACCAACAACATCCTCACAAATATCAGAATCCATTTTCAATTAAAAAAAAACTCGTATTTGGTTCAAACAACTTGTAAAATTTTTGGTATTTTTGGCAGACCTAGGAAGTCGCCCTTTACGTGTTCATCACACATATACTACAAGCTTGCGTAAAACATCATTAGTCCACTACTCAACCTTTAACCCTTTAAAGACGAAACGTATCTGTTTTATATAAGGACTTAGTGCGTACCGCACTGTAAACACTCTCCACTTCGGTTATAAAAACCAGTCTCTTAATGTTTTATAAGGCAAAAGTTGCTGTTTGTTCTGAGATCCGTACAAAACACATAAACGCAATGTGGGCACCACGCAGAATTTCTTAATGTTAAACCTGGTCGTATGTAAAGTTACCGCTAGGCTTTAAAAGGTTAAAGAAATACAGCAATCTCTATCATCTGCACATTTTAATCCTGAACTTAAGCAACTATAAAAACTACACAGACGCACACAATGCATATTATTTCTTAGAGGGAGTAATAAACAACGTATATTTTATAATTTTATATACTTTCATCATTTTTATAGTTACAATTTCCAATTTTATTGTAAAAAGGGAGTCCTCCACCTCAACATCAGCCTGCTTTTATGATTCTGTAATACATCTACCTGCTGATAACAAATGGCCGAAACATGTCGCACAATAATGAATGAGCATGAAGACACTGTTGTGTTAATCTGTATAGATTGAGATAGTAACTGGAACTTGTGAAATAGCTGTAATATTACTAAAAATACAACCTAACCCCAAAAAACCATAAAAAAACATTTAAGCTTACTTTTAATAATACATATACATTTTTACGAAGCATAAAACATTAAATGATTGAAGGACAGTCTTGTTATACAATGCATGACAACAATCATCTTCACTTAACCTTTTAAAGCCTTGCGGTAACTTTACATACGACCAGGTTTAACATTAAAAAATTCTACGTGGTGCCCACATTGCATTTATGTGTTTTGTACGGATCTCAGAACAAACAGCAACTTTAGCCTTATAAAACATCAAGAGATTGGTTTTTATAACCGAAATGGAAAGTGTTTACAGCGCGGTACGCACTGAGTTCTTATATAAAACAGATACGCTTCGTCTTTAAAGGGTTAATGAAAGACGGCCTCACTGAGCTGCCAGTGCTCTGCGCAATAGCAGTAGAGTCGTGGAAGCCTATCCGCCAGCTAGCAATATCCCAGCGCCTAAGGGAAACGAACGCACGAAACAAAGCAAACTCCATGCACTATCCAATTTCAGACTGTTGTCTCTTTTCGCCTGTTCAACGTGCAATTCCACTGTAATTCCGACCCAGCAACAACCTTACCTTAATCCGAAAGATTTCATTTTTGTACGGTTTATGGCAGAAAATAGACAAAAGAAAACACTGCTAAGTGAAAAGTTGTTACCTAACGATTTGCTTGGAACAGAGCCAGCTTTAGATATTCGGCTGCATTCTGGCCTTTACAGCTTCGTTTCTTCGTCTCTGTCTATGCTATATATATTGAGGACAAGGAAAGATGTCACATACCTCGACCTCTCCATGTCAGTAACAAACTGTTACCTTCTTCCGGCATACTCCCCTACATTCGCCCCCTGTCGTCCAGCCATTTAATTAACACTAGCGCTCACATATAATTTATGCAATGGGCATAGTTTGTGGGTAAGTTGATAATAGTTAACAGCAGATGGCAGTTGTCGCTACGAAGTAGTCGACAGACGAGGTATCTATGGTGACTGGAACACAATATTTCCGTCAGATGGAACTGTCGTTACGAAGCAGTGAAGGGGTAAAAACTCCAATTATCCGGACGCTGGTTATTCGGATCACCAATTATCCGGATCGGCTTCGCCTTGAAATTACCGGTTATCGGATCGATATATCCTTGACAACATCAAGTAAATCTGTAAGTCAAATATTTTCTTACTGTAATTGTACTACATCAATTTTATGGCTTCAATTCCCCCCCCCCCCAATTGTCAAATACGTATAAGGAATTATGTATTAATGTTTGATTTGTACGTAAATAAATATGTAGCCTAAAATATCCGTTTATAGGAATATTTTTTCCACTTTTAACTGCCAGTGTGGCCTATTTTCAAAGAAAAATTCAATTATCCGGATTTTCTGCATATCCGGACGGCTCGCGGTCCCATTTAATCCGGATAATTGGAGTTATACTGTACCATGCTTCGGTCAGTACGGCAGCGTCACACTCTGCCGTCAAAATGTATCAAGCTAAGTTCATGAACCAACAATATATACTTATTATTTAATTTTTTTACCTGCGGCCAGGCATGCTTCGGTTTTATTCAATCATCAGTGTATATTATTGGTTTATTTTCTTTTTGTACCGAAATACATGGTAAATATATCATAAAATCACAGCGTGAATATTCAGCAAAACTGTGATTTCATAGTATCCGACAAGGGTTACAATACAGTATATACGAACGAATCAATTAGAGTTATCAGTGTAAAAGACTGCCATAGCCGCCGTGGAGCAGCGAGTGAATATTATGTTAACCCTAACATATTACGTCATAGGATGCCTGTGGTTAGTTTATTGCTAAACGTGTCACAACCCCCGCCTACCCCCGTAGACGGTAGCGATGACAGTGAGGGAGGATTCCCGCTATACGTCTGTTGTTGTATCCCCCCCCTTCCACCCCAAACCAGTTCCCGGTGCCCAAAAAGCAAGTCCAAAGCGCTGCATAGGTTATCACCCATTTATCATTACCATCATGCCGGTTAACCGGCTAGCTATACGAATGACGCGACACAACGAAGTATAGTGCTGGGGGGTTGCGTCACAACTGAAGGGAAATGTGGAAACAACTTCCCATGCGACACCTTTCCGTGGCCTCAGTATAGTGATAAGTGCTTCGGGATATGTGACATACCCCAGAGGAATGAACCGGAATGCAACAGCAGAAAGAAAGATGGAAGCACTGAGCGCCGTCCACAGGAGTTTATTCCTTAAAATCATTATAAACATAACTAACTACCTTTATAGAGCAGAGTCCTTCGTCAAAAGCTAACAGTTCCTCTCAGCTAGTCAAGAAATTCCCCGCATTTTATGGAACACGAAGGTTCATTACCGCTTTCACAAGCGTCCGCCAACTGTCCATATCCTCAGCCAGATCAATCCAGTCTATACCTCCCCATTCCAATGCTTGAAGATCCATTTTAATATTATCCTCCCATCTATGCCTAGGTCTTCCAAGTGGTCTCCTTCTGTCAGGTCTCCACACCAAAACCCTGCATGCACCACTCCTGTCCCCCATACGTCCCACGTGCCCCGCCCATTTCATTTTTCTTGATTTGATAACCCGACTAATATTCAATGTGCAACACAACGAGTAAAGCTTCTCGTCATGTAGTCTTCTCCATTCTGCTGTTACCCCGTCTCTATTAAACCTAAACATCCTCCTCAGCACCCTATTCTCGAACACCCTCAGCCTATGTTCGTCCCTCAATGTGACACACCAAGTTTCACACCCATACAAAACAGGCAAAATTATAGTTCTGTATACCCTAGTCTTTAAATTTTTGGATACCAAAGTGGAAGACAAAAGATTCTGCATCGAAATGTTGCAAGAATTCCCTGACTTCAATCTCCTCTTAATTTATTCATGAATGGAATTTCGATTCGTTAGGGTTGTTCCCATATATTTGTACCGTTTCAAAGGAGTTTTCACCTAATTTTATATTGTGACTTTTTCCTGCATTCTGATCTCGAGGCATGACCATGTACTTTGCTTTCTCAGCATTTACTTCTAGACCAATCTCCTTACTAGCAACTACTGAACCTTCCGCGTTTTTCTTTATACTATGTACGCTTCCGCCCAATATATTAACACCACCAGCATTAACCAGAAGCTGATGTATACTACTATAAACCAGGGCTGTGGAGTCGGTACACAAAAACTCCCGACTCCGACTCCTCGATTTTTAAAACTTCCGACTCCGACTCCTTCATAAAATCTCAATATGTATTAATAACGGTAAATCTATAAAACATTTCATCGCCACCACGTGAATCATCAGGCTGCTTTTTAGACTTATAACCTATATTTAAGTATAAGTCTAATGGTTACTGTAGCTATCAGGGCTCTGGAGTTGGAGTGTCTAGTTAAGATTTTAGACTGAGGTCGGAGTCGGAGTCGGTACATTTTTACCGACTCCGACTCCACCTAAAAATTCCTTCCGACTGCACCTAAAATTCCTTCCGACTCCGACTCCGAATCCACAGCCCAGCTATAAACACAGAGTCCTTATTTTATCTCACAACTATAGTCTGTCACTTCCAGAAGCTACGGCGCCGCACGTGTTAATGTGATTCGATCACTGGAGCACATTAACGCGATAAATAAGCCCACAAAAAGCGGCAACCCGCAGGTGCCAAATAAAATAATATGCATACGCGTCAATCACGTGCATAAGGCCAGCCCAGGAACAAGGATTTCAAACCGTAACTGTGGAAGGATCCAGACATATCTGACTCGATACCAGACACGTGCGAATGCTTGTTTACTGTCGTTAACATTTTTATCCTCTTGCAAAGAAACTCGCATAATCAAAGTCACCAAAAGCCAGTATTGCGGGGGGTTTAGAGGACAAATCAAGTAACAACTTCTTCTTCCAACTCAGCCTTTCCTGTAACATGTTAACGCACTTCTTTGTCCATTCTCTTTCAGCCGTTTTACCTAACCCAACGTTTAGTTGTTGGCTATACGTACCACCAGGTTTAACCCTTTAAAGACGAAGCGTATCTGTTTTATATAAGGACTCAGTGCGTACCGCGCTGTAAACACTCTCCACTTCGGTTATAAAAACCAATCTCTTAATGTTTTATAAGGCAAAAGTTGCTGTTTGTTCTGAGATCCGTACAAAACACATAAACGCAATGTGGGCACCACGTAGAATTTTTTAATATTAAACCTGGTGGTACGTAAAGTTACCGCTAGGCTTTAAAAGGCTAACACTCAAAATTATATGTTCTGCCCACACAGTGTATTTACGTGTTTTGTACGGATCTCAGAACAAACAGCGATTATTTCCCTATACAGCATTAACTGACTGGTTTTTATAACAGAGACGAGTGTTCACTGCGCGGTGTGAACTTAATCTCTCAATATAATTCAGGTCAATAGACAGGTTTCTCTCCGAGTACTTCGGTTCTCCCCTGTCAGTAACATTCCACCATTGTTCCATACACATCTTCATATACACACTGCTCTTGACAGAAGGACAAACGCGCGAAAGCTACCAACGCTGTAAAAGCAATGATCTGTTGGAAATCGGGCAGGACTGGATACAGTACGACTATACATATTCCGTGCAACAGAGGTGTCGACTTGTGCTTATTTCCAACTAACTGCACATACGATAACAATGTCATTGCACAAATGCAGTCTCCTGTATGTTTGGGCTATCCTTAGCCATCTATAATGAGAGATTTTTAACACAAAGGAAATAAAATTATGCAGAACTGTACCAGCATCAGTTCTGCGTAAAAAATAACTGGAACATCAATTTAAATAATGTAATATTGGTTTTCACATAGACATAACAATCAGTAATATTTTAATTAACAGCTGTTTTAATCATTTTTATACACAACAAATATTGCCATATTTCTGCATTATAAAAATTCCTGTGTTAACAAACCCTCACTAAAGATGGCTATGGAGAGCCGAAACATGTAGCAGATTGTATTGTGCACTCAAACAAATGGCTGATCCCGGTGGACGCGCGGTCTAAGGCGTAGGTCTGTAGTCGCTCGCTTGCTGAGATTGTGGGTTCGGATCCCGCCGGGGCATGGATGTCGGTCTCTTGTTGAGTATTTGTGCTGTCAGGCAGAGGTCTCTGCGAGGGCCGATCCCTCGTCCAGAGGAGTCATACCAGGTGTGTGTGTGTGTGTGTGTGTGTGTGTGTGTGTGTGTGTGTGTGTGTCATCGAGTGTGATCCAATAACCCTCTACACCTACAATGAGAAGGCAGAAAGAGGTCAGACTAAGACAGAAAAATACAGACGTATTATTGCAACCTTATGTGAGAATACTTGGAAATTACCGGAAGTCAGAAAGGTACGTTCGTAAGCTTAACCTTTTAAAGCCTAGCGGTAACTTTACGTACCGCCAGGTTTAACATTAAAAAATTTTACGTGGTGCCCACATTGCGTTTGTGTGTTTTGTACGGATCTCAGAATAAACAGCAACTTTTGCCTTATAAAACATTAAGAGACTGGTTTTTATAACCGAAGTGGAGAGTGTTTACGGCGCGGTACGCACTGAGTCCTTATATAAAACAGATACACTTCGTCTTTAACCTTTTAAAGCCTAGCGGTAACTTTACGTACCACCAGGTTTAACATTAAAAAATTCTACGTGGTGCCCACATTGCGTTTATGTGTTTTGTACGGATCTCAGAACAAACAACAACTTTTGCCTTATAAAACATTAAGAGACTGGCTTTTATAACCGAAGTGGAGAGTGTTTACAGCGCGGTACGCACTGAGTCCTTATATAAAACAGCTACGCTTCGTCTTTAAAGGGTTAATCTTTAAAAGTTGGTACACAGCAGTATAGAAACTCAACTTGCCACATTCTTCGTGCAGCCCTCAGAAAATCTGAAGACAATCTTTGTAACACCCAACCAATGCACTAGATAAAATACATATATAATGTATATTAAAAACCCCTACACATGTTTCGACAACAAGCTGTCATCTTCAGGAGGTTCATCACAAGGGAATACAGGAATACAAGAACATCACATCGATTTACGCGTGTAAATCGATGTTATGTTCGTGTATTCCCTTGTGACAAGATGCACATTGTATATAATTTAAAAATCTGAAGACAAGTCTTATGCTTGCAGTCTGGGAAATATTTACGGACGTTTATGAGAAACCTGCTGCTTCTGTTATCAGGAATTAAGACCTGACACTACGTCACATTCCGCAAGACGGTTACTTTCTCAGTCACCGCCATGAAAAACTTAAAATAGTACTTGGGCTAAATGTGTTAACACAAAGTGTTTTGTGCTTACAGTTTTCTACGTCTGATATTATGTGTACTTTGCAACCAGACTGATATCTCAACCTTGAATAATTATTTCATTCTCATTTATGAAAGATCTAGCTTAACAGCACACATGCTAATTACAAAACTAGCACAAAATAATTACAACATAATTTACACAAATAAACACACACACAAACAACACAACAAAACAATCAACAAATATAGGACTTACGGCTTAGAACTGGAACACCAATTTTATGTTATTCATTTCCGTGCATATGATCCATACAGCAAAACAGAGCCAACTTATGCACAATATTGCTGTTTGTTTCTTTTTTATATATTTATAAATTTATTTATTTATTTATTTATTTATACACCAATTTTATGTTATTCATTTCCGTGTATATGAACTATACAGCAAAACAGAGCCAACTTATGCACAATATTACTGTTTGTTTCTTTCTTTATATATTTATATATATTTATTTATTTATCTTTTATTCATATATTTATAAATTTATTTATTTATTTATCTTTTATTCATCTTCTCCCCGACATGTTTCGGCAAGTAACTATGCCATTATGAAGTGGGCTGTATCAAAATTACATAAGATGTGCATGAATTTGACTATAAAATAGTTTTTCTTCCCTTTTGCTTGTTAAAACAACTAGCGACGCTAGGCCAAAAAACAGTACCATAGCAGCAAAATAAGTACACGAATTGTACATCAAATTTTATAGACGATTTTAACATTTTAAAAGTTTTAATATTTTGTAGTCACATTCATGCACATCTTATGTAATTTTGATATAGCCGCCTTGATAATGGCATAGTTGCTTGCCGAAACATGTTGGGGAGAAGACGAATAAAAGATAAATAAATAAACAAACAATATTGTGCATAAGTTGGCTCAGTTTTGCTGTATGGAACACAAATGTTATCTTACTCGGACCCTGCATCTTCTTACAATTATTCCATCAGCCAACTGATCCACTGAATACAATACATCCATGAGCTATTACAAAACCCCTACACGTTTCGGCACAGTAGCGCCATCATCAGGCGGCCGTACAATACAAACGAACGTGGACCCAAGACACCAATCTAGTCGCCTTTACAGAAGTGATCAAAATATTCTACGTTAAAATTCTAAAATACATAAATTAACAACAGTAAATTTACAGTGTTTAATATTAACCTTTTAAAGCCTAGCGGTAACTTTACGTACCACCAGATTTAACATTAAAAAATTCTACGTGGTGCCCACATTGCGTTTATGTGTTTTGTACGGATCTCAGAACAAAGAGCAACTTTTGGCTTATAAAGCATTAAGAGATTGGTTTTTATAACCGAAGTGGAGAGTGTTTACAGCGCGGTACGCACTGAGTCCTTATATAAAACAGATACGCTTCGTCTTTAAAGGGTTAATAGCACTAATACTATTAACACTGAGCCGTTCCATGTGCTGCAGTTGTTTACATCTGTATGGATCATGCATACAGACGTCTGTGTCGGCTGTAGTAGTGATCTCATCTTTGTGGAACATATGCAATGCACACTTTTAATACTATTAATATTACAACACCGTAAATTTATGGTTATTAACTTTACGTGTTTTGGAATTTTAACGTACAATATTTTGATCATTTCTGTAAAGGCGACATAACAACTAGATTGGTGTGTTGGATCCACATTCCTTTGTATCGAACGGCCCCCTGATGAAGGCACCACTGTGCTGAAACATGTAGCGGTTTTAATAATGGCTTACAAATGTACTAAGTCAGTGCGTTAGTTGGTTGGTGTAATAACTGAAACACAAGTTAGCTAAATAATTAAACCACAACTCACATGAATCGTGTTACTAGCGTAAAATCTGTTTCAAATATCTAATTCACGTAATAAATATATCTATATAATTACGTACCAAATTTGGAACACAAATTAGCTAAGTAATGAAAACCATAAATCAAATTAAATGTGCTACTAGAGTAGAATCTGTTTCAAAGATCTAATTTGCTTGCTAAATATATCTGCATCACTGCATACCAAATTTGCAGCTGTTGCACATCTAGCGGAACTTTTGCATGCAACAGAAAACTGGGTAAAGTTTCTAATATAATGAGACTAAATTTATCAATCAAAGAAGGACAAAAATTTAGATCCTTGAAAATATGAATGAAAAAAAAAAAGAGCATCAAGATTATGCCTTCTAACTTGTAAAGTTATGTAACTGTAGAAGCTCAAGGGCACAGGCAGAATTGTAAGGAATATGAGGGAAAAAGCTACTGAAGCACAGAGCTGCAAACCTCCGCTGGATGCCTTGCAGCTTATTGGCCTCAGCTGTCGTAAGAGTTTTAACTCCAGCTGTAAAATTTTATCTTTCTGCTTTCTTATACACAGCCTGATGATGGCTTACTGAAAGCAGAAATGCGTGCATGCACGTAAGCTGGGCTTTATACCACTAATACGCAAGTTGTGTTTCACGGATATACAGCTGGTTTTAAACTTTTATTCTAAACTGTACACTTAATATTCACAAATGATCCACTCTTGCAACTTGGACTTGCAGTGAACAGGCCACCATGTTGTTTCTCAAGATATTAACCCTTTAAAGACGAAGCGTATCTGTTTTATATAAGGACTCAGTGCGTACCGCGCTGTAAACACTCTCCACTTCGGTTATAAAAACCAATCTCTTAATGTTTTATAAGGCAAAAGTTGCTGTTTGTTCTGAGATCCGTACAAAACACATAAACGCAATGTGGGCACCACGTAGAATTTTTTAATGTTAAACCTGGTGGTACGTAAAGTTACCGCTAGGCTTTAAAACGTTAAGAAGATGGTGGGTGGCTGAGAAACTAACAACTTACACAACAAAAGATACATTCAAATATACAATCGAACACGCTTATAACGACATCGGTTTACACTTGGGTGACCAGACGTCCCGTTTTTAACGGGACTGTCCCCTTTTTCAACGACTGATCCCACTGTCCCGAGAAAATGTAATCGGGACGCCAAATGTCCAGTTTTTTTTAAAACGCGTCCCATTTTTCTTATTTTTAATTTTAAATTTATTATCAAAAACAGATTTAAAGATACTTCTTGTATAGACTTTCACAGTTTCATAAAGGACTTATCCAAACATTTTGGAAGAAATTCAGTCATAATAAAAATATAACAAAGATATTATTAGCAGTGTGTGTCCTGAACCATCTGCTCAATAAGAATTTGTGTAATTTGACAATGTTAACGTGACACTGACACAACAGTACATGTGTAACTAACCTACATTAATTTTAATCAAGCTAAACAGTTATGACTAGTTGGCACGGAACGAGGACAAAAGAGTCGTTTTAACTGGTATGACGGTAGAATCATGTCAACTAACCAGGAGTGTCCTTTTTTTTTTTTGTTTGTTTTATAAATCTGGTCACCCTAGTTTACATGACACTTCGTCTACACCATCAGATATTCAGTGGTACCAATTAATTCCTCACTGTCAACCATAACGTTAGACTACTCGGTTATAACAACACTCGTTTACAACGAAACAAAATATTCAGTCCCCTTCATGACGTTATAACCGAGTTTGACTGTATAATATAGGAAAGGTAAATATATTTGGTCAGAATAAATTCTTCTGGGATAGATACACGGAAACCGACATCAAAAGATCAGATGAACACAACGACATGTAAATGCGTTTCTTCCATGCAGTGTGCAAGGACACACAATACAGACCGTCTGTTGTATCATTAACCTTTTAAAGCCTAGCAGTAACTTTACATACCACCAGGTTTAATATTAAAAAATTCTACGTGGTGCCCACATTGCGTTTATGTGTTTTGTACGGATCTCAGAACAAACAGCAACTTTTGCCTTATAAAACATTAAGAGACTGGTTTTTATAACCGAAGTGGAGAGTGTTTACAGCGCGGTACGCACTGAGTCCTTATATAAAACAGATACGCTTCGTCTTTAAAGGGTTAATGTGCTATGCACCGCAGCTGTCACTGGATGTCCCGGCAGATGGGGGCTTTCTATGCGATAAACCTGCCGAGGTCGGTGCGGCGATAAAAGAACCTGTGGTTTATAGTTAACGTTTACGTGTCGGCTTCGGGGGAAAGTTCAGAATTAAATGAATCTGGAATAGTTCCAGAACGGGACGGAAATTTATACAGTACAGACTTATCACTTAACACAAGAGTTCAGTGATCTAGAGTTCATCAGCAGTCGCTATGCTGGAATGCTATTAGTAAACTCCTTCATGCATGTCGGGAGTGCAATACGCGAAAATCTAACGCAGGGGTATTCAACACGCGGCTCTCCGAATGTTTTTGTGTGGCCACTAAACAAATTTAGAAATTTGAGTGTAAAAAGTTTAATTCAAATAAATAAACGTTAAAACAAATTCATTCTGAAATACTTTAACATTTGTACTAAAATTTTACAAATACTTTTTGTTTTTTACATATGAAATCTCGGTTAATGTCGTAGTAAATACTGCAAGACTATAGTAGGGAATGTTTGCAGGGTGGGGGAATAAGTAAATAATAATAAAAACAAACCATAAATAAATAAATAAACAGATAAATAAATAAAATAACAACACTATCCTATGTATGTTTATGTAGGGAAATATTAGTGGGCACGTCCAGCGATAATATGCAGACTTTACTTTGTAAAACGTAAATGCGGCCCGCGAATTTTTCGGCCATTAAAATGTGGCCCTTTGAGCAAGTAAAGGTTGAACACCCCTGCTCTAATGTTTTGCAGTTCAACAGAACTACTATGGAAACAACGTACGATTAGGTAATAGCATCGGTCACGTAAGGCAGAGGGACTTAACAACTTTATATAGTTTCCACCACTTTCTATGACACACAATTCCGCGGATAAATGAAACTATTCAACCACAAAATCTTCTGGAAAGAAATCCTCCAAAAAAGTACTATTAATATACTTAACCTTTTAAAGCCTAGCAGTAACTTTACTTACTACCAGGTTTAACATTAAAACATTCTACGTGGTGCCCACATTGCGTTTATGTGTTTTGTACGGATCTCAGAACAAACAGCAACTTTTGCCTTATAAACCATTAAGAGACTGGTTTTTATGACCGAAGTGGAGAGTGTTTACAGCGCGGTACGCGCTGAGTCCTTATATAAAACAGATACGCTTCGTCTTTAAAGGGTTAATGACTTTATAACCGAGTTCTATTGTAAATTTTCATTCTCTTGTAAGGGACATATGAAAGACGTGGCACATATTTTCTTAAAATTTATATTCTTGAGTGCTCTTTTGGCCCGCAGCTGAGTGACGGCAAACCAACGGCAATACACGTCATCTGATTACGTAACAAACTGATACTAAAGGCAAACCAGGACGCTCAGATAAATAAGAAACTAACAACACGATCGAGATAAGGAGACACGACCTGTGGGCCGATGCTCAACGAAGGACTGCACTGCAACTTTACAAGCTACTTCACACCGAAGGGGATATTTAGAAATCTAAACGACAAAACACAAAGTACCAACGTACGTAGGACGTAACAGTAATGCGAGCTAGGGTCTAGGCATCCAGGATTCTTCTAAGATGGCCATATTACGGTTTTCTCGCTGTTCAAAATCACACACAGTTATTAATTTTCGTTATTATAATTCTTTTAAGACCTTGTCATATTATTATTATTATTATTAGTTAGTAGTAGTAGTAGTAGTAGTAGTAGTAGTAGTAGTAGTAGTAGCAGTATATCATCCCCTTTATGCAGGGTATTCACACTTATATACCTGAAACAAACCATGTTTCTAGGTTATACAGTGACGCAGCTATTCTGCACGTACTGTTAATGGTGCATATAGCGCTGTCTGCAATATTAAACTTCTTTGTGCTTCTACATTAGCACTTCCCGCAGTGTGTGTGCTGTGCCCAATATAGCTGTTTTCTGCAGTTCCTTGATATCGTGCTTTCCCGGTACGCTGCTCAAGTATTTTCTGACGGATTTTGAAATGGTTCCAGTTGCCCCTATTATAACTGGCGTCACTTTTGTGTTTACATTCCACATGCGCTGGATTTCTGTTATAAGGTCTTTGTATTTTAGAATCTTCTCGGCTTCTTTCTTTATCACATTTCTGTCTCCCGGGATTGCTACGTCAATTAGCATACATGCTCCTTCTTCATTATCCCGGATTATGATGTCCGATTTACTGTTGGGGATGGTTCTGTCGGTTTGCACCTGTTGATTCCATAATATGGTTACCTTGCCCACTTGACTTGTTTCTACTGATTTTGGTTTATTATTATTATTATTATTGTCACAATCATCATTTGATCATCGTACGTTGTGGGTGGGCATGGCGTATTTGGTATAGCGACTCACTAAGGGCTGGACGGTCCGGGGATGGAATCCCGGTGGGGGCGAGGTTTTCCGCACTCATTCAGACTGGCCGTGGGGCCCACCCAGCCACGTGTACAACGGATACAGCCTCCCATTTCCCGGGGTAAAGCGGCCAGGGTGTGGCGTTGACCACCCATCCCATTCTAGCGCTGAGGTTATAGAAAGAGTTGAACTACACCTCTTCTCCCCCTCTGTGCCATCATGACAGGTTACAGGGCGACCTTTACCTTTCACCTTTACCTACCTAACTAACTAACTAACTAACTAACTAACTACATGGAACAGAGGCCTTCTTGAGAAGATAACAGTTTCTCAGCTAGTCAAGAAATTCCCCGCATTTTATGGAACCCCGAGGTTCATTACCGCATCCACAAGAGCCCGCCACCTGTCCCTATCCTGAGCCAGCTCAATCCAGTCCATGCCCCCATCCTACTTCTTGAAGATCCAGTTTAATATTATCCCCCATCTACGCCTGGGTTTGCCAAGTGGTCGTCTTCCCTCAGGTCTCCCCACCAAAATTCTGTATGCACCTCTCTTTTCCCCCATACGTGCTGAACATAATAAATACTAAATAAATAAATAAATAAATACCCGTTATTGTTGTCATATTTTAACCCTTCAAAGACAAAGCGTATCTGTTTTATATAAGGACTCAGTGCGTACCGCGCTGTAAACACTCTCCACTTCGGTTATAAAAACCAGTCTCTTAATGTTTTATAAGGCAAAAGTTGCTGTTTGTTCTGAGATCCGTACAAAACACATAAACGCAATGTGGGCACCACGTAGAATTTTTTAATGTTAAACCTGGTGGTACGTAAAGTTACCGCTAGGCTTTAAAAGGTTAAGGAAACTTCAATTTTCTTGACAGATTTGTATAAGTACTCAAATAATAAATTTCAAGAAAGTCCATCCAGTGGGAGCCGAGCTGTTCCATGTGGACGGAGACACAGACATGACTAAGCTGACAGTCGCTTTTCGCACTTCTGCGCATGCGTTTTATAAACGGTAATAACGACATCCAACGCCCCAGGCTAGACATGAACCAGCGCGCTACTGAATCTGAGTGACGCGTGCCAGTGCTGAGCTCTGTCGGTAGAATGAAGCAGGAAATGGCAACAAGTTTCCAACTTCCGTGAAGGAACGGATGAGTATCCGGCAAACTGCACAGAGCACACAAGTATCAACATACGTGATGACTCAATTTTGCGATTTCAACAGACCACCCGCTTTTATTATTCGTGCCGTCTAAATGTTAAGGTAAATCAATCCCATTACAGGCCTGGACAGGCCCTTAGCGTTCCATGAGACTGAGGCTCCCATATTTCTAGACAATCGGCACATGAAGGTGGTCAGCCCTACGCACCGGCCGCGTTTACCCCCCAGGAAATATTCCTGGTACTCATTTCTGTTAAAGGCTGAGTCGACCCCAGGGCCACAGTGCGACCGACACGATTATGTCAATGAAAAAAAATCCACTGACACCACCGGGAATCGAACCCGCGACCTGCCGGTTTGTAGCGCAGTGCCTCAACCAACTGCGCCACCGCGGACTCCCGTCTAAATGTTACAAATCACAAAGACTATAGTTATATGCTTAGACTATACGAACTGTCAATGACAGAACTGGACTCGGCCACCTATCACTGAGACCAAGACACTGCTTCCTCCGAGGTAAAGCCCGCGCAGCGTGAGACTCAACGCACTTCCTCGTTGGAATTCGAAATACTTTTAAATTTGCCACTGCGTCCCAAATACACTCTTCCGTAGGGTTTTTTGGTTGCACACAGAGGACATGACCACTTTGTAGACCAGAGGAAACTGGAAGAGACGGTGGAGCCTAACAACATTTTTTAGAACCATCCACACTATCAACGTTAACATGCGTTTCTTTTCTGAGAATAAACATGTAACTGTACTGAGATCTGCGCTCTTGTGGAATACTACGCAGCGTCGAGTAGTTATCCTTTACCGACGTTTCGGGACCTGTCGGACCCAAATTCAAGGGACAAAAATTCTTGACCCTTGAAGATGGGACCGACGCGTTGTACCGAAACGTCGCTAAACGATTACCACTCAACGCTGCGTAATATCCCAAAACAGCGCAGATATCGTCAACATGGCGGCGGAAGCCTGAAATCGAGGCTGGAGCTGTATTTGTTACGCAGTGCTCAACAAATTTGCCAAACCCACCAAAGCCACTTCCAAATTGTAGGTATCAGAAGGGTGGCCTTAAGCATTCCATGCTCGGGACACCAACATTTTGTAGTGACCTGTGAACCCCACTCCTATATGGAGCTGCCTGCTCGGTGCATATGAACTGATACACACTTTTGTACGTGGGGGGGGGGGGGGCAGTAATACTTACAGTATACTGAAAATGTTGGTCGCCACTGTACAAATTTCAGTCGTCCGGGCGGCCAGGCCCCCGGAATTTGTGAGCAATGCGAGCGTCAGATTTGTGTTTATCTGACATTAAAAACCCCCGATTTATTTTAATGAACGTCATCCCGCTGTGTGGTTAAGAGTACAAAAATATATCAGTATGTGTCTAAACACAACTAAATTCTACGTATTATACAGAACCATATGTAGTTCCATGTAATAAATAGAATTTAGTTGTTTTGACTGATATTGATCTAATTTAGTTATGTTTGGACTGATATTGATCTAATTTAGTTGTGTTTGGAATGACATTGGTCTAATTTAGTTGTGTTTGGACTCATATTGATCTAATTTATTTGTGTTTGGACTGATATTGATCTAATTTAGTTGTGTTTGAGCTGATATTGATCTAATTTAGTTGTGTTTGGACTGATATTGATCTAATTTAGTTGGTTTGGACTGATATTGATCTAATTTAGTTGTGTTTGGACTGATAATGATCTAATTTTTGGACCTGATTTACTTTTTTAATACGTAATCTTTTCTCCAGTGGCGCAACAGCCCCTAGTGGGCCACGGCCTCCTAATTATCGAGGCTTCACAATCACACTCCGACACATCACACTCGGTAGAACTCCTCTGGACGAGTGATCAGCCCGTCGCAGAGACTTCTACCTGACAACACAAACACTATACAAGACAAACATCCATGCCCCCGGCGGGATTCGAACCCACTATCCCAGGAAGCGCTCGGCCGCAGACCCACGCCTTAGACCGCGCGGCCACTGGGATCGGCGTACAAACACAACTAAATTCCACTTATTGTACAGAAGTACATGCAGTTCTATATAATAAATAACTAAATTCTATTTATTATCTAGAATTACACGTAGTTCTATAAAATAAATAGAATTTAGTTGTGTTTGGATATACATTGATTTAATTTTTGGATGCGATTTACTTTTTAGATACGTATCACTAGTTCAGTCAGATCTCCACCACCACATCAAATTCCCTGCTGCATCTAGTTCATATTTCCTGGCCTGTTTTCATTTCGCAATACTCTGTCTCTTGTAACCTCTCTTCATTGATTGTGTTCACGTGATCCTGGTGTGTCACTTTCCTTGTCTAAGGCATATCGTTCAGCTTCGGTCTAGTATACTCAGTACGTCGCTGTAAGGGGTCCCTAAGTTATGCGGCCTGTACATCACTTGTGTTACAAAACACAGCTGTTTACATTTAATTACACTGAAAGCCGCAGTCCACACTTCCCTATTGCAGCACGTATACCTACGCGTGTGACGTAACGAAACTTTTTTAAAAATCAAAAACTCAAAACCACAGTTCTGCAGGTACAATTATGTCTTGTTAATACTATTTGTTATTCATACCGTGTATATTCTTGTAATTAATACATCAACCAACTTAATGATATACATTTTAGAAACAAGTATAAAACTCGTACATGCTTCAGCACCGGGATGCCATCGTCGGGGAGTTACAAGTACAAAGGAGTACAAGGCCAGTAGCATCTAAATATTGTGCCTCCCTTCTTAACATGATAAAATACAAAAAATTCTTAAATATACAAAATCAATAATAATATAATCACAATGTTGTAAATTCTACCTGTAACGGCTCACTTTAAAATGATTTAAATTTACAACATTGTAATTTTACAATTACGAACTTCGTATATATTAAAATTTTGGTATTTTAATAATTTTAAGAGACACAATACCTATATCAGCTGTTGGCCTTGTACTCCTTTGTTTTGAATAATTCCCTGATGATGGCACCCCGGTGCCGAAACATGTAGGAATTTTATCCTTGCTTCTAAATGTATTTTTATAAGTGCATAAGTTGGTTGATGTATTAATCTGTGTCTTGGTTTATTTAATAGGGTTTTAACTTGATATGACTCATTCCATTGGTTTATGCACACAAAGAGACCAATAAACTACAACAGCTGTTTATTATAAACCTAACTGCAGCTACATGTTTCGACTCGTGTTATGCCAACCTCAGGCTGTAGAAATTGTATCAACAGAACATGTACAACTAAGTAGGTACATAATATTATTAAAATTCAGATCTAAATTTTGTGATAATAAGGGTTTACTAATTTACTGTCAATATGATAAAGAATACGAAATTGGAATCAGCTGTGACCATTTTGAAATACGAGGCAGAGCCAAATATTAAAGCGAACTTACTATTTCGTTCCGATTCCAGTGGCCGCGCGGTCTAAGGCGTAGGTCTGCGGCCGAGCGGATGCTGGGATCATGGGTTCGAATCCCACCGGGGGCATGAATTTCTTTCTCATGTACGGTTTGTGTTATCAGGTAGAGTTCTCTATGACGGGCCGATCCCTCGTCCAGAGGAGTCCTACCGACTGTGTTCTGTGTTTGAGTGTGATCAAGTGCAAATGAAAAACCTTCTACACCTGCTGTGAACAAGTAGGTAGAAGAGGGAAGGACTACGAAACGAAACATTACTTCGTATACAGTAATCTGTGACAAATACAACGTGTATCACGTCGCAACATAATCGCCCCTTCTTTTCTGCGTTATGTCTAACGGTTCAAAAGCCTTCTGATCCAATCTGCGCAAACAAAAACGCTTCTCGTCTTGATCCTATCCACGTATGCACCTTCTCATTAACTTCAACCACACTGGCAAATATTCTTACACGCAAGGCTTCTTTTAGTGGTTCAAACATCTGACAATCCGATGGAATTAGGTCCGGACTATATGGAGGTGGGGGGGGGGGGGGCTGTCTGACAAGCTCAAATTTCAGCTACCTGATTGTTTCACCGGTAGCTACCATGAAATGCGGACACGCGTTATGTTTCAGCAAAACAGCCCTCTCTGTGCAATGCAGTGCTTAACACAATGCTTACTGCGCTCCTTCGCGGAAATCTGATACACAGATTCTTTTCCTACGCTGTATCACAAAGACTGGCATAATCAACTCCACGGAGCAGAGGCCTTCCTGAGAAGCTAACAGTTTCTCAGCTAGTCAAGACATTCCCCGCATTTTATGGAAACCAAACGTTCATCACCGCATTCACAAGAGCCTTCCACCTGTCCCTGTCCTGAACCAGCTCAATCCAGTCCATGCCCCATCCGACTTCTTGAAGATAAATTTTAATATTATCCTCCCATCTACGCCCGGGTCTTCCAAGTGGTCTCCTTCCCTCAGATCTCCCCACCAAAATCTTGTATGCACCTCTCCCTCATACGTGCTACATGCCCCACCCATCTCATTCTTCTTGATTTGATCACCCGAATGATATTTTGTGACGAGTACAGATCATGCTGCTCTCGTTATGTGGTCTACACTGTTCTACATTCTTCATACAAATTTAAGACAAATAATAATAATAATAATAATAATAATAATAGCTTGGAACTAAAAGCTATCCAATAGGCTTCATTAGGTCTGTGAACCCAATGAATCACAAAATTCGTCTAAATAACACGTAAAATTTCGTTTCCTTACACACAATACACATGCTGCAACTCTTTACAAACCATAAGCAGTTAATGCTGTCTGGGGACATAATGTGTTTATTGTGAGGATCATAAAAAGCATGTATATACAATGTGAGGTCTAAATGCTCAGTTTCTCAGTGTTACAGCTGGCCGTACGTACGTCGGGTTCCCACAATACTTTTAAGAAGAACCGAGACATTTTCAAAAATCTCGACTGAAAACCTGGAACGTTTTGAAAAAAAAAAGGGGGAGGAGGGTAACAGTTTATAGACGACATTTTCCACAGACGAGCTGCCACTGATATATACACAAGTGCTGCAGTACCACAACATCCGGCCTTCCGGTTATAACAACATCGGTTTATACGACATCTCGTATATATCGTCTGATATTCTGTGGTATCAATTAATTCCTCACTGTTAACCACTACATTCATTATACTACTCGGTTATAAAAACACTCTTTTATAACGACACAAAATATTTAGTCCCTTTATGACGTTATAACCGAGTTGACTGTAGCCTGATCGTAATTAAACGGATCTAAAAACAAAGCTGTCCATTTGCAAAGCAATGATATGGTATTAGCCAGGCAGGCTGTATAGAACACACATTCAGTGGCACATTGTCTGTGGAAGATTCACAGAATATACTGCTTACCGCCGCTTACATGCTACAGTTTTACAACTCTGCCAGCTTTACCAAAGAAATGCCTACTCGACTTCCACTAACAACTCGCTAACCGTCGGTGGAAGATACGGACTACATGGACTGCAGTGCTGCGAATGAAAAATCTACCAGATTTTCGCTCTTCTGGGATGTTACGCCGCGTAGATTGGTGGTTATTTGCCGACGTTTCGGGACAACAAATCGGTCCCATCTTCAAGGGTAAAGCTTGACCCTTTAAGATGGGACCGATAGGTTGTCCCGAAACGTCGGTAAATAACTACCAATCTACATGGCGTAACATCCGAGGACAGCAAAGATCTCACTTACACCGCGGCGGAAGCCTGAAATCACACAAAAATCTACCAAATAAATAGGCGGGTCATGTAACAGTCCCGAAAAAAATTTTTCGGGGCACTGGGGCATTTATTTTAAAAACAGGACAGCCCTGGCGAACATGGGACAGTCCCAGGGAAAACGGGACAGTCCCGGAAAAAATGGGACAATCCTGGAGGGGAAAAACTGGACGAATAATAACCCTAAACATACAGCCAGCTTACGAACGATTTTCAAAATTCGACTAATCAAATATAAAATCCGTCACGATCTTGTATTTGCCTTGCCAGACCTTCGCCCGTTTTTATGATAACACGGTGGCCGCCAAAAAGTGATGCCACTTCGTTTATAACGTTGTCCATTACAGCGTGTCCGTAAGTTCAAGGCTTAACGTTAAAACGTCTCTGTAGTTTACATACTACGTGCAGTACAGCAGACTCAAGACTTAACAGGCCTCGCATTGTACACGGAGCAATCTAATGTAATTAATTGCCGTAATAGATCGCTCCCTAACCCTCTTACTTTTTCATCCTCTCTTCCTCTCTCCTGCTGCACGATCAATAGTTATAGTCGTCGCCGTTGCGCGCTCCCTGTCTCTCTCTCTCTCTCTCTGTGTATCCACTCCGGCCCTCCGCCCCTTTCCCCGGTATGTAGGAGAACAGAGAGTTGAAATAGATATTGAACAACACACTTCTCCATACAGGCTGGTGCTTGGAAACTGGTAAAAACGATGGATTTATATCCGATAATCCATGGCCAATGAATTAGTGTGAAACAACTTACAGATTATCGTGCTGTAGAAGAAAGACTCAAGTCTTGTTAATAAATGTTCTAAACTGCTTTCTCCTTCATTTGGTTGGTTCGTTCGTTGATTGACTGTAAGAGGACGTATCTCACGACGTTGCAGGTAACTCTATCTCACAGGGTTGATTGGCCGGACAGTAACATATAATCAAATGGGAGGGGTGTGAGGGAAAATGGTTTGTAGCAGAAGCGCCCAGTTTACTTTAAAAACTATAAACGCATGAACTGTCAACAGAAATTCCCGGAGCATGCTACTGAGTTACTTCACAGTTTTGGGCTGCCCTCATAGAAAAACTGGATTCCACCTTACCTACTTCAAGAAAAATGGGACTCGCCGTCAAGACAAAATGAGAAATATCTTCTGAAACGTGTTCTGTTATTCTACGAAAAAAAAAACCGATATATGGATGGCTGTTGGATCAATCACTGTATTAGCTAGGGTTAAGTTACACCAGTTTTCCTCGGAAGGGTTTTACAGTCAAAAACAGTGAACTGGTGAAGTTTCTCTAATGTTTTTATACTATTTTTACGCTATTTTATGTTATTTGATTAAGGATCTGAGTTTTAACGTTTATACACGTACCTGATGATGGCTCGGTCGAGCCGAAACATGTAGTATATTGGCACAACCTTAGAGTAAATGACATAATGCACAAAATATATATATATATACACACTGTGGTGTGTCTGTCTGTGTTTATGATTACTGGCACTGAAATAACACACCGGCATGACCCAAATTAACCCTTTAAAGACGAAGCGTATCTGTTTTATATAAGGACTGAGTGCGTACCGCGCTGTAAACACTCTCCGTCTCGGTTATAAAAACCAATCTCTTGATGTTTTATAAGGCTAAAGTTGCTGTTTGTTCTGAGATCCGTACAAAACACATAAACGCAATGTGGGCACCACGTAGAATTTTTTAATGCTAAACCTGGCGGTACGTAAAGTTACCGCTAGGCTTTAAAAGGTTAAGACGGATTGTAGCATAATTTTTGACGTATTTCAGACAACCGTCTTCTGATGCAGTACAGCAAAACATGAAACCCCTTCTTTATAAGCACAGTTGCTAAGCTGGTCAACAGTTCTCCTTTACATGCGTTCTATATACCCAGCACGTTCATCACCGTGTTCACAACAGCATAATATTCTACCCTAACCTTAGCCAGATAAATCCAGACCACACCTTAAATCCTCTTAACCTCTAAAGATGCAAAAGTTCTTTGTAAAGGAGATATAGTGTCTTCTGTGACGCCGGAATTGATTTTCTCAATATAATTTAGAAGACATTCACCCTTCGACGGGTTCATTAGTCTTCAAATGTAAATTAACAATTGAGCACCCAAAAGAGAACAAAAAAGACTATAAAAGAGGCAATCAAAACGACAGCGTGTCGCAGACGGCATGACTCAGTTCTCCCTATCCTTCATCCTAACTTGAGATGTCACGTCAGACAAGTTTTTTATGTTTGCAGTTTCCGCCAAAACCCGTCAAACTATATACCCACCTTCACCAAATAGTCAAGAACAGAGGTCACTAGCCAACACATTACTGTAGGCTGGTGCGCATCCAGAATTCTTCCTTGGGGACGGCCACTAGGGGGGGACGGGGGGGGGGGGGGGCTCACCCTGAGACTATATAAAATTAATGTTTCGTTTCAGAAATTATGTTACAAAAATCATGTTGTAAGCACAACATAACACTGCCTGCAAGTGCATTTATGTACATACGAATATAACTACATGTTCCATGACTCAATCACAGTGTCCTACATTCCTTTATTTTTCAAATTTTATTAAATTATTTTTCAAAATTCTAATGTTACTAGCCATTATTCGATTTCAGTGGCTCATTTCGTATGAAGAGGAAATCACGTAAAACTTCTGATATCATATATCTATAAAACATGCGGTTTTTTTTTTAAATTTCGGTTTTCGTGGGTTTGGAGGGCTGCAGCCCCACCCCCTTGGGTGCGCCTTTGACCGCTGAGTGACGTTCCGTAAAACTTCACGCAGTCTTAACGTCCGCCAGATATGGGCCGATGGCTTCATATTCCGACATCCCAAATTCAATAAAGAGGAGGGCCTTGATTTGACTAATAACGTTGCGATATAATAATAAATAAACAAAACACACCGTCAATCACAACTAATGATGTCTATTGTATATATAGGAAATTTCCTTACAACATATTTCGGCCGAAATGCGCCACCGTCGGGTGATACGTATATTAAAATATTTTTTCCCCACTGTCACAACAGCCCCCAGTGGGGCCAGGGCCTCCTCATTATCGAGGCTTCACGATCACACTCAGACACATCACACTCGGTAGGACTCCTCTGGACGAGTGATCAGCCCGACGCAGAGCCCTCTACCTGACAACACACAACCCTGACGAGAGACAGACTCCATGCCGCCGGCAGGATTCGAACCCAAAATCCCAGCAAGCGAGCGGCCGCAGACCTAGGCGTTAGACTGCGCGGCCACTGGGATAGGCTACATTAACTCTTTAAAGACGAAGTGTGTCTGTTTTAAGGACTCAGTGCGTACCGCGCTGTAAACACTCTCCACTTCGGTTATAAAAACCAGTCTCTTAATGTTTTATAAGGCAAAAGTTGCTGTTTGTTCTGAGATCCGTACAAAGCACATAAACGCAATGTGGGCACCCCGTAGAATTTTTTAATGTTAAACCTGGTCGTACGTAAAGTTACCGCTAGGCTTTAAAAGGTTAAAGTATACTAAGGAAAATTACTGCACTGTAAGTTGTCTGAATTTAAATGAGATCCCATTTTTACCATTAACGATCTTATATTGAAAAATAATGAAGGTGTATATAGACGTCGGTTACATTGTAGTCTTTGTACAAAGTAGATAAGAGGATTTTTCTCTAAGCAGTCTGTTGATTTTGAACCGTTGTAGCCAAGGTAACTGCTGATAACAAAAGAGTGTATTGGAGAAGGCTTAGGTTTTACGTATCCTTGAACGGAGCTGAGTTGAGAGTTCTTCATTGTAAGCAGTTTTTACATAAGAGGTGTGGCTTTCAGCTGAAGTGCTGGTTGGATGACGATTGTATGTTGTAGGAAGCTGGGGTTACATACGTATTGTTGATTTCATATATTCCATTTTTTGAAGTAAATAACCTGAATAATTGAGAAATCTTTGTGTGTGTGTGTGTGTGTGTGTGTGTGTGTGTGTGTGTGTGTGTGTGTGTGTGTGTGTGTGTGTGTGAAACCGAGGACTGTGGATTCGAATCCCACTTCCATACTGACCAAGCCACCACCGTTCAAGACGGAAGGATACCATTAACCATTTAAAGCCTAGCGGTAACTTTACATACCACCAGGTTTAACATTAAAAAATTCTACGTGGTGCCCACATTGCGTTTATGTGTTTTGTACGGATCTCAGAACAAACGGCAACTTTTGCCTTATAAAACATTAAGAGATTGGTTTTTATAACCGAAGTGGAGAGTGTTTACAGCGCGGTACGCACTGAGTCCTTATATAAAACAGATACGCTTCATCTTTAAAGGGTTAAGGATCAGAAATCCTAGTCCTTTCACATACGACGCATTTCCCACCTCCCCCTCTAAATCCACTATCGTATGCAATCCAAAATTTTATAGGGGGAGGATGATATTAAAATGTCAACAAACAATACCTTCTACTGTGCAACATCCCATATCACGGTCTCTCGATCACTAATTGCATTTTAAAATTAATTTTGTCACGATAAAGTTGCTACAACAAACAGTAGACTGTGGGGCAAGGAGCGGTTAATCTGTACGGCCTTCAAAGTATAAAGGCGCGTCATTCCTAATCTGGTTATTATTACACTCAGTTTCGACACAAATTCACTGTACAACTTATCTACACCCTGCAATAAAGGAATCAACACTTTAACACTTATCGCGACAGCAGAGTTCGACTCACAAATCAGCACGGTGGTGATGTTGTATTACCACCATAAGAAGGCTGGAATTAGTGGCGAGATATGCATGACATAAACCATGGTGCTGATGTGTTACCACCATAAGAAGGCTGGAATTAGTGGCGAGATGTGAATACGCGACAGCCATTCTTTAACAGGTCTGCAAATGAGAGGAACTCCAGACCGGGATTTTAATACATTATTCTTCTCCTTTTTGTACCGTCAACAAATGCTGGGGCTGAAACTTGACAAACTAAACTAAACTAAACGGAACAGAATGAGGACGATGTGATTACACCTGAAGATGGTCTTTTCAGACCGAAACATGTAGTGTAACAGTGCCGAGGGTTAACAAACTCAACGGTTGTGTTAGCTGGGCTTTGAATTTTATCTCGGCTCTCTTTGCGACAAGCCTCCAGATCTGTACAACTGACGAAATACTGCAGGATGAGGATAAGGTGGCAAAACAGAACACATACAAAATTTTGATTAGAAATCCTGAAGGGAAAATGTCACTGGGGAGACATAAACGTAGATGTAAGGACAGCTAATCTGGGACAACACTCATTTACATACTTCAAGCAGTAACTAACTGGCCCTTACACAAATAATATACAACAAACAACCGAATACAGTGATCTCTCCCTTCCTACGTTCCTAACACCGCGTCTGTTAACACAAGACAAGATAAAACCTTTTTCTGTACGAAGCTCAAGAAAAAGCATGTTACACTTTCTTTAATTTCGCTTGGTTAGTGACGTAACGGTTCCTTCGATATGTTTTTCCTTCTTTTCTATTCCATCCTCCTACGGAAGAGGTTCACAAACTGTCGGTGTCGCGACACAATTTGGACAGTCTTTCGTCTTTTCGTGTCTCATGAGAATTAGAATACATCCTAAAGGTATAACAGAACTTACACTTAAATAATACAATTTACTTTAAAAATTATATTACCGTAAAACAGACATGTAAGTTCTTGTGTACATGCCAATTTAGGAATATTATTAAAATGCAGTCGTTTCCGAACTTTATATACCAGTGCCCCATCAACACACTTGACGGTGCCCCGCCCCCTTTATTAAATCTGTGTATGTGCATGCCTATGTGCAATTTTAATCTGCACGTTTCATTTCATACAATCGTTCTTCCATTCAATGCCTCACGGCACAACTGGCAAAAGTCGAGGGAAGACCGTTTGAACTAACGCTGCAAATATTTCTATTTCATTTTACATATTAACCCTTTAAAGACGAAGCGTATCTGTTTTATATAAGGACTCAGTGCGTACCGCGCTGTAAACACTCTCCACTTCGGTTATAAAAACCAATCTCTTAATGTTTTATAAGGCAAAAGTTGCTGTTTGTTCTGAGATCCGTACAAAACACATAAACGCAATGTGGGCACCACGTAGAATTTTTTGATGTTAAACCTGGTGGTATGTAAAGTTACCGCTAGGCTTTAAAAAGTTAAACATGCTGGATGTCATTCAGTCCTGTCTTCACTGAACAACACTAAAAATCCTGGATACAATTCAGTCCTGTTTTCACTGAACAACACCCTAACAAGCCTGGATACAATTCAGTCCTGTCTTCACTGAACAACACACTAAAAACCCTGGATACAATTCAGTCCTGTCTTCACTGGAAGACACACTGAAGTTACTGGATACAATTCAGTCCTGCCTTCACTGGACGACGCATTGAAGATACTGGATATAATTCAGTCTTGTCTCCATTGAAAGACGCATTAAAGATCCTGGCTAAAATTCACTGGACGACATACTGAAGATACTCTACACCACTTAGTTCTGTCTTCACTGGACAACACATTAAAGATATCGGATATAATTCAGTCCTGTCTTTACTGGACGACACGCTGAAGATACTTTACAACACTTTTTTCTGTCTTCACTGGACAACACATTACATATACCGGATATAATTAAGTCCTGTCTTCACTGGAAGACACACTGAAGATACTTTTTACCATTTAGTCCTGTCTTCACTGGACGACACATTAAAGGTACTGGATGTAATTCAGTCCTGTCTTCACTGGACGCCTTAAAGATCCTGGGTATAATTCAGTCCTGTCTTCACTGGACAACACTTTAAAGATCCTGAATATAATTCAGTCCTGTCTTCACTGGACGACACATTAAAAGTAATGGATATAATTCAGTCCTGTCTTCACTGGACGACACATTAAACTTACTGGATATAATTCAGTCCTGTCTTCACTGGACGAAACATTAAAGGTACTGGATATAATTCAGTCCTGTCTTCACTGGACGACACATTAAAGGTACTGGATATAATTCAGTCCTGTCTTCACTGGACAACACTTCAAAGATCCTGAATATAATTCAGTCCTGTCTTCACTAGTGCCGTACCCCGCTGTGCGGATGCTCCGGGATATCACGCAGCTTAGCCCAGCGGTGAGCTGTTTCCTTCTACCCCGCGCGGCGGCGAAAGGTGTTGCTGGGTAAGGCGTCGTTTTAGGAGTTTTTGCCGAAAACCAATCTCCGATAGCGGAAATAAGAACAAAATATGTATTCGCTGAACAGTACACTCGGTATGTAGTGCAAATTGCAGGGCAAGGCCGAAGACCCTGGTGACAGATTGATGCACAGCAGTCGCAGATACATTGTGTCTGAACGGCTCAAACATCAGAGGGGGTTTAACCCTTTAAAGACGAAGCGTGTCTGTTTTATATAAGGACTCAGTGCGTACCGCGCTGTAAACACTCTCCACTTCGGTTATAAAAACCAATCTCTTAATGTTTTATAAGGCAAAAGTTGCTGTTTGTTCTGAGATCCGTACAAAACACATAAACGCAATGTGGGCACCACGTACAATTTTTTAATGTTAAACCTGGTGGTATGTAAAGTTACCGCTAGGCTTTAAAAGGTTAAAGACGAAGCGTGTCTGTTTTATATAAGGACTCAGTGCGTACCGCGCTGTAAACACGCTCCACTTCGGTTATAAAAACCAATCTCTTAATGTTTTATAAGGCAAAAGTTGCTGTTTGTTCTGAGATCCGTACAAAACACATAAACGCAATGTGGGCACCACGTAGAATTTTTTAATGTTAAACCTGGTGGTATGTAAAGTTACCGCTAGGCTTTAAAACGTTAAGGAAGTCAAAACGTGTCACGTGACAAGACTGTCTTCCACTCTTGAGAAACCTTGCCACATCCTCGCTACTAGTGTCAATTTACAAGTGAGAGTAGGCTCACACGTTTTGCCCGTTACCCTTTACATATCAAGGGTTAAAAAACATATGTTTCGTATAGAATATTTATTCAAAACAGCATCAATAAACTGAATATGTATTTTTCGGCCCCTGTAAAATAACTTATGAAATTGTCCGCAATTTACACAAGTTTTCCCCCATAGAAACTACACCTCCCATCACAAGGGAGATGGTCTAATGGGGCTTTTGAACTTAGATAAACTCAATTTTCTTAGTAATATTCACGTTTACCTACTCTAAAATTCTTGTTATAATTTCGAGTACTCGGAGGTTTAGGATTTATAACAATATTAACCTTTTAAAGCCTAGCGGTAACTTTACGTACGACCAGGTTTAACATTAAAAAATTCTACGTGGTGCCCACATTGCGTTTATGTGTTTTGTACGGATCTCAGAACAAACAGCAACTTTTGCCTTATAAAACNAAAGTTGTTGTTTGTTCTGAGATCCGTACAAAACACATAAACACAATGTGGGCACCACGTAGAATTTTTTAACCCTTTAAAGACGAAACGTATCTGTTTTATGTAAGGACTCAGTGCGTACCGCGCAGTAAACTCTCTCCGTCTCGGTTATAAAAACCAGTCTCTTAATGTTTTATAAGGCAAAAGTTGCTGTTTGTTCTGAGATCCGTACAAAACACATAAACGCAATGTGGGCACCACGTAGAATTCTTTAATGTTAAACCCGGTAGTATGTAAATTTACCGCTAGGCTTTGAAAGATTTAATGTCCTCCACGATATTTAGATCTTGATCTAAATATCGTGGAGTTAATTACTCCATCGAAGGCGCCAGCGCCCTTCCTGTTCTGTCGGCCCATATATTCTTCGCAATATTTTCCTTTCAAACGTGTTTAACATTCGTTCTGTCGCTTGTGTTGGGGTCCAGTTTACACTTCCATAACACAATACTGGCTTGATTAGTGTTTTGTATAATCTTATTTTCTCAGTGGTGCCCAAAAGTGTTTAATTCCAGCACTCTCTGTCCGAATTCTTCAGGTACTAACATTCATAGACTGCAACATTATAGAGCCCCACAATCACTAGATGAATGATCTGAAGTCAGCAATTTTCTTTACAAACTAATTTGTTGACACTCCATTATCCTATATGAAGTTCGTTCTTCGTGGGGCCATATGACATACACCTGTTTAGTGTTATCTGTTATAATGTGCTCCTCTTCAGGTTGAATAAATGTTTAACTTATTAGCAGTGCCCTGTACTTTGACATGGAAGGGCACACATTATACGAATGAGTACGTAGTAGCACCTTTCACTATATACAAAAGGTTAGTATTTACAATATATGCTTCTGCGCCTATAATATTGATTAGCTGATACAGGTAAGAATCACTCAAGGTCAAGGACACTTTAAGGCCTCGACGCTATTTGGCTCCTTTTCAAAATACCATTCAGGTGACTTGGTGAAAGTAATTGTGGTATGCCTTGTCTAGAATACAAACAAGCGTCTATTAACATATTATACTCAATTTTAACGTCTTCTAAAGCTCTCTGCACTCAATACCAGGATCATTCAAGGCTACTAACATTGCAATGGAAATATATTTCTTTTTTTTTAATTTTAAAGTGCTCATGATTAATAAATTATTTAATTTCATTTAACCCTCTTTCCAAAATTAACTCAGTCTTAGAAACTTCATTCGAAGTTTTAACTGATTTCAGTGTAGATTTCACTACTATTTACCCTTCTGCTAATTTAACATTTTAAAGCCTAGCGGTAACTTTACGTACCACCAGGTTTAACATTAAAAAATTCTACGTGGTGCCCACATTGCGTTTATGTGTTTTGTACGGATCTCAGAACAAACAGCCACTTTTGCCTTATAAAACATTAAGAGACTGGTTTTTATAACCGAAGTGGAGAGTGTTTACAGCGCGGTACGCACTGAGTCCTTATATAAAACAGACACGCTTCGTCTTTAAAGGGTTAATTAAATCTGATCGTTCTCCTTCTTGTGAAATTTTTTCGTTGTAAAAGTCTTCTTTATTTGAGTTTAATTTTCCAAAAAAGGAGTGAGAAATTTAAGCTAAAAAAATTAAACAGTCCACGCTTAACTCTCATTTATTCTTCTTTTACAGTTTTCTTTAACTGTACCGTAAGATACCTCATTTCTTTTAATTCTGTTGTTTTTCTAGCACCATCGCGTACAGTCCTTCTACATTCAGTTATGTTTCGCCATAACTTTATCGTGTTTCTTGCAAAATTCTGTTGTCAAATGTACGTATTTACCCAAAGTGCCAACATTATCACTTGATTGCCGTTAAGTCAAAATAAGTTATAACTTCCCACTCGTTGTCGTATAGCCTAGCCTCGCTTGTCGTATAGCCTAGCTAACATCGCCCTGGTGAAATGTGAACTGATTCAATTCGTATATCAAGAATCAATCCGCTGGTTACCAATTCCAGGATTAACCTTTTAAAGCCTAGCGGTAACTTTACGTACCACCAGGTTTAACATTAAAAAATTCTACGTGGTGCCCACATTGCGTTTATGTGTTTTGTACGGATCTCAGAACAAACAGCAACTTTTGCCTTATAAAACATTAAGAGACTGGTTTTTATAACCGAAGTGGAGAGTGTTTACAGCGCGGTACGCACTGAGTCCTTACATAAAACACATACACTTCGTCCTTAAAGGGTTAATGACCATATCTGTTATCATGAAAAAAATAATTTAGCTCTATTTGCGTCACTTTTCAGTTCCTCTGAGTGTTTTGTGCGTAATAACAAATTTAGCCCTTCTATGCTTATAATTTCGTATGGCCCTGTATCAATGTTCCCTCTAAGCTGCGCGGATGCGCGACCGCGCAGTAACTGATACACTCCCGCGCACACTGAATTGTTGCCGCGCAGCTGGGATTTTTCGATTTTCACTGTAAATATTCTTATTATATATATATTACAAAAAACGCTTTTAAAGTGCAGCGCAGTCGTCACAGGTCGTGTAAAAATTTTCTGCTCAGAACAGTAGCTTTAAAAAAAAATAAGACGGAACGTTGCCCTGTACATGTTGGTTCTAAATTCTTTGTATGGCTGTGGCGCACCTCCTCATCTTGTACTAAAACCGTAAGGCCTACTGCAAAGCCTGGTACACGCACTGCACGGGTATAATTTCGCTTGATACTTAGTTTTGCAGTTTCCAGATTGCTTCTAACAACAGTATGGCGTAGCTCCTCTACAGTCTGGCCTCTAACTCCCTACATAATTGTCATACGCATAAAAGTCGCTCTTTGGTGTCTGTTGTAAGCGACCCGGTAGATCCGTTAGCCTGCCATACAATAACTGAAATGGCATCCACTTAGTCGAAGACTGCGGGATGCTGTTACGTGCAAAAGTAGCATATTTCAACAAATGCTACCAGTCCTTCAAATCTCTTGCCACATAGCTTCTAATGTACACCATCAAACTTCTGTATTCTTGCTAATGATCCTTGAATTTGGAGGGTTAAAAGATGCAGACTGAATCTTCTTCATTCCTAAAACTTAGCAACATTTTTAAAAGTTTTACTCAAAAAGCTGGCACCACAATCTGATAAAATTACTTGTGGAAACCCGTACATTAAAATAAGATTTTCTACAAGAGCTTTGACCACCTCTTGTTCTTTCAAGGTACAGCTATTAGGGATCTAGATAAATCACCTTGTATTGTTAAAATAAACCTACTGCGTTCTTCATTCGAAGAACTAAGACTTGCAATATAAACAATACACTTCTAAAATATTACTGATGGAGTGTCAGTGATAGTTAACCTTTTAAAGCCTAGCGGTAACTTTACGTACCACCAGGTTTAACATTAAAAAATTCTACGTGGTGCCCACATTGCGTTTATGTGTTTTGTACGGATCTCAGAACAAACAGCAACTTTTGCCTTATAAAACATTAACAGACTGGTTTTTATAACCGAAGTGGAGAGTGTTTACAGCGCGGTACGCACTGAGTCCTTGTATAAAACAGATACGCTTCGTCTTTGATCTTTTAAAGCCTACCGGTAACTTTACGTACCACCAGGTTTAACATTACAAAATTCTACGTGGTGCCCACATTGCGTTTATGTGTTTTGTGTGGATCTCAGAACAAACAGCAACTTTTGCCTTATAAAACATTAACAGACTGGTTTTTATAACCGAAGTGGAGAGTGTTTACAGCGCGGTACGCACTGAGCCCTTATATAAAACAGATACGCTTCGTCTTTAAAGCGTTAATGGACCCAGCTCGTACAGTTACCAGGTGCAGTCGAGACACTTCCTTCGGAAATCGAGTGTTGCACAATGATTGCCTGCTGCATGCTACGTCTACTGACGAGGTCCGCTCCTGGTTCTTTGTAATAAAACGGGTCCACGGGGAAACCCGGAAGATATTGTAGCCATGTTTGTTGCCTTGGATTGGCAAGTCCAGGTAGCCTAGCAGGATTAGTTGGCTGCAGAGTGACTACGACGCTAGGTGAAGGGGGGTTACACTTCACGTGCAACCCCACGCCGGACACCAGTTCATGTAGTACCGCAGTGTGCGGATACTCTGGGATATCCCGTACGTTAGCCCAGCGGTGAGGTATTTATCTTCTTCCCCGCGCGGCGGCGAAAGGTGTTGCTGGGTAAGGCGTCGTTTTAAGAGTTTTTTGCCCAAAACCAATCTCCGATAGCGGAAATAAGAACAAAATATGTATTCGCTGAACAGTACACTCGGTATGTAGTGCAAATTGCAGGGCAAGGCCGAAGACCCGGGTGACAGATTGATGCACAGCAGTCGCAGATACATTGTGTCTGAACGGCTCAAATATCAGAGGGGGTTTAACCCTTTAAAGACGAAGCGTGTCTGTTTTATATAAGGACTCAGTGCGTACCGCGCTGTAGACACTCTCCACTTCGGTTATAAAAACCAGTCTCTTAATGTTTTATAAGGCAAAAGTTGCTGTTTATTCTGAGATCCGTACAAAACACATAAACGCAATGTGGGTACCACGTAGAATTTTTTAATGTTAAACCTGGTCGTATGTAAAGTTACCGCTAGGCTTTAAAAGGTTAAAGACGAAGCGTATCTGTTTTATATAAGGACTCAGTGCGTACCGCGCTGTAAACACGCTCCACTTCGGTTATAAAAACGAGTCTCTTAATGTTTTATAAGGCAAAAGTTGCTGTTTGTTCTGAGATCCGTACAAAACACATAAACGCAATGTGGGCACCACGTAGAATTTTTTAATGTTAAACCTGGTGGTACGTAAAGTTACCGCTAGGCTTTAAAAGGTTAAGGAAGTCAAAACGTGTCACGTGACAAGACTGTCTGTCTTCCACTCTTGAGAAACCTTGCCACATCCTCGCTACTAGTGTCAATTTACAAGTGAGAGTAGGCTCACACGTTTTGCCCGTTACCCTTTACATTTCAAGGGTTAAAAAACATACGTTTCGTATAGAATATTTATTCACAACAGCATCAATAAACTGAATATGTATTTTTCGGCCCTGTCTGTAAAATAGCAACTTCTAAAATGTTACACATATTTCACACAAGGTGTTTCCCAATAGATATTACACTTGACACATTAAAGATACTTTAATTCAGCCCTGCCTTCACTTGACGACGCAATAAAGATACTTTAATTCAGCCATGTCTTCACTACACGACACAACAAAGATACTTTAATTCAGCCCTGTCTTCATTTGACGACGCAATAAAGATACTACTTTAAGACATGTCTTCACTACACGACACAATAAAGATACTTTAATTCAGCTCTGTCTTCACTTGACGCAATAAAGATACTACTTTAATTTAGCCATGTCTTCACTACACGACACAACAAAGATAATTTAATTCAGCCCTGTCTTCACTTGACGACACATTAAGGGCATTTTACTTCAGCCCTGTCTTCAACGGACGACAAATTAAAGATATTTTAACTCAGCTCTGTCTTCAACCGACGACACACTAAAGATACATTAATTCAGCCCTGTCTTCACTAGACAACACATTAAAACGCAGAACCCAAATCCGCTATCCCACTGCCTCATTGGTTCTTGACCGCCAGCCCAATGTAGTCAGCCGTTCAATTACCTACAGCCGTAATTTACTACACCACACATGCCAATATGTGATAGGCCATTTCAGTGGCGTTTCCTTAAGCCACGTCAGAACCAAGACAAACACTGTGAATAAGCTCCACGAACAATAATTCCCACACCGAAGGGCGAAAAACGTTTGGACATTCTCATGTTATAAAACACTGTTCGTTGGAACATCCAGTGATGAATTAAAATGGACAACTTAAGGAAATGATGTTTGTCTACTTACCGCGAGGGTTCGTTAGTGTAGCACAGACCAGAACAGAAACAGCCTAAAACAATTGTCGATATGAAGAGTACAGTTATTATAGTCATATTTTCTTTCGTATGTTTACCCAATTTTACAAACATTTAACTACAGATTCATATCTTCGTACACGGCATAAACGAGATATTCTTTAACCCTTTAAAGACGAAGCGTATCTGTTTTATATAAGGACTCAGTGCGTACCGCGCTGTAAACACTCTCCACTTCGGTTATAAAAACCAATCTCTTAATGTTTTATAAGGCAAAAGTTGGTGTTTGTTCTGAGATCCGTACAAAACACATAAACGCAATGTGGGCACCACGTAGAATTTTTTAACGTTAAACCTGGTGGTATGTAAAGTTACCGCTAGGCTTCAAAAGGTTAAAGAACCATATTTGAATATAAATAAGGGAAACGATATGTGAGAATCTCTGATAAAACGCAATTTTAAGGGCACAAAAATTATAACCGAAAGACACATGGAAAGAAATTCCATTCCATGCAGGCAGGTCCTCACGTGTAAGATGTTCAAAACGAAAGGCATTATCCTTGGCGCGTGGAATCATCGGGCGGGGAATGGCTGACTGCCAAACCTCATTACAACATTACTGATACTTAAACGATTTACTTAGCAGATGCTGATATTTCACAATGAAGTCAGTAAGCCGCTGAGAACACGAGCATCGAAGTATCGTTCACGTATTTTACTTACAGTATATAAAACATTATTACTGTAGTTTTACCTGTTTTTTGTATGGGTGTGAAACTTGGTCTGTCACACTGAGGGAGGAACAAAGACTGAGGGTGTTCGAGAATAGGGTGCTGAGGGAGATATTTGGGCCTAAGAGGGACGAGGCGACAGGGAAGTGGAGAAGACTGCATAACGAGGAACTTAATGACCTGTACTCATCACCAAATCTTATTCGGGTAATCAAATCGAGAAGAATCAGATGGGCGGGGCATGTAGCACGTATGGGGGAAAAGAGAGGTGCATACAGGATTTTAGTGGGGAGATCTGAGGGAAGGCGACCACTTGGGAGACCCAGACGTAGATGGGAGGGTAATATTAAAATGGATGTTCAAGACGTGGGATGGGGCATGGACTGGATTGAGCTGGCTCAGGATAGGGACAGGTGGCGGGCTGTTGTGAATGCGGTAATGAACTTCCGCGTTCTATACAATGCAGGGAATTTGACTAGCTGAGAAACTGTTAGCTTCTCAAGAAGGCCTCTGCTCCATGGAGTTAGTTAGTAAGGTAGTTAGTTATATAAAACATTATTAACCGGGCCAGTATGGTGTGACGAAAGTATAACCTGGGCCCCCACACAAATGTCAGGGCGTATGCTAAACGCTTTTCAATGGAAAATATTAAGAAGAATATATCGCCCAATAGAAGCGAACGGGCACTGACGCCCTGGACGGAACAGCGAGATTTACAGTATTTATAGAGATCTAAATATTTCAGACGACATTAACCTTTTAAAGCCTAGCGGTAACTTTACATACGACCAGGTTTAACATTAAAAAATTCTACGTGGTGCCCACATTGCGTTTATGTGTTTTGTACGGATCTCAGATCAAACAGCAACTTTTGCCTTATAAAACAGTAAGAGATTGGTTTTTATAACCGAAGTGCAGAGTGTTTACAGCGCGGTACGCACTGAGTCCTTATATAAAACAGATACGCTTCGCCTTTAAAGGGTTAATATTCTTTTTTGTTATTAGCTCCTAAAAACAAATGGACGAAGGGGGTAATGTAATATTTGTGGTTATCAAAATATTCAAATATTTAGTGTCTTAGGTGTTGGTGCAAGACGTAGACAGGTTTGTTTTTCATGTAAGTCACGTATGCGTTTCACAGTCACGTCTGCAGCTGTCTGTAGCGCGCAGTGGTACATATACCACAGCCCGTTACGCGTTGTGTCTCAGGCATTGCCCCGTATAGGGGAGAAGCAGAGACACAAATAGGGACGGACAAAAATAAAACCAATACGGGGCATACACAAATGTCGGACATCTCTCCGAACGTCCTTGTCAGGTTCAAGGAACTCAAAATGCGCTGATACAGGTTCCCACTGCGTCAATTACACTTAACCTTTTAAAGCCTAGCGGTAACTTTACGCACCACCAGGTTTAACATTAAAAAATTCTACGTGGTGCCCACATTGCGTTTATGTGTTTTGTACGGATCTCAGAACAAACAGCAACTTTTGCCTTATAAAACATTAAGAGATTGGTTTTTATAACCGAATTGGAGTGTTTACAGCGCGGTACGCACTGAGTCCTTATATTAAACAGATATGCTTCGTCTTTAAAGGGTTAACGGCAGATGCCAGTGTCCGCGCGGTCTAAGGCGTGGGTCTGCGGCCGCTCGATTGCTGACGCTGTGGGTTCAAATCCCGCCGGGTCACGGATGTCTGTCAGTTGTGAGTGTTGTGTTGTTAGGTAGAGGTCTCTGCGTCGGGCTGATCACTCGTCCAGAGGAGTCCTACCGAGTGCGGTGTGTCTGAGTGTGATAATGGAGCCTCGATAATGAGGAGGCCCTGGCCCCACTGGGGGCGCCATTGGGAAACACAAAGAGATGTTAGTGCAAACATCCCTTCCCAAGAGGGCGACGCCAAAACAACGACAGAACCATACGTTCCCATAAAGATTTCCATTCCATACAAAGTGTTCAATAACAACATAATAATAATAATAATAATAATAAGGTAAAATTATCACTACTTAAGTGTCAATTATTTAAAAAACATCTTGGTAAATGGTTAGGTGAGTACAGACACTACCCACATTACGCGATTTTATGTTAAACAATTTCAAACGCACTAAATTTTAAAACACAAAAAAAACGCCTTTGAAAGGCGCGTATAAATTTTACTTGCGGAAATAAAAACCCAGTGAGACGATTGTGGCAGAAAAATACTGCTTGGCGATAACTCAAGCAGCGGGGCTATCATCCTGCGACTGATCAGTCTCCAGAGTGTCAGAGTCTGTATTTCAACTCACCTCCCCTATACATGCACATATACTCCGCGTTCCACGTAAAACGGGCCCGCCTGCACGGCGAAATCAGCAAACATTTTGTTACGTTTAGTTTTTGGTGGACTAAACGCAGACTCTTACAGAAGATGCTGAAAATGAAACCCCTGTGAATCAATACACTACTGCGCGTGTTATCAAAAACCCTTTCTTGATTTGGTCGTGCAAGCGGGCCGATTTACGAGGGTAGGCTAAAGAGTTTTGTCTCCAGCTAAATAAAAAGAAAGAAGAATAAAAGATATTTACGTGAAACAAAAAAATAAATGTACCTTTAACCTTTGGGGGCCGCGGTGGCGCAGTTGGTTGAGGCACTGCGCTCCAAACCGGCAGGTCGCGATGGTGTCAGTGGATTTTTTCATTGGCATAATAATCCTGTCGGTCGAACTCTGGCCCTGTGGTCGACTCAGCCTCTAACAGAAATGAGTACCAGGAATATTTCCTGGGGGTTAAAGGCGGCCGGTGCGTAGGGCTGACAACCTTACCACCTTCATGTGCCGACTGTCTAGAAATCTGGGAGCCTCAACCTCCTGGAACCCTGTGGGCCTGTCCAGGCCTGTAATGGGACTGCTTTACCTTTTTTACCTTTATTTACAACTGTGCATAATCACTTTTCCACATAATCTCCTCCAACTTCAATACATTTTTGCCAACATTCAACAAGTTTTTTAATCCCCTTCTTAAAAAAAATCTTTTTCTTTCTCCCGAAACAACTGGCGTACTGCAGCCTTGGCTTCTTTGTCAGAGCTCAAGTTTTAGCCCCTGAGGTCGTCCCTCAGTTTGGGGAACAAGTGGAAACCGCTAGGAGCTAGGTCCGGGCTGTAGACTGGATGTGGTAACACTGTAAGCCCCCAAACGTGCATTGCCATCCGCCGTGGCTGCACTTGTGTGATGCCTGGCATTGTCTTGTTGATGCAAGACGTCATCAAATTCTGCCTCGTTTCTCTTAATGCGTTTTTTGAGAATTTTTAGGGTTTCAATATAGCATTCTGAGTTCACTGCAGCACCGTTTTCCATGGAGTCATTCCGCCGAACACCTTTAGAATTCCAGAATAGGGTCAACATGACTTTTTTCAGCAGAGGCTTTGGTTTTTAATTGATTTGGCGCTGGTGATCATTTGTAACGGTATTCCATAGACTGTCTTTTGTTGCCAGGATCATAGTGATCATTTATTCCCATACACTGCTTGCATACGGCGATGAATGTTGATAGGAGGAATTTTTTCCGCAGTCAAGAACTCGGTAATGGCACGTTGTTTGAACCAACCGCACATCTTCGCAGCCTTCCCTCTGGACTGGCACTGAACCGGACTTACGGATAGCTATGGGTTCAAGGTTTGGGTTGGCGGGGGGGGGGGAGATGTCACATGACTGCGTGGAGCCGGTTTTATCCAGTTTTCTTTACTGTAATAAAAAGTATGGCAGAGGACGCAAAACCTTTCAGCCCGCCCTCGTAGTAGGTGGAACATTCTGTAGTTGACCACACGTATCCCCAATTCCGGTTTGCGTTAAATCACACTTCCGGATAGCCTTTGGGAACGTACCTGTTCTGTAAATCGGGTCTTCTGCGAGGTGACGCTATATCGTTGGTCGCAACTGACGTTTCGAACGATAATTACGTCACACAAGTCTCTTAGCTGTTATACGCCACCGCAGTTCCCCACATTCCCGTTCAGCCGTCCATCTCTGTTGTGTCACACTGCTGTGATATTCACTGGTAACGGGCCAAACCAGGGAGGAAAGCGCTGTAACCTTGGGCGTCCTCGTCGTCGTCCGCCCCCTTACCCGTGGCACTATTTTACGTGGCGTCAGTGGAAATAATGTAAGGTTGGGTTAGGTTACGCGTAATGTAAGGTACGGTTAGGTTACGTGTAATGTAAGGTACGGTTAGGTTACGCATAATGTAAGGTACGGTTAGGTTACGCGTAATGTAAGGTACGGTTAGGTTACGCGTAATGTAAGGTACGGTTAGGTTACGCATAATGTAAGGTACGGTTAGGTTACGCGTAATGTAAGGTACGGTTAGGTTACGCATAATGTAAGGTACGGTTAGGTTACGCTTAATGTAAGGTACGGTTAGGTTACGCGTAATGTAAGGTACGGTTAGGTTACGCATAATGTAAGGTACGGTTAGGTTACGCATAATGTAAGGTACGGTTAGGTTACGCATAATGTAAGGTACGGTTAGGTTACGCGTAATGTAAGGTACGGTTAGGTTACGCGTAATGTAAGGTACGGTTAGGTTACGCATAATGTAAGGTACGGTTAGGTTACGCATAATGTAAGGTACGGTTAGGTTACGCGAACCAAGCTACGAGCTGGACGGTCCAGGGTTCGAATCCTGGTAGGAGCAAGAGACTTTTCTCCAAAACGGCTAGACCAGCTGGGGGGGGGGGGGGGGGGGGGGGGGG
>BLKM01000450.1:514034-528813 GCA_013340265.1 Coptotermes formosanus
CCCCCCCCCCCCCCCCCCCCCAGCCTAGTATTCAATGAGTACCGGGGTTATTTCCTGGGTGTAAAACCGGGCCAAGAAGTTAACCCACTCACCTCCACCTAATGCCGAGTTTATGAATGACTGGATCTACACCTCTGCTCACCCTATACGCCTTCAATGCGCTGACAGGGAAAACTTTAATCTTAGGTTATGTTCGATAAAGTTGCAAGTCTACCGGCTCGATATGATTCCCCAGGGGCCCCCCCCCCCCCCGGTATTGGTTAGCTGACGTACATTCTGATAGTGATGTATATTGTTACTATGCAATACAAACGCACGCCAGTCTGGCAGTGCCAGTCATTATGATACAAACACTATACAGTAATTACCAGAGCCAACTTCGGATTATGGCATTGGTTCCTCAGTTGATACCGGCTTTTCGATCCCGTTCCAAAATGTTTTACACAAAGAAATCCTCGCTTTAGGAGCATCTGTATCACTAATGACATCGAAGACCTGTTGTTTTAGTTGGCCGACACTTGCATATGCGTTTCCACACGAATGACCCAAACTTGTATATTAACCTTTTAAAGCCTGGCGGTAACTTTACATACGACCAGGTTTAACATTAAAAAATTCTACGTGGTGCCCACATTGCGTTTATGTGATTTGTACGGATCTCAGAACAAACAGCAACTTTTGCCTTATAAAACATTAAGAGACTGGTTTTTATAACCGAAGTGGAGAGTGTTTACAGCGCGGTACGCACTGAGTCCTTATATAAAACAGATACGCTTCGTCTTTAAAGGGTTAATTAACCCTTTAAGGCCCAGAGGTTACGCATGTACCACCAGAAGCAACAGCACAGTTTTAGTGAAAAGTTAGGGGATTTTTATCTTTTGTTTGCCGAACTGCTGGCTAGAAGGCAGCGAGCATCATGCAGGTCCTGCGACCGGCCAGCTGGACACAGGCTTTCCTGTTTTCAAAGCAGGGCTGTGCAGTCGGCACACAAAAGCTCTGATTCCAACTCCTAGATTTTTAAAACTCCGACTCCTTCATAAAAGCTCAATATGTATTAATAACGGTAAACCTATAAGACATTTCATCACCACCACGTGAATCATCAGGCTACTGTTTAGACTTATAACCTATATTTAAGTATAAGTCTAACGGTTACTGTAGCTATCAGGGCTCTGGAGTTGGCGTATCTAGTTAAGATTTTAGACTGAGGTCGGAGTCGGAGTCGGTACATTTTTACCGACTCCGACTCCACCTAAAATTCCTTCCGACTCCGACTCCGCCTAAAATTCCTTCCGACTCCGACTCCACCTAAAATTCCTGCCGACTCCGACTCCACCTAAAATTCCTTCCGACTCCGATTCCACCTAAAATTCCTTCCGACTCCGACTCCACCTAAAATTCCTTCCGACTCCGACTCCACCTAAAAATTCCTTCCGACTCCGACTCCACAAGCCCTGCTTCAAACAAACGCTGACATGGTTCTCAAGATTCCAAGTTGCAACCGCATGCTTCTCATGTAGCCCCCCCCCCCCCCACTTTTTAAATTGATCAAAACTTACCCCTTACAGTAAAATAAACCTAATTTTCCAAATTACGCGCATTACCCTTAACCATTAAATAAAAACTCCACGGCCCCTATTTCAAACACTACTGTAACAATTCTAACGTCTTCATTTTCACTTTCGTTTTCAAACTTCATGTCAGAAGGACGATGGGGCGAAGTCTGAAAACCTTCTAGCAAAATAAAGTTGTTTCTCCACCAAATTAACGTGTATTTCAATTTTCCCTTTCATCTACTCTTTTTACACCTTACCTCTCTCTCTCTCTGTGTTGCGTGATTTGTTCCTTTATTTTTTCCCCCAATGGTGCAACAGCCCCCAGTGGGCCGGGGCCACCTCATTATCGAGGCTTCACGATCACACTCGGTAGGACTCCTCTGGACGAGTGATCGGGCCGTCACAGAGGCCTCTACATGACAACACTCACAACATACAGACAATCCATGCCCCCGACGGTATTCGAACCCAAATTCCCAGCAAGCGAGAGGCCGCATACCCACGCCTTTGACCGCGCAGCCACCGGGATCGGCCGTGCTGCTTCATACTCAGTAGATACGAAGTTTTTTTTTCATGGACGGAATGACTACGAGCGGATCACAGCTAAGATACGTAACTGGTTTGGGGTACGTTATGCAACATGATGACAGTGTGATATCTGCGTCCTGTAAATTGCACCTGACATTTCTGCATCCTCACGCCGCAAATCCCACGCTCTGCCGCACTACACTGCAAACACTGCGCACCTAAACATACCGTACGGCCACTGTCAAAGCTGCCACATATCGTGTCAGAGGTCGTGTCGATTTTTTTTTTCGGTCTACGTATTTCGGCTTTTGCGACGTATTCGACAAAGCATTCCTAAACTCTGATGCCAAGTGACGCGTGAATATAATCTAACAAACAGGCCCACATAAATATCCAGTTCATTCCACACAGCGTCTTCATTAAAAATATCCAGCCGATTGATGCTATTTAGGCAAACAACTGTTCAATCACATTAACCACATAAAGAGTCTTTAGTAGCAAAATGCACAGTCTCGTTTTAAAGTCAAAGCGGGTGTCACAGACTCGATAACCACTGTGCTTTAAACCAGTAGCTGCCAAACTGTGCCCCGCTCATCCCAAGGGATCCCTGGCCAGTTTCCAGGGGATCCGTTGATACATTTCTGTAGTGGTTGCTTGAAAATTTACATAATTTTAATTAATGAAATAATGTTTTGTTAAAAATAATGGCGGAACTTCTTTAAATGGCTGTTTTTATTTCGTACGACCGTTAGAACACCGAATTAACCCTTTACAGACGAAGCGTATCTGTTTTATATAAAGACTCAGTGCGTACCGCGCTGTAAACACTCTCCACTTCGGTTATAAAAACCAATCTCTTAATGTTTTATAAGGCAAAAGTTGCTGTTTGTTCTGAGATCCGTACAAAACACAAACGCAATGTGGGCACCACGTAGAATTTTTTAACATTAAACCTGGTGGTACGTAAAGTTACCGCTAGGCCTTAAAAGATTAAGAAACCCCTTGTACCCACGAAACGAGCAACAATCAGTTTAACTCACGTCAAATCACGCAATGCACTGTTTACATATGCCACTGGTACGTATTCGTAGCTATCTAAAATCACTTCGGAGATATAAATTTTTAATTTTGGATACCTATTCATCCGGACACTGTATATTTACGTGAGCAAGGATGTGAGGATCCGTGGCTATTTTTCGAAGCCAAAAGGGGTGCGCAAGCAAAAAAGTTTGGGAAACACTTGGCTTTAAACGGTAAATGGCGTGGAGTGTCTTACGCGGCCACCTCCTGCGCATGCGCTTGTGCATGAACCACCCCACCATTCTCCTGTTCATAAATATGGTTCCAGCCCAGCCCACTGCCAGCAGCGAACAAAGTAATAGCACCATTATCACGTTCATTACTTTAAAGACAACAATGTAAAAGTGCTTTCCTGTTCATTGCTTAGTTTGAAGGTTACCATACTTCGCCCGCTCACCCCTTCTGATAACAGTATATTAACCCTTTAAAGACGAAGCCTATCTGTTTTATATAAGGACTCAGTGCGTACCGCGCTGTAAACACTCTCCACTTCGGTTATAACAACCAGTCTCTTAATGTTTTATAAGGCAAAAGTTGCTGTTTGTTCTGAGATCCGTACAAAACACATAAACGCAATGTGGGCACCACGTAGAATTTTTTAATGTTAAACCTGGTGGTATGTAAAGTTACCGCTAGGCTTTAAAAGGTTAAGATGAAGATGAGTATGGAGCATTGGTGGAATGATACTGACACAAGGAAACTGAAGTACTAGGAGAAAAAACTGTCCCAGTGCTATGTTTTCCACCACAAATCCCACATGGACTGGCCTGGAATCGAAACCGGGCCTGCGCGGTGAAACAGGTGACATCTAACCTCAACTTATTTAAAGCTTCACCTCGTACCGCACAGTAAACACTCCGTCTCGGTTATAAAAACCAGCCAGTTAATGCTGTATAGGGAAATAATCGCTGTTTGTTCTGAGATCCACACAAAACACATAAATACACTGTGTGGGCAGGACGTAGAATTTGTGAATGTTACACCTGGCGTACATACAGTAACCACTGGGCTTTAGAGGGGATAGTTAAAGACCCAGTCCGTACCGCGCAGTAAACACTCCGTCTCGGGTACAAAAACCAGTCAGTTAATGCAGTATAGGGAAATAATCGCGGTTTGTTCTGAAATCCATACAAACCACATAAACACTTTCCGGGCAGAACGTAGAACTTGTAAACCCTACACCTCGAGGTACGCAACGCAAACACCGTGCAGCATTTTCCCGGAACACTACGTGTCATTATGATATCACGCTTAGCTTTCCGCTGCATGACTCACATCCCTCTACGAGTCATACACCAGCCAACGAATTTGTTGACCAGCTACGCGCCTATCGGTTTCTGTACGTTGCCCCTCAGATTGCAGGCACTGGTACACCCTGCAGACCCATTCTTGTTAAAAGCACCTCACGCAAAAGGATAAAAACGACTTACAACATTTGATATGAAAATTTTCAAAACTGCGGTATACACAATTTTGTACCACAAGGAATTAAGATACTTTGGAATAGCTGACAGTAGAACCAGCTGACGAGAAACTAAGAAGATACAAATGAAATTGGCTACAACATGTAACAAGAATGAACAACAACAGGGTGGCCAAAACAATGCTGTATTTTAGACCAAATGGGCGAAGGCGACTTGGAAGACCTTTGATGAGACTATTAGACGATGCCGAAACAGGTCTATTAAGGCCTAACACGTGATGGATGATGAGTAAGGTGATGATGATGATGATGATGATGATGATGATGATGCCTAGCTGTATTTCTCAAGATTTTGTCTGGAAACAAAATAAGGTTACTTGCTCTCCAACTTCCTATTAAAACAGACTCGAAAATATACACCCTCAAAGAATGGCACCAGAGTAAAGGCAAACGCAACAAAATTAGAACAAATACATTCTGGGTTCATCCTGATGGGGTTCAGAATGTCAGATCGAACGTACCACATGCATGCGTATCACATGAATATCAATCGATACACCTATGGAATTCCGTTATCGATATCGGAGATGTCTATATCGACAATAAATCGCTTTATCGATTTTGAAGCTGTTTAAAATGCTCACCTACCGGAATTAAACGACGCCTTAACCACGGCATATTGCCTTCATTTCTGTCGCACACATGTACTGGTTATTCACAAAACTCATTCTTCTTAAATCAAAGTGGGCGGCTGCCCAATTTTTTTTTCTGGACGTAATTTCTGTCATATCAGTACTTTCGAAAAATCTGTGGTAATTTTACGCCGAAGACGGGTACGCATTTGGTTGAGGCACTGCGCTACAAGCCGGAAAGTCTCGGGTTCGATTCCCGATGGTGTCATTGGAATTTTTCATTGACATAATCCGTCCGACCGCACTATGGCCCTGGGGTCGACCCAGCCTCTAACAGAAATGAGTACCAGGAATATTTTCTGGTGGGTAAAGGCGGCTGGTGCGTATGGCTGACAAACTTCCCACCTAGAAATCTGGGAGCCTCAACCTCCTGGAACCCTCATGGCCTGTCCAGTCCTGTACAGGGATTGTTTCATGCGGAAAAAGATCCAAAGATAATGGACTTAACAACTTGGAGGCGAAAGTTGCAGGTTTGGGACTATGAGGGACCAGCAGCAGCAAAGGCCAAGGTTCACGCTGGACTATAGCACCATTCGTAGTAGTAGTAGTAGTAGTAGTAGCAGCAGCAGCAGCAGCAGAATTTTAGGTTACCAAGGAATTTCGGGTATATTATGCTGGACCCGCACCCATTTTCAGCCGATATGGTATCGAATTATCGATATCAACTCTCATCCCCAGTACACAATAGGCACAACGACCGCACTGATAACCAATTTGTTACCAACCACTGGCCTGTGACTGTCTCGCGACAATTTGAATCACCGTACAGTGTCTTCTTACTACTCGCAGACATTACGACATTCACATCAAGTTTTCCCGTTTGCCTTCTCTATATAACACGTATCTAAAACAGCTCAATAATTGTTGTGGACATATAAAATGAAAGTGATTGAGGAGTTTACAGTTGACCTTGGCAGTTGTTTGCGGTGGGGAAAGCCGACTCTCCCTTGTTTAACATCAGCAACCGATACATTACAGTCAAAAACACATCCGACTGCAGTGCACTTTTTTTCTGCCTGTCACAAAATACATTTACTTTCTGTAGTGTCGTATGTGGTTAGAGATGTATGTAAAATTGACTTTAGGCTTTTTATAAACGGAACATTCGATCAGTGGCAACCAGCGAAAAGAAGGTCATGCAGTTATAAACAATGTCATGTTTTTGACAGGATATATACGTTTTCTCTCCACGACGGTCGCGCGTATTAACCCTTTAAAGACGAAGCGTATCTGTTTTATATAAGGACTCAGTGCGTACCGCGCTGTAAACACTCTCCACTTCGGTTATAAAAACCAATCTCTTAATGTTTTATCAGGCAAAAGTTGCTGTTTGTTCTGAGATCCGTACAAAACACATAAACGCAATGTGGGCACCACGTAGAATTTTTTAATGTTAAACCTGGTGGTACGTAAAGTTACCGCTAGGCTTTAAAATGTTAAGGGACTACCCATGGGCCGAAGGTCAACTGAATTCTCTTGAGTAAGGGACAATATCAGTGTTTCTTAACAGGTACACCACATTGTTAGTTCTGAAGAGTTTAGGTGCGCAGGATGCAGCATTTTATGTGCTTCTGTAGCCGTATTCCCGAGTTCAAAACACAACTGATGTTCGCTCGCTGGCCAATGACAAAACTTGCGCGCGGAACCGCTACGAATGAACAAACAGAACCACGACTTTCTTTCTGACTGATCCCTGGCGGTCATGACATGAACTAACAGAAACCGGCTGCAACTGGTTTATGCGCCAAACCATACTTCCGCGGTAAAATCAGTCACTGCCTAACGTCACAGAACACTGAAGGCAGTCACAAATAATACTAACTAACTAACTAACTAACTAACTAACTAAATAACTAACTCCATGGAGCAGAGGCCTTCTTGAAAAGCTAACAGTTTCTCAGCTAGTCAAGAAATTCCCCGCATTTTATGGAACCCGAAGATTCATTACCGCATTCACAACAGCCCGCCACCTGTCCCTCTCCTGAGCCAGCTCAATCCAGTCCATAAACCCCATCCCACTTCCCGAAGATCCGTCTTAATATTATCCTCCCATCTACGCCTGGGTCTCCCAAGTGGTCGCCTTCCCTCGGGTCTCACCGCTCACAAATAATACTGTCAAACCAAACTAAAAACCCAATCACAAACACCGAGCTGAAAGAAATTCGGAATGAATATTTGATCTGCAAACGTGAACAGAGCTGACTTCCGAGATGTTACTTTTTTTACGCGTTCCCAAAATTGCGAAAAGGAAATATCAGCCCCGTTATGTGTGTTTTTCTCTGTCCGTCCGTTCGTCCACATGGAACAACTCGTCTCCAAACGCACGGATTTTCATAAAATTTAAAAATTTGAGCATTCTTCGAAAATCTAATGAGAAAGTTCAAGTTTTATGAATATGTGACAAGAATAACGGATACTTTACATGAATACCTATGTACACTTCTCGCTAATATCTCGCTGAATTCTCCTTAGAATGAGAAATGTTTCAGACAAAAGTCGTAGAGATAATCAAAACACACATTTTATGCTCAGCAACTTTTTTCCGAAAATCGTGCCGTTTATGAGATAATGTGGGAAAAAATGGCACAGCCAGACAGGCGACAGATGACAATATAATACGGCGCATGCGCTTTGCATGGTGGGTAACTAAGGCTACAGACACACACACACACACACACACACACACACACACACACACACACACACACACACACACACACACACACACACACACACACACACACACACACAGAGCATTTGTAATACTAATTATTTTTCCACGGCAACAATGGTTACGCGCACGCGCCTCAATGTTACGTTAAACGTGCGCCGCCTGCCTTGTTACGAAGCAAGGACGGTTCACAAAGTACAGCAAGGTAATGGCGGCGTCATATTTAGCACAGTGTGTCACGCCTGCGTTGGTGCGTATTTGACAAAATGCATCTCGATCGTATATACGACTATCATCATCATCATCATCATCATCATGTCTGTCTTCAGACCGGCCACAGCCACTTCCAAAGCAATTTCTACACAGAGTGCGACCTAATGTTCTCTCTTCCAACTTAGAGCATCTTCTTTTTTCCTTAAAGTAACCCCCTAGCTGCTTGCGTCTTCTTCCTTATCTTCCCTTCTATCTTTCCTTCAATAACGTACTTTAGAAGGCAGTTCCTACACCAGTATGTGACCAACCCACTTAGTCTTCCATGATTTTGTTGTATGTAGGATGTTTGTTGATCCTCTGTGATACTTCTTCGTTTCTCATATGGTCGGTCCAACTGATCTTCCCCATCCTTCTCCAGCACCACACACACTCGTATACAAATCAGGGCATTTTTCAGAACGTTCAGTGTCCAATATTTTGTGCCAGCTTCTAGCATGTTACTGATTCTTAAAACCCTGTCAATTCTCCCCCATAATATGTACTGTGTCCTACAAAATAATTAATTACAACTACAAATGGCAAGACAATGAAACATGAAAGATATGTAACACTGCACACACGCATGCAGACGTCACACATAAGACGACTGTCGTGCCCTGAAACAATGAATTATATTTTTGCATGCAGTAAAACAACACTTTAACCTTTTAAAGCCTAGCGGTAACTTTACATACGACCAGGTTTAACATTAAAAAATTCTACGTGGTGCCCACATTACGTTTATGTGTTTTGTACGGATCTCAGAACAAACAGCAACTTTTGCCTTATAAAACATTAAGAGACTGGTTTTTATAACCGAAGTGGAGAGTGTTTACAGCGCGGTACGCACTGAGTCCTTATATAAAACAGATACGCTTCGTCTTTAGAGGGTTAAAAACGCTGATATAAACTACTAGTATAAAATCAGTTCTTTATTCCAAGCAAGTTACCCCCCCCCCTTCCCAAAGGCTAGACAGCCCCCAGTGGGCTCACTGTCGAGGCTTCACGATCACAATCAGACACACCACACTCGGTGGGACTCCCCTGGATGAGTGATCAGCCCGACGCAGAGACCTCTATCTGACAACACACAACACTAACAAGAGACAAATATCCATGCCCTCCGTCGGGATGCGAACCCAAATTCCAGCAAGCAAGCGGCCGCAGACCCACGCTTCACACCGCGCGGGTAACGGGATCGGCGAAGGGAAAATTTTAGAATTATTTTCTACGGTACACAGCCGTTTCGGCAACGGTCAAGACTGCAATACCGACTGAAACATGAGTACCCGTCACTGACATTATTGCTGCCATCTTCTGGTTCTATCCATTACCACCACCACACCCATATTCACATATAATACACAATCATAACTGTATCGCAATGCATTTGGATATGCAGATACGCAAGCAGTCACATGTGACTTCTGTCTGCCGCATTTTCGATTCGATCCACACCGCTTACACACATCGTTAAGAAAAGCTGCGATTTTAACCTTTTAAAGCCTAGCGGTAACTTTACGTACCACCAGGTTTAACATTAAAAAATTCTACGTGGTGCCCACATTGCGTTTATGTGTTTTGTACGGATCTCAGAACAAACAGCAACTTTTGCCTTATAAAACATTAAGAGACTGGTTTTTATAACCGAAGTGGAGAGTGTTTACAGCGCGGTACGCACTGAGTCCTTATATAAAACAGATACGATCCTTCTTTAAAGGGTTAATGGCCAATGTTGCCAAAACCGGAAAGTGAAACATGAAAATGCATTCGTTATTATTAGTTTGGACATGTACACGTTACACGCATGCGCGTTCTTATATTGAATATTTCCTTGTTCTGCAACCTGAACGGTCAAAACTAATAACGTTAGCCTCCTCGCCTTATGTTCCTTTTTCTCCTTTCTTCCTAGTCTTTCTCCCATTCTTCTTGTTTCTTTACATCAGTGGTTCCCAACCTGAGGTCGCGACCCACATCAGGGTCGCGGGCGGCCTGACGTAGGGTCGCGAGAGGGATTTATGGAGAACGCAATAATCAGGAAAAAAAAATAAAAAATCACTTAAATTCTTCAGTCACTAAATTTCTAACATTACTGTTCTGTTCATTTCATGTAACGTTCCGTATTTCACAATTTTTTTTATTTAAAAGCAAATGACCTTCTAACCAGCATATGTATGAGTTATTTTAATAAAGGTTTGTTTCTTGCATGTTTTGTGCATTTAATATTGTCCCAAACACGTATGAGGAAAAGAGAGGTGCATACAGGATTTTGGTAGGGAGACTTGAGGGAAGGCGACCACTTGGGAGACCCAGCCGTAGACGGGAGGATAATATTAAAAATGGATCTTCAAGAAGTGGGATGGGGCATGGACTGGATTGAGCTGGCTCAGGATAGGGACAGGTGGCGGGCTCTTGTGAACGCGGTAATGAACCTTCGGGTTCCACAAAATGCGGGGAATTTCTTGACTAGCTGAGAAAATGTCAGCTTCTGAAGAAGGCCTCTGCTCCATGTAGTTAGTTAGTTAGTTAGTTAGTTAGATACGGGTGTGAGACTTGGTCTTTCAGGTTCAGGGAATAACACTCACTGTCAGTGTCTAAGAAGAGACGGCAGAGAGGAACGTGTGGGGAAATTAGGAGCAGATTACATTCAGGTAATGTCCCAAAAAATAGTGGGTTTGACAAGTAACATTAAAAATTTAATATCCTTTTAATAAGTGGCAATGTTACGTAGTGTTAAAGAAACGGCGTTAGCATTAGTTCATCTACAGTCAATATCACTGTCTATCTACATTTCCATGGTAGGGCCGCGGGTCACATACCATATGCTACTTTCGGGTCACACACATAAAAGGTTGGTAACCGCTGCACTACACTGTTCCTTCTATCCCCTATCATTTCCCCCCTTCCGTCTTTGTTTGTTCCCTTCTTCTTCCTCTCCTCCCTTTTAGGAAACTTACATATCTTACGCCGGGCTGCAAAGATGAAGCTAATATTAGAATTCTGTCCGCGTTGGCCCGTAATGTAAGTCACATTACAGAATCGTTTAGTGCATTGGCTCTAAACAGAGCAGTGCAAGGTCTCTCTGTGTTTCGGTCTACGTGGGCTGAGCTCAGGAAGTTGGTGCATGTGAAATGTCGATATGAATATCAGCAAGCAGTACAAAGTACGGGAACAAAGACCGACGTCACTTGGCCTTGGTATAGATAGAACAGCACCAACGACGACAGAAAAACGTTCGGTGTTAAGCTGCAGCAGGGGTGGCAGTCCCAACACCGGGAGATAGTGGCTGAGAAGCCATAAACGATTTGCCCGAACTTCACCACTGTTAACACTCAATCAATAATCACTCATGTCAATATTCTTCTTATAAATCACTCCAAGCGTGGAGGGGGGGGGGGGACTCATTTAAGGATTTATGTAGAATACGCTTTGTTATGGATCAATACCGCTAAAAATAGTAATTCTCCGACCTTTATTAGTAATTTTCTCATGTAGAATTTCAACACACCCTGTCAGACAGTTTATTGGATACGTGGAAAATTTCACCGATGGATTTATGTAAAGTAATTTCAGTGTGGGCCATCCCTTTGTGCATATATCAATAACGTAACAGAAGTTTGAATAACCGTACAGCACAACACAAATTCAGTATGTATATTTAGATGTTATAAAACACACTACATGTTTCGGCCTTAGTTGACCACCTTCAGGTGTGAATATATACATATATATATATATATATATATATATATATATTGAATTGCTGTTGTGCTGTACGGTTATTTAAACTCCTATTACATTACGTAAAGTAAGCTTTGTTATGGATCAATGTGGACGAAAATAGAAGCCATACACTTATCAATAAAAGTCTCGCATAAAAAATTAAAAAAAAACCTGTCAGAACTATAGATACTGACTATGGAGTTTTTAGGTGACCTTGGCAGTGGTTTGCGCTGGGGAAAGGCGACCGTCCCTTGTTTGTGACCAGCAACCGAGGTATTCCAGTTAAAAATACATTGGACTGACGTGCAGTCGTGTTTTTTGCTTGTGAGAAGAAAATAGTTATTTCCTGTTGTATTCTGTGTCACTGTAGCTGTGCATAAATTTGATTTCAGGTTTGTTTTAAACATAAAGTGATAAGACCCATGTTTTTGACAGGTTTCTATTTGTTTTCTCCCCAACCGTAACAACAAATGTTACAGGACTCTACCCAAGCCGTCCAGGTCAACTGCATTCTCCTCAGTAAGGAACATTATGGGATACATGGGAAATTTAATTTATGGGTTTATGTAAAGTAGAATTTATTGCGGTTCAGCAGTGTTGAACTCCGCACTGCACAAGCACCTCGCATCCAACGCCAGTACAGATCTGTGACACATTCCATAAATACACACAGATATGGCCATATGCAGGCTTTACAATTGGTCATTACGGTCTAAAAATCAAAACCACCAACTCACATACGTAATGTCATCAAAATCTCATTAGCGTTTGAGACATACTCCATAGAGTCAATTTATGTTATTTATTAACGCGGACGTTATTATGAGTCATACGCTGCTCAAAATAGGAAATGGGTGTAAATTTCCAGTGGAAGTCTCCATTTACAACTTACAACGTAATTTCCAAAGGTTTGATGCGCTAACGAACGCAGACATTACATCCACATGCCGTTTTTTACTCTGCAAATAACGCCAGTACCAACGTCTCACCATCCCCCCCCCCCAAACACAGTGACGATATTAATCCTTTAAAGACGAAGCGTATCTGTTTTATATAAGGACTCAGTGCGTACCGCGCTGTAAACACTCTCCACTTCGGTTATAAAAACCAGTCTCTTAATGTTTTATAAGGCAAAAGTTGCTGTTTGTTCTGAGATCCGTACAAAACACATAAACGCAATGTGGGCACCACGTAGAATTTTTTAATGTTAAACCTGGTGGTATGTAAAGTTACCGCTAGGCTTTAAAAGGTTAACTACATAAACGCCCCACCAGTCGGTGCAAGCAACCGTCTACACAATGCACTATGACTCTCCGGCTACTCTGATCCAAGACACAACAGTATTTCCCATTGCATCCGCAGCGCGGCGCCAAAATGCAGCATTCTTCACGTACCAGCTGTGTGCAGCCTACGTCTCGATATTTAACCCTTCGAAGTTCCTGTAAATGTTGTTCCTCCAATGGCGCTACATCCCTGGGTGGGACTTGACCTCCTCAATGAGCTTCCGCCACTCCTCTCTTGGCTGTGCATTAAGTCTCCAATTTCTACATCCAACCCGCGCAACGTCCTCCTCTAAGTCGTCGCATTACACCGACATTGGCCTGCGTCTTTTTCTATGGTTTAATACAAAGGCCTTTCCTTGCAGTGTCACTTTCTTCCATCCTCATCACGTGTCCTGCCCAAGTCTACAAAGTTTAATAAATTCCACAACATGTTCATCCTACAACTATATAAGTCCCTGTAAATACTATTTAAAAAATGCCAGTCCGTACCGCGCAGAAAGCATAGCAACAAGAAAACTACATGCTCAATATTCTTTAGGGAAGATAATCGCTGTTCTTTCAAACGATACTCAAAAAATCATTGCGGGCAAAAAGCAGCTTTCAACGTGTTTAAGTAAATGGCTATAGTAACCACTGTCCTTCAAATACGATCTCTCTGCCCTACCTACTTTCCTCAGAAGACACAATGCAGGGTAGACGGGGGGCGTGGGGGGCCGCCCCCCCCCCCCGGGGGGGGGGCGGAAAGATATTACGCCCAGGGGACGGCGTGGTTTTGTGGCCTTATATTGGCCCACAATTATAGACTAGTATATGGCGCACAGAAATTTCTAAATCTGATACTTTCTTGATTTTTATTTCACAAATATTTTTGTCGGAAGTCCAAAACTGAACCCAGCGTGTGTGTGTGTGTGTGTGTGGCGTGAACCGTTTCCAGTGGGGGACAAATAACCGTACACCCCACATAACACAATTATTTACGGTTTATAAAAGTACAAGTTTTCAAGTTATCTTGGAAGGCCTTGCTCAAATGAGTGTCTTCTTGCTTTTACACACAGCAGTACACGTCTGTTCAGTGCCCTCGCAGGTGCGTACCGCTTTACACACTGCAGTACACGTCTGTTCAGTGCCCTCGCAGGTGCGTACCGCTTCCACTTTCAGTGTCTATACCTAGACGCGCTAACTAAAACCAACAAATGCATACAAGTTTATGAGAGCATATTACAAACGTACCAATACCGCCTACATGTTTCGGCCACTCACGTGGTCATCCTCAGGGAGGTGCATTACGAAGAATAAATACACTGAGATGTTACAAAAGTTTGCGAACCAATGCACATGTAAAATATTACTGGTAAATGTTAAAACTGCATGGTTAACCCTTTAAAGACGAAGCGTATCTGTTTTATATAAGAACTCAGTGCGTACCGCGTTGTAAACACTCTCCACTTCGGTTATAAAAACCAATCTCTTAATGTTTTATAAGGCAAAAGTTGCTGTTTGTTCTGAGATCCGTACAAAACACATAAACGCAATGTGGGCACCACGTAGAATTTTTTAATATTAAACCTGGT
>BLKM01000450.1:529032-724065 GCA_013340265.1 Coptotermes formosanus
AGAGACTGGTTTTATAACCGAAGTGGAGAGTGTTTACAGCGCGGTACGCACTGAGTCCTTATATAAAACAGATACGCTTCGTCTTTAAAGGGTTAATGACCACCATTAGATTTGCTTAATATTATACATATTCCGTGCAGTTATTTTACAAATAAGTTTTTCTATTATTACCAACCACTGCACAACAATTTTTTTTTTACTTTTCTATTTATTACTACAGAGATATCACGCATGGAATAAACATCGGGTACCACAGCCGGGGGTCTACACCCTACAAAACTAGAAGTGACTTGCAAGCCAGGTATCTGGTGTTTGGAGACAGACATTTATATATTTTTACACCTTATATTTTATGTAGTTACTACATTTCAATATCATACATAATTTAAACTACATAAAATTACTGGTACTAAATACTGACTACTGCTGTAAATAGTTAACGTACATTTTGCCATTCATTGACATACTGTATGCTGCGAACGTCTGTGAAAAGGGACTCCCTGATGACAGCTACGATGGGGTAGCCGAAACATCAAGGAGTAAAAAACAATTGTCGCGCAGCAGCTGGCATAAAAACTTTTCAATTCAGTTCAATATTCAATTTGGTTATTAATTTCACCAACTGTGATATCTTGGTTAACTACACGACACAGCATACTTGTTACATTTTACTGCTTAAACAGACAGTCTTTTTTAAGTTAAAAAGGCTCAATTTTTTAAAGTAAATGTGTCTTACTTAATCTGTTCTAGTTAAATAAAGAACAATAACAATTTCGAACCTCCCTCCAGGCATGGATGTTTTTTTTTTGGCCTTCAGATTGGCTCACGCCTCGTCTACGCGGGCCCTACCACATGATAGAGGACTCCGTGGCTTAAAAATATATTCAAGTACAGGCATCATTTTACTGATCAAGTTTGGCGTTAAATATTTACAGACGCAACCTGGTCCGAAATTGGCAATTCAAAAATTTGTTTCGTGTCTTTATATTAAGGTATTAAAATTTCGATTCAGTATTTACATTTACATTTAGAGCGCTGCTTAATTTTAAACAAAGAATTTTGAAACGCGACTCACCCATATCTTGCTGCCACACTTCAAATTAACCAAATCCCCAGAGGAGCACCATTATTTAAAAGCCTTTCACTTACATTTGGCAACGCTGCACAGAAATGTCCTGAGCTGCCGCTGGTTGAAAGATTCATCCCTCCAACCTTCTCCAACCCTCCGCCCTTCCCAGCACACTCCCCTCAACACCCGCCCCTTCTCCAAACTTTCATTACGATAGAGATATGGTCGGGAAATAGCTGGCTAGTCACACCACTTACTGCGTTCTAGCGTTATAACAGCGCCGTTATTATATAATTATACCATAAAATATTTAATTATTATTACAGTAAGACAAATGAAGCTTGGCACGGACAATACCTCAGTCACTCTCAGGGGCGCACCCAAGGGGGGGCGGGGGTAGCTGCCGGGCTGCAGCCCCCACAAATCCCCAAAACCGAAATTGAAGAAACACAGATTTTGTGGATATTACGATATCAAATGGTTTATGTGATCCACCCTTCAGCCGAAACCAGCCACTGAAATCGGCTGATGACAAGCACGTTAGAATTTTGAAAAATGAATTAATAAAATTAAAAAAAACACGAAGCTAGGATTGTGACTGAGTCACGGAACATGCAGTTATATTTGTATGTATATAAATGCACTAGCAGACAGTGTTATGTTATACTTACGACATGATTTTTATAACATAATTTTGAAAATTAAACATAAATTATATATAGCCTCAGTGTCAGCCCCCTCCCAGTGAAAAATTCTGGGTGGGCACCTGGTCTCTCTAGTCACATGCACGGACAGTACCACAAATTCAGCCACGACCGATCCCCTCTATAACCTTTCTAATTACCGTGTGACAACATACAGCATCAGTCTCAATTAGGCTTGCAGAAGTTGCCTGCAAAAACTAAAATTATAGGTAGTTTACCCGCACACTAGGCTAACCGTGAAAGGCATTTTAAAAATATTTTTGAAATAAAGGAGACTCATACCTAACTGAAACTAACCTACTAAGCTATGAAGCGCAGTGCTTAATTTAAGCACACAGGTACGTGTAATCAGTAATTCCACACAGATCCAAATTCCAAAACCTTGTGTTTGAAGACAATGGATAATGTTCAAAATTACAGTCATGTCAACGTTTAATTACATTTGACGGAAAAGTTTCCCAAAAATTAGACAATCACAGCTAAAACTTTAAACTAAACAAAGACACGCTGGAACTAAAAACAACGTTAACAAGGCGATAGGCACAGAAGTAAGCACAGAGAAAAGTACGACTCGTCACCAGAATGCAGGGAGAAATTGTATTTCAAAATGTGGCGAAGTTCAAACGTGTGGGACTGACAGAAACAAATCAGCACTGGAGTCAACGAAAAAAGATAATGCAAATGTTCAGCGTACAGGTGACGGTGTCCGTACGCACGTCACGAAGGCATCCAGACGAATGGAGGTACATCTCCACTAATTCTTTAACTTCTGCGCTACACGGAGTTAAGGAGGCATCTTCAATTCCCAGCTGCTGTACTCCCGGAGAAAGGGCACCCGTCATCCACAACGGACAGGAGGCTACATGGGCCCCACAGACTGCCTGGGCGTTTTGGAAAAGACAGAAATTTTGTGCCCCTGTCAGGAACCAAACTCCGTATCATCTAGCTACTACCCTAGTCACAAACAGAACAGAAACCACTGGCAGGCTCTTGTAGACACGGTAGTGTAAGTGTCGCCTTCATACACGCGGGGGACGTAGCTGCAGGGCGTAGTGGTGCGGCCGTCCCCGGAGGCAAGGGTCCAAAACACAGCCAAATGAATATTTTAAGCGAAAAAATGTGATTTTCTGCTCTAAAAAAACTTTAAATTATTGAGCTTAAGTAAAAGGAAATTCAATGAATGAGTTCATAATATCTGTATAGGAGCTGCCATTGTGATTACACTCCTCCGGGCGCAAAAAAAAAAAAATTTAGCTACGCCTCTGCATACACCAAAATGAGATCATTGACCAAACTGGTGACGATCGGCTTCCCAACGGCGACTCTGTTCCATGACGTCACAGACACCACATAGAGTGTACGAACATTCAGGGCACAACACACGTAATCACTCATAACATAGGCGTCCAAGTTTTTCGGTCCGCACGTGGATAAAAATAACCATAAATAATGTATCTAACCGCCTCAATTACTGTGCACTTTTTAAAATTATATACATAATTTACAAATGTGGCCGCATCGCGGGCCACAGGTTGGATACCCATCCAATGTATATAATGAAAACCCGCATTAGTAACAACCACTAACAACCTAACAAGCACCAGCGCCATCTCCCAAAAGCCTTGAATCCCGATCAACACCACCGTGTGAGAACGAACGGCGCAGCTACGATTTGTGGTGGCCCTATACAAACCACACCAATCGACCTTGTCGTACTGGTGACGTACATGGCCACATTTTATTTATAAAACCCTCATAAACAGACTTGGGTTTCAAATAAAACAGCTCAATATCGTTGGTTTTTATAATCAAGGATCAAGTGTTGCCGTTTTTTACTCTTTCATATTATAATTTTTAAGTTTCCTCTTTTGAGCCCCATTCACTGACTTTTATTTCTCGATATGTCTGCAAAGAACAAAATATTCACATAAATAAACCGGCTGGCAACGCCGCAGCGTAATCGCGCGAATTTGAGTTCTCGGCGAATACGCGCGAATTCGTCCGAAGTGTGGGTGGTGTTCGGTTAATGTGAAAACAAAAACAGTGTTGCGATCGGCTTGTGGGTCCCGTGTGCTTTGCATAATCTTGCCATATGGCAGCTACGCCCCTAGTAGCAACCTCAAATCTCTATTTAATCCTTGAAGATTATGGTATTAGGTGACGCGACGCCGTGTAGTTAGACGAACAGGCTCTGACGTTTTGTATAAACTCCCTGCCTCCACATTCTCGGTAGGAAACAGCAAGTTCCTCCGAAACGTCTGCACTGATTATACAGCATTTAATCTAACAATTGCAGAATCAACAACAAACAATCATGTCACCTGACGCAGTGCTTCCTGCATGTTCCAACGAAGAAATGCAATGGAGTCACTGAATCCACATATGCACATCTTTAATAGAATCTGTTGATTGTGCAATTGTTGGATTAAATGCTGTTTCATCACTGTACTACACGGAATATGGAAACAAAGTTGGTACCGAGCTTATAAACCCACATGACGTCATCTTGATACCCCTAACGATCCTCAAATCTACACAACTACTGTTTTCTTTTTTCTAACATTTCACTTATGTTTGTGCATTACGCAGATTGCCATATTCACGTCACAGCTCCTGTCTGTGCCACAGAAGGCACAGTATAACAATACTGTTTACAACGACGCTTTTTGGAGTCTCATACACCCAGTTAATAGCTATTTACGGCCATGTTCATAACACTGCTACAGGACCAATTTTAACGAGGCTTTAAATTTCGCACGCACTGGCCATCTATCTACCGGATTATCTATCAGTCAACGTAGAATATTTTAATTACCGTGCAAGTGTAGGACGATTACATAACTGACTCTTAATGTATACTGCGACCCAGGCGGCATAATCAATATCTTTCGGCTACGCGAAATTTTAATATAGCAAATTGAAACCATGCACGTGACGCTAGTATGCAGTTTTCTTTGTACATTACGTTTTATTAGATCCCTTAGTTAATAACAAAATGGAAGACGTTCGTTCCAACGACGATCCCAAACAGTGCTGGCAAATTACATAACTTTTCACACGCAACATTTTTTAAATGCATTAAAGACTAATTTTTAAGGCCCGCAGATTTCCTGAACGTGGCCTAGTTCATAACGAACACAAAGCGTCTTTCTAATTCTGACGAAAGCGAATGGCTGCGTACTTTCCGTAATTTATGAAGCTAAACAACCGTGTCATGCATTCGACAATGACCCACTTTTATTTAAAATAATTATACATTCAATGGTGATGTGCCACAAGGCAAATACATAACTTAAAAAGAAAAAAAAATTTATGTATTATGAATTTGTTAGTGGCGTTCAAGGTAAATTATAACCCATACTTTCACTGACCCATCTACTTCGTATCTATAACGATCTGAATACAAAAAAATATTACAAGGGCCGAGACATGAAATCAAGCCCTGCAACTTGTGACTTGGATTCCTACAATCGAGGCAGAATGTCAAATTTTCCTCACTTTTTCGTGGGCTGTGTTGTTTCGATATACTGTTACATAATGCACGTGCGATTGCAACTTGTAACAACACTCAACTTGTGCAACGGGCGAAAAAAGACACGTTAACATAAGAAATAACAGCACAGCATAAAACATTAACACGGATTAAAATATATTTAATTACTGGTGGGCGCATTCAAAGCCAACCACAACACATTCATCTGGCAACATTCCATTGCAGATAGTTCTGTGGCTTCGGGACCGAATCATCAAGCAACTCGATTTCCTTGTTAACTCGCCTGAGTCAAAAACACAAGAAAGTCGGGAGGGGCTGGAACGGACGTTCCTTGCTGCTGATTAAGCTTATCTGTGTTGTTTATAAAACGATACTAAGACATAAAGAGCCTTCCGTAAAGCGGACCTAATTGTTGTTCAGTATGGCTGGCAATCAAACCTATCTCGACAACTTTTAGTATGGCTCCCATAATAATTTAATAAAAATATGTCAAACGGTTTAGGTATTGATATGTCACAGGCGGACGGACAGACAGACACAGGCATTATGTACGACAAATTTGTGGGAGGGCCTCTAATACCAAATGTCCAACGGTTCTGAAGCTGACTCAGCAACAACAACCTTTTGTTTCATTACCTTGAAATCCGAAAGAAGTATATTTGGCATAAAATGCGTTTAGTTTCTCTGTACAACTTTTCTTCTAAAACATTATTCGCTCCGGTAAATATTTAGTGAGTTACGCTTGACAAACGCAAAGAAACGCACGTAGTGTTTCATGTAAACTGCCCCTTACGTTGTGCGATTGTAACCGAAACCTGAACTGCCAGTAATCTTCTAGTGAAAGTCTCCCACATAACATTTTTAAGAAGATATGTCCAATGGTGTAGGTACTGATACTACGTGAAAGCCACACACTCCCGCTGTGTTCTGCGTTTTTTTTACAAAGAAGACCTAAAACGGTTACCAGTAACCACGAACTAACGTTCCAAGTTCAATTTATTGATTTATGTCATCACAATATATATATATAATTATATATATGTGTATATATATACGCCGTAACTGGCATGGCCAAAGATAATCCCAGTATACACGAACAAGCAAATTATTCATTGTATGTGTTAGACAGTGTAGCATGTGATTTAAAATAAAAGGCAGTTCATTTTGTTCTGGCAAAAGAAGGCTGAAAAAACACGGTCCCTCTAGCCCCTTGACATGAATCACATCACATTGACTCGGCGAATGGCACAATGCTTGGGGCATTATTCTTCGGTGGGGAAATGGAAGTAAAATAAAAGAGAGACGCAACAGAAGGAGCAGGAGAGAAGCAAGTGCCTGTCCGCGAGAGAGAAAGAGAAGCGTAATGGGAAAATGGTCGGAGAGGGGGTCAAGCGGAAGGGAAGGGGGAAACGAGTTTGTGGGAGAGGCAGAGTATGTATAGAAAACTGGTATGGAAAGAATCACTAACAACAATAACATACTGCTTTTATCTAATGCAGGATATGACTTATTAAACAAAAGGACTCGGCTGTTAGCCCCTAAAAATTCCTGAAGAAAAACTGGCTAAATTTAGATTCGACAAGAACAGATTCTGCTTCTCATTCCCCCTCCCAGTCCCACAATTACCGTGAAGAAAAGACAATTAATATTCAAACTGCAAAATCCATTTAAACTGTAAGACTACACAATGTTCAATCTGATTACAACACATATCAAATAAAGTGTGACCTTCCCTAAGATTTAACATCACGTTAATAATTTTCATTTATTGCTCTGCGTAGGCTAAGGCCCCATCTAGCGTATCTCAAGGCCAACGTGTTTTGCTTCAGCGCATTGCTACGTACTATTATGAGCTCCGGGCCCCGGTTATGCAGTAATTGATAAATCAATATCACATTCAAGTCATATTTAATTATTCGTTAGTAAAAATCCTAATCTACATCCATCACTCACGGCTCATTGCTCTCCTTTTCAACAGCAATACCCAAATGATAGAACGGGTCCACACAGACCATATGAATCAATAATCTCAGAAATTCAGTACCACGTTCCAATTCAAGACTGTATCACTATATACAGAAATTAAATTCGACAATAAAACATAAGACATCTACCACTCAATTTCTCGCTTACTCAATCCGTCACACACATTCCAACCGATAAGCTCACACATTCAGCTCCATTATCTAATTGAACTATAATATTATTAATTACTTACCTCTCCATGATCGTCGTTCCTCCCGTCAGGTGTGTTTTCAGGCAGAAAATATAATCGTAAACTTGCCAACACTTGTTCGCTATTTTTGTCCACCCACAAAAGTTGCAATTCTCCAATGCTAATTAAGTCTGAATCACTCCATAATTTCACGAAGAAAAAATCACTCAGAGCTAATATTTTATGTCTTCCATTTTTTTTATACTTAAAACCTTTGTAGAACGTATATTGTCCATGGTGTCCACATGGTGCACCAATTAGCTGAAATTAAAGTAGTAATGGCTTATGAATAAAACTCTTGTCGCTTGTGCTTAAATTTTGATACGCATTTTTCCTATATTCATACTGTGGGATACAATGGTTCAGGAATTGTCAATAAATATCGTCCATATTATCTACTAAATCGTTTAAGAATTATAATAATTGTTGTAATCTGTAGATATTATACTTAAATTGATGTGGTATAATTTACATACCTGTATCTTGTTAGTATCCATTATAAAATCGAAACAAATCACCAAGCTCACACACAGCACGCCACAAACACATCTACTTTGTATTTACTCTAATTATGTGACGTCACCGATACTGTGTTTTCTACCCATGATGCTTTGTGACACAAAAGAGAATAATGGCGGACGGTGTAGACACATGTTTCTGGTAGAATTAACTCGCCAGGCATATGCTATTTACTTTAGATTTTTCATGCAGTAGCAGAAGTGTCGGGTTATCTCATTCGTAATACATTGTGTGGGGTATTCTAAATAAGGAGGAAAGTTTTGACAGTATGTAGTTTTTAACTGTCCGTAGGTATAAATGCTAATTTTAGGAGGATGTGGTTTAAAGACGAATGCGAAGGCTCCATTTTTAAGTGGTGAATGAAAAAATGAAAATATGGATAACAAAATTCCATTTACGCACACTGACACAGGATTGACGATCACTTTTGGAGTTATGTAATGATTTTGCTTATACGTGTTAGAATAAATGTGTGTGCTTGTGTTCGTATGCAGTCCGGAATAAAGTGATTGTGACTGGGGTGGGGTTTGCAGAAAAAGTGGCCTTAGTTTTTAGAATGCATGCAACTTATTCAAATGTTAATCATGCAGTTACTCATTATAATTACGCATTGTTTTCCCACCCCTAGTTTTGCTTTTGATCATTTATCGATTACTGTTTTATCGTAAGCAGACAATTTGAAATAAATTTGCACATGTAATTAAACTGTCTTACATAATTACCTTTGTAAGAGTAGGACTGACTTGCTTGTGCACATATTTCACGCTCTAGCTCTAAGGGGTTTATTGATTTCAGAAGTACATCAGTTCTGTTGCAGTAGAGCAGTGCCATTAATGTTTATTGGGGATAATTATGGTTGTAAAGTATCAATGACATGTATGTAGGAGAGATGTATTTATGGTTTGACACTGTCAGTAGTCACATGCTTAGAGTGGAGTGATGGCTATAAGAATATTGTACAGTGAGACTTCATACTGCGGGTTGTGTGAAACTTTTGTACATAGCTTGCCTTACAGTAGCTGTTGCAAATTAAGATTTATACATTTGATATTTAATTAATTTTAATGTGATAAGAAGTGCACAAATTACCCTAGAACTGTTACAGATATAATCTCTGGGCTAACATTTTAGTTCATGCTGTGATTGTAGGTGTAGCTTCTTTAGTCTGAATAAAGAAAGTAATGTCTAAAAGATGCCTAGTTCCATACTGGAGCTCAAAAATTGAGTTTATATTGTTGTAAGATCTCATTTCTCATTATTAGGGGTTCAGAACTGAGACTTTTTTTCAGGAAAAGAAAAGTGTAATTGCAAAATATGGTTTGTGTTCCCTGCCATGCCACATTCCAATGCTTTTTTAAATCTACATTTACCATTCTTGGTTAAGTTTGGTTTTGTCTTGTTAGGTGAAAATGTTTTAGAAGGCGTGAAACCATTGCATGTACACACAAAATCATACCAGTATCTGTTTAGGTGGTGAACTGTTAACACCATCTTAACGAATGCACTCACCTTCCTTTGTAAACAAACACTAGACAAGACAGTGTTGTGAAAATTTGTTGAACATGCATGGAAATGCTGACCTGAGTCATCCAACATGTGCATGGCATGGCCACTAGTGGGGAATAACCAAGATATCAACCTTTTGGTGCCACCTAGATGACGCTTCTCCCATCTTGTGTAAAGTCATTTTTTTGATAAACTGTCTTCATAAAAAAGTGTGCTGTTAAGGTCACATAATGAGTTAACGTGACTTACGTGCTTTTTATCAAATAACAAAACTTGTGAACCTGGAAATTGCATCACCAATAATTGCTACATTGAACTGTAGCAATTATTGGTGTCCTTAAAATTACAACAGTTTCTCTTGGTAATAAAACTGTGTAACCCGTAACCGCCTTTCCTTCTCCAACAGCTAGTCCATATTGGTATCAGTAAGTCAACAAAATGCGCATCACTACAATGAAGAAACATGCACAGTTGTTAATAGAGGGCACAGAAACAATAAATGAAAAAATTTTTGTGAATGCCAACAATATTTCAAAATATGTCTCATGCTGGGAAAAGGGGGCTAGTGTCGAGGATACATGTACAAATTAGCAAATCCAGAAAGAAGCGCCAAAGATGTACAAGTGTCAGATTTGGGAGATGTGCTAGAAGAATAGTTTCACAATGACATGCACCTTTAAACACATCAAAAGTGAGAATAATGTTATCGAAAATGACGACAAAACTTCCGTAAAGCACTCAGAACTGGCAACCGCAGGCACGTGACAACAGTAACGAAGATTTTTCACTTTTTGGTTTAAGTGTAAAACCATGATCAGAACCTTGAACACACACCAGTAACCAGAAGATACGTATCTTCACATATTACATCTCTTCCTTCCTACCCACGGCCCTTGTAACCTCATTAATTATCCTCCTCATACAGCTGATCATCCAACTAACAACAACCCATTACAAACATAACTCTCCCAACATTCTGCTTCACAGTCCTCTTCAGTCCCACCTGTGAGAAGTGCAGAGTCCACAGTATTCAGTGCTGGGGACTGAGCATGAAAGTGTTGTTGTTGTTGTGGTTGATGTGGTTGTAGTAGTAGTAGTATACTTATCAATCAGTCAATCATGAGCAAGAGTTCACTTCACTAAAAGCACACACAGGCAACGAGGTTTCAGCTCACGGAGCCAGAATCAGGCTGTACAGCAGACATGAATTACATAGGTAATTAAAAAAGTGAAGGCAATTCTTGTACTAACCACAAACAAAGTGAAATGGACACAACAGTAACACAGGCAGACCCAGAGCTGACGTCTAGCATATCACCAACTTCAGACACAGCAATCCGTCAGTCATCTCGAATGAGTGTGTTAGCATGATTGATGTTGCCTTGAGAGGGCAACATTGATGCCCTGATCGAGCTTCGTCACACTCGTTCTTCCAGATTTAAACCTTGCTGCGCATTCGTAAACATTTCTCATACTCATGCAGTTAACAGTACCGTACCATGCTAACATTCTTCGGTGGATGTCAGCAGGTTTACCCTTCTGCCCAAAGAAACCTTATTGTGGCCCATTGTTCAATGACAGTGCAATCGGAAGCGCAGCGTCCATGTTTGCAGAGTCACTGCTTCAGCCAGACTGACAGCGGGGTGCTGGGCGATGCATGTTGAAACCTGTCAGAATCGACTTACAACTGGCTGCTATCGCTGGTGGTGGTACTTGCGTAATTCACAAATCGCCTTTACTTTTTGAATTACCCTAGTAAAAACTCTGTATGTTTCAGAAAGCAGATGATCTTTGTAACGTATTATGTACATCATGTAATTTGTATATGCTACACTGCATTCCAAGTAGTTAAAGTGTTTCATTTGTTAAATCACTTTATTATCAATAATTATTTTTCCTCTAATGTGCTCATTTTTTAAATTCCATGTTTTAACAGTTGAAGCTTTAAAAAAATCAGACTATGTATTGTAAAGAAAACATTGCATGCTAACTGGCAACGTTTCCACACACACATCTGAATATCTCAAGCCCCAGCGAATCCTTAATTTTACTTGAGAGTTCTTCATATGATTGACTGGACATGTGGAAGTAACTTACATTCTTTCTTCCTTCAACAGAATATAACATGCTTAGGGCTGTCGTTCGTCCTAATGTTCCCAGGACTGTCTCATTTTTTAAAGAAATAACCCGGTGTCCTGACAACTTTTGGGATGCCCACATGTCCCACTTATCTATTTGGTAAATTTTTCATTTGCATCACTGCAGTAATGCAATTTGTCATATCCTACACTGATGGTTAGTGAGTTCAGTGTTTGTTGTCTCAGGTTTCGTACATGTATTGGCGGAAATTGATCAGGCATTTGCTTGGTAAAGTTGGCGAAGTTGTAAAATTGTTGCATGTAAAAGTGGTGATAAGCAGCAAATTTTGTGAATATTCCACAGACAATGTGCCACTGATTGTGTGTGCTATACAGTCTGCCTTCTTAATAGCATTTAACATTGCTTTGCAAATGGACAGCTTCATTTTTGGATCCATTTAGTGTCAGATCAAACTACAATGAATGTGCATTTGCAAGAGGTTCTTATAATCATGATCCTTTAAGTACTTCCTTATTTATGAGTGGCAGCTTGTTTGTGGATATGATTTTTAAAATGTCTCCCCTTTTTTTCCCCCAAATGTTCCAGGTTTTTAGTAGACATTTCTGATTTCCTTAGAAGCATTATGGGAACCCTAAATGTGCAGAATGTACCAAATGAAAGACTTATACTACACATTGGGTACACCCACTGTATAATTTTGTTTTTGGTTATTATGCAGTTAGCTGAGTAAATTAATGCTATCCTCCTCTCAAAATTATCCATCTCTTATAACTGCCCACACAACAGTGAAGCTGTATGATCATACTGTCCTCCGAGATTTTTACACTTCCGTGTAATTCTGTGAAACAGAGTTCTTGTTGAGAAGCTAGCACATCTGTGGCTAATCAAGAAATTCCCCACATTTTATCGAACCCAAAAGTTCATTACCACATTCACAGGCACCAGCCACCTGTACCCATCCTGAACCACATCAGTACACTCCATGCCCCCCCCCCCCCACAGCCCACATTTTTAGGATTGACTTTAATATTATCCTCCCATCTATGCCTAGGTCTTCCAAGTGGTCTTGCCCCCTAGGTTTTCCCATTAAAACATTGTATGCATCTCTCCTGTCTCCCATACGTGCTACATGCTCCACCCATCTAATTTTTCTTGATTTCATCACCCGAATAATAATTGGTGAGCACTTCGGTGTAGGGAAAACAAATTCTGAAGTACCAACGTGGTTTGGAAGTGATGCGACAAATGGTGTTAATTCACTGACTACAGACCTGAGAATTAAAATGTCCGATTCTGTGTGCGTAGCAAAATTAAAATAAAATTAGGGCTATCATCTCTTACAATCATGTTCTCATTGATGCTTGAATGTTTCTTGGCTTATACATGGCTCACTATGCAACTAAAGCAGCACGCGTGTGAGAATTAACCTCACCTTGAAATTTTTGAATGCCTGAACCTCTGCAACAAGGAATCACATGTACCTTTGCAGTGTTGTGCTGCTTTGCCTTTACCTTGAAAATGGCATTTAAAAGTAGATAAAGAAAATATAGACCAAATGACAACTGGAGAACACTGTATTTGTACAATGCTTACAAAATTCACTGCCTCGAGATCTCCACTCTTCTGGCTTGTGCTGCTGCATGTGTTTGTTTTTGACAGACATTTCTGGACAGTATGTCGGTCCAATCTTGAAAGGTTAAGATGTCCAGTTGTTTGTCATATTATGAGCCAGTACCTGTGGGCAATAGAGCTTTCGGTGTGTTTATTACATCCATTTATAGTTTATGTCATTGAAATTTAATAATTAACATTTATCACGGAATCTTATCTCATTTATAAAGAAACTCTTGATATTCAATCCATCTGAGAAACAGTGTAACAAGTTTCAAGCCAGCTTGTATCAAGTATTAATTCCCTGAACATTGTTTTTATACTTGAAACAACACAATCACATTTTCACACATTTTTAATAAAATTTTAAGGATCAAAAAGGCTTGGGTTATGCCCTTGATAAGCAATCTGTTCATCTATCCAGTCCCGGAACATAGCAACATTTGCGTAGACTCCAGGTGTGTTAGTTTCACCACAGCCAATGCCCCAGGCAACGATGCCTGCCTGCTGATAACGGGTAGGGTCATTTGCATCAGGACACACCAAAGGACCACCTCCATCACCCTGGAAAATGAGTCAAGCCTTTTAATTTCTGTCCATCTGAATTTCAAAACAACAATCACTGTAGACCCAAGCATATCGCAACATTCCGGTACGTGACTTACTGACAAAAGATCAAAAATATTTTGATTTTCACTCAACCCTGTTTGTGATAAATGGCATAAACTGCCAGTGAAATGGGACATGATGCTATGAACGCAAACTACTTTTTTGTGACACGCAGCTCTTTATAATAAAAAGGTGAAAACAGAACAGGACTATTCACATAGAAGAATCAGTGTAGCGCTGAAAGGTGAAATCGATAGGAATTAACCCTTTAAAGACGAAGCATATCTGTTTTATATAAGGACTCAGTGCGTACCGCGCTGTAAACACTCTCCACTTCGGTTATAAAAACCAGTCTCTTAATGTTGTATAAGGCAAAAGTTGCTGTGTGTTCTGAGATCCGTACAAAACACATAAACACAATGTGTGCACCACGTAGAATTTTTTAATGTTAAACCTGGTCGTATGTAAAGTTACCGCTAGGCTTTAAAAGGTTAAATACAGTATTTGAATATAACTCTGCATTACATGCTTGTCTTCATCTGTTGTCAGAACAAAACAGAATCTGATGAGATGTGACAGTAAACGTTTATAAACTAGTACTTTCTGTGAAGAAAATAATGGCACTTGTGTTAGTACTCATGAAATCATAGTCTATTAAATACATTCAGAACAGTTATCACGGTTGGTACGAAGATTTGTTAATGCTTGAAAATCACTGCTGTATATGGCACACAAACACACCCAAGCATTTGTTTGCACTTAAAACAAACCTGGGTTTAAAAACAACTGACTTAAGCTTGTGTGTCTTGTTCAGTTATTGGGTAAATTATTTAAGAATTAACTGGATGGATTTAAAGTGACAATCATAGTAACTATTCATCAATGGTTTTTGCAATTCTGATACAACAGAAAAAACAAATTACTAAAAATGTCCCTTTCCCTTCATCAGATTAGCTGGGATTTGTACTGACCATAGACGTCCGCAACACTTCAAGTGTCTGTATGGAATGACAGAAAATGAAACCAATGATTGTTTTTTAAGGAGCCATTTTAGATGCTGGTTAACTCACAGAATACCATCAGATACCCAGTTCATGGATCCAGTAGGAATACTGATAGCTGCACACTAAGAAAAACTTGGTCTGTGCTTCAATTGGTACAAAAAATTCTATCAATTATTTTACATTGGTCACTTTAGCAACTAGCCAACTGTTACCAATTTCACAGTAGAACTAAATTCAAAGACACAGTATTTTCTGTACTGTGTTTTTTTAAGTAATTGTTCTCATATAAATATACAATATTCTGCTTATGGTAAAATGTTCATCGTGTCGACACTTTTAACCTCTGGTCACAGACCACTGGGTACTATATTCTTTTCAACCTTCATTAACATCTGGTGCGTGAGTCTATGCTGCATGTTTTCAGATGAATTTATTGTCTGTATTGGTATACTTTAACTTAAAGCTCAAATTTAACTTCATCAAATTTTTAAAAATACCTAAAAAAGCAGTATATATCATATTACTTTGAATTTAAAGCGGACTCCACTTTTAAAAAGTGATTTTCACAAGAAATAAAATTTTCAAGCAAATACATTTCACTGCCCATAAAATTAACTACTCTTTTAGCAAGGCCACTTGTTCTTTGAGGAACATCATGTTTTTGAGTCTTTCAAACAGTGAAAAATAGTACCTCGAATTTAAGATGCATCCTGATTTTCTGTTCAGAAAAATGTGAAAAAGCATATCTTAAATTCAAAGTAATATGGTAAAACTTTGTACCTATTAAGAATAAAATGGGTATATCCATAGTGTTGCCTGTATGACGAAGTGCACATGGAATCCCGAACTTTAGAAGCAGTCACTTGTCTTTTTGAGCTAATATGATCTCCATGTACTTCTTTTTTATTACAACCCACTACTAACTTGAAATACTACAGCAACATATTTATGCAAGCTACCAGAAATATTAACATCTGTTTTCTGGAAGTAAGGGAGTTTAAGTCCATCAGTAATACTGGGGCTGGCAGTTAAGATTTTGCTCAGAGGTAAAGGAATTAATACTGGGAAAAAGCAATGCTGGGTCAGATGGACTTCATGTGCATTACAACTCTGCAATCAGTCAGTAAAGGTTTAACCTTTTAAAGCCTAGCGGTAACTTTACGTACCACCAGGTTTAACATTAAAAAATTCTACATGGTGCCCACATTGCATTTATGTGTTTTGTACGGATCGCAGAACAAACAGCAACTTCTGCCTTATAAAACATTAAGAGACTGGTTTTTATAACCGAAGTGGAGAGTGTTTACAGCGTGGTACGCACTGAGTCCTTATATAAAACAGACACGCTTCGTCTTTAATAGGAGTAATTTCTGTCATTTCACCTTCTCGTTCCGCAACATTTTTAGAGTCTGCGTATGCTTCGTCTTTAAAAATTACCTCTAATAAGAAGCCCTGAATCATAATGTGCAAGTGGTATGAGCACTAACAGCGTATTATTACCTTGCATGTATCTTTTCCTGGAGCTCCACCAGCACAAATAAAACTCTCATGAAGCTTGAAATACGGCCCCAGTCTTGTCTTGCGCAGAGATTGTATACAGGCGTCTCGAGGAACTACTGGCAGATCAACCTTCTTCAAGATCACCTGGTAGCGGCCTTCCTTACCTGAAGTTTAAAAAAAATTATGTCAGGGTCTCCCAGATTTCAAAATGTAAAGTTTATGTGGAGGTGACAAAGGGTATAGTTTCACTGAAAGAGAGACCAAGGCATATGGTGATTCATTTGTTGTGATTATTACTGACACCCACATGGTACGAAACGAGTAAAGATATATTTTGATACTTTAGGAAACCATCTGTTTACACAAATTTACCTATTTCTTATTGCTGAAGGCTAAAGAGGGTTACACATTATCTCCAAAATGTAGAAGACAACTTTTTAACCATAAAATCTGAATTACTCATACAGTCGTAATGCACAAATACTACTGTTTCTTAGGTAAAGATTTGGTCTTCTGGGATGTTATGCTGTGTCACTGGGCAAGTAGTTTGCGATGTTTCAAAGGCACTATGGTCCTTTGAAACATTCGAAACTACTTGCCCAACGATGCAACATCACTTTTCAGATGACCGGAATATTCAACACTGCTGTGAGAATCTCAACCCTTACACTTGTTCTTGGTTACTTAAAGTTTCTATAACAAAAGTACAGACGTGTCCACTCATGAAAGCTTGCACAGTTTGAAATGTAATTTGCTTGTACTTAATAGCTTAAACTGGGGAAACACGGAAGAGCTGAGAATTTCCCTTCAAAGGTTCCCACTTAAAAGAAACAAGACAGACCCAAGGAAGGGTACTGTGAATCGCGCAATACGCTCCCTCTTTTAGACTACGCTGCTAAGCAGGCTTGCGACATCACCGTGCTCTGTGTCTGTGCCTGAATCAAAGACCAGTTTCCATCTTTTAGCGTACTTTCCATAGTAGGCTAATGACATCACCATGCTGTGGTTGTATGTGCCTGAGTCAAAAGCCTGTCTGCACCTGACCTACTCTCCTCAGCTGACTAATGACATCGCCATGGTCTGGGTATATGTGCCCGAGTCCTTCCATTTCAAATTTTGCACATGTTAACCAGCTGTCATGAAATTTGGTACAAACACAGATGGCAGAGGTTACCCACCCTTGCACTGTTACCCCACATTCTGTAATAACATGGCTGACATGCAGACACATTAAGTGTGAACAACAGTACCGCCGCTTCATAAGTACGCAGAAATGGTGTATGGCAACACATGACTGAAAAATGCGTTACTTTTGTGGTGGAATTGTTCTGCAGAAAGTAAAACAAGAAAATGATACCCATGTGAAGTATATCTGTAGGAGTTCAATGGTGATAATCATGTAAAATTTGGTATGGAGATATATAAAAAATACACAGGAGGTGTTGTTTAATGACTCAATATTACAGGCATGACTATGATGAAACCTTTTTGGTTCAATCCACACATACTTAGTGCAGACAAAATCTGTATTTATGTAGTAAGTTCTCCAAAAATGGTGACTAATAATAATAATAATAATAATAATAATAATAATAATAATAATAATAATAATAATAATAATAATAATAATAATAATAATGGAAAAAACAATGAAATGGCAACAATGAGGATAAGAAGAAGAAAAGATAATTTGGAGGGGAGGGGAAGGAATGTGGCTGCTTCAAAATTATAATGGGTGGTAGTAAAATACAAGAGTAAGTAGCGTGGCTGAAAGTACTGGCATGCACTGCAAGCATTATAACAACACACAGCATGATGGTTACAGTTAAGGAACATCAGTTATGAACTCCAAGCTGTAACAAACCTTAAACTTTACAATATAATTTAAACTTCCTTCATATAGAATGATATTGTAATTTAAAGTTCCTTCATACTGAATCATAAAGTGAAAGAATAAGGAGTCCATTTATCCCGTTTGGAAACTACCAAAATGTGTATGTGAAGGAATCAAAGGGATATCAAACTGTCATTAAACACACCTGTATTGTAACTCCTGTAACATAACATACAAAGAAAAGAGTATGATAATCGATTGCCTTAAGTTTGTGATATTAATGTCTTACACTTAACACGCACCCTGCAACAGTCAAAAACTGACCATTAAATGCAACTTCTCTAACTCCTGCAATAAACAGTACCATTATTAAACGTAAATTCTCTCATCACAGTCATTTTACATTTTATTTATACCAACTCCTTAATACATTTAATTATTTTCCTTTTCTCTTTTAAATTTGATATAATATCCTGAATATTATATTACATTCTTAGTAATGTGTCTTTTAATTCGTAATCGCTATGCACACTGCCTTTCACAAACAGAGTTTTGCCAAAAACCTACCTATTGGAACAATCTAAATTTTATACATGTATCCACCAAGAACCAGATTATTTGAGCCTTCTGGAACCTTATGCTTTGCTCTAACATGACCAAACAACGCACACCAAATTCATAAAATGCCAAGTAAACTGTGCTCATTGAGATTAGACAATGCAGATACACACCTGCCATCTTGGAAAACGTACCAGAAAATGCACACACACACACACACACACACACACACACTGGAAAGTCACAAACAGTAGGTCCCTCACACATTTTCCATACTTCCCAAGAGACTCTGACATAAGGAGTTACTATCATGCAACTCTTGGGAATGGTATCTAAATATGTGTAAATTAAAAGCTGTAACAAAACTTTTTTTTATATTCATTGTCCCAGTTGGTGTGTGTCAGCTAAATATGAGTGGTAATAATCATCAACAGCCAACATTATAGTTACATTCTTTATTAACCCTTTAAAGACGAAGTGTATTTGTTTGTATAAGGACTCAGTGTGTACTGCGCTGTAAACATGCTCCACTTCGGTTATAAAAACCAGTCTCTTAATGTTTTATAAGGCAAAGGTTGCTGTTTGTTCTAAGATCCGTACAAAACGTATAAATGCAATGTTGGCACCACGTAGGATTTTTTAATGTTAAACCTCATCGTATGTAAAGTTACCGCGAGGCTTTAAAAGGTTAAAGACGAAGCGTATCTGTTTTATATAAGGACTCAGTGCGTACTGCGCTGTAAACACTCTCCACTTCGGTTATAAAAACCAGTCTCTTAATGTTTTATAAGGCAAAGGTTGCTGTTTGTTCTGAGATCCGTACAAAACACATAAATGCAATGTTGGCACCACGTAGAATTTTTTAATGTTAAACCTGGTCGTATGTAAAGTTACCGCTAGGCTTTAAAAGGTTAAAAGACAAGAGCGACTAGTTTCAGTCACACTCGACCATCTTCAGGCTCCATTCAAGAACTTATCATAAAAAATCTCTACATACGTAAGAAGGATATCCTCCATCAAACAATTTTTAACCAATTACAACTTTTATCTATTCTATTTATTACAATTTTATATATAATCCAATTCTTATAGACCACAAATATGTATTAATCAATTTTGTTAAAGAGAAGGCCTTCTTCTTACATATGTAGAGATTTTGTACGATAAGTTTTTGAATGGAACCTGAAGGTGGTCAAGTGTGACCGAAACTAGTCGCTCTTATCTTTTAATAAAGAACGTAACTATAACATTGGCTGTTGATGGTTATTATTACTCATATTTAGTGTAACAAAATTATACGCACTGCTCTCTTTATAACAGCAACAGTGGCTCCTAACTGCAAGTACAAGGAATTTGACTCGACTACAATTCAATCCTATTAACCGTATAAGGCTAGAACGTTAGTCCATGGGCTGAACTGTTGGACAAAAAACGTAAAGGTAAAGGTCACCTTGTAACATGCCATACTGGCACAGAGAGAGGAATAGCTCTACTCATTCTTAACCTCAGTGCTAAATGAGAGTGGGTGGTCAATGCCACGCCCTGGCCGTTTTACCTCCGGGAAAGAGTGCTGGTACCCACCATACATGCTGGTTGGCCAACAGGGCCGGCATGTATGCGGGTGGGAGCCCCGCCAGAGTTAGAACCCAGAACCGTTAAGCCTGTAGCAAGTCACTGTACCGCCTTCGCTATCCTGGCCCCCTGGACTATATAAACCGGCATTACGTAATTCGTAAACTGCCTAAATAAGACCTGAAGAACACTAAAAATGAGATGTGAGATCTGGGGTTGTAAGGGTGATAACAATGCAGTAATCTGCATTGTTATCATCACCTTCCAGGATGTGACGCCATGTATTATGGAAGAAATTCATGTATTTAAAATTGTCCATACCATGTACATACTTACTGGAACCACACGTATTACAACTAAATTGTACTCAATATTGAAGTGTGATGTTACACTGAAACATGTCGGGAGTTTTATAAAGTTTGTCACACTGTACTTCAATGTTGTGTATGTGTTGGTGGTAATACATGTGATTATAAATTCATGTACATAACTGCAGGAATGTACTGCCTCCTCTTGGAGGACAGAAACAGAAAAGTTACATCAGACTGCACAGTGTCACATTCACTGGTACTGTAACTCTACAGCAGGACAGCACCCATTATGAAACCTACTTGGATCTCCACATGGTCAACACAGTCACCAACATTTGTGCCGTTAATCATGTTTTTGTTTAGGAAAACACAGTAACACATACGCATGTTTGAAATCTCCCACCATTCATAAGTTAACATCCTGAATTACAATGGGTCGCAAGTTATCATCATCATATCAGCACAAATTCGTTTTGACTTAAAAATCCTCATGATTAAATAACAAGTTCTAGGCAAAGGCACTTTATTTCCACAGCAGTTCATTTAGTTATTTCATCTCACTGATGTTGTCTCATGTCACGAATAGCTTGCTAACAGTGAATGTCATTTTAGGATTTCTATTGCACTTCAGTGCAAAAATGTCTTCTTATGCCACGTGTCACTAGTATTACTTCAAACTAAGAAACTTGTACAGCTATCAGACAGCTGACTTAAGGGCTGTTCGGGAGGCATGCAAAGGCAGCATGAATTGTGTATTTTAGCAACAGATGGAACTTGGGTAGAGAGGGTGTGTCCCAGATACAACTAGCACCTGGAATTGTGTTTAAACTGATAACCAGTTACTGAGTATATACAAAGCATAACCATTCTGCCATTTTTGCTACCTTTTGTTCCTCTACCTCAAAAGAAACTGGCTACAGCAACATGTTAAAGTATGAGACTAAATCCAAAAAGTTATTGTAATTAACAGCAATAGTCCAAGGTAAGACAAAGGTCATCACTGAAAATTTCAGATACCAGTTGTGAATGAACGCACACTTGCCGAGGGCAGGACAGTTTGTCTCCTGGCCTTGGCAACTGCGTGTTCAATCACAACTGATGAAAAGTTTTCAGTGATGACGTTCGTCTTACCTTGGACTGCTGATGTTAAAGTATGTTCTAATTAAGTACATATTTATATACAGTATAAAAGTGAGACTTATATATTCAGTTGACAGGAAGCTCCATTTTGTTTCATTACCTTCAGACAAAGACTTAAGGAAAATATACTGAACATAAAATGTGTGCTTAATTTTTCTTTACAACTTTCGTTTAAAAAATTTATCTGTCAGAAAAATACTTACACTTATGCCTGAGATTTTCATAGAAACACATAAAAGTCTTCCTGTAAGTGTACTTCATGAAAATCTATTCAGTGGTTCTCAAGGCAGACATATGAACAGACACGGAAAAAATAATGGGCCCACACTCAGCCTAGCTCCCTTCCACGAAACGAAAGAGTACATTCCTGAGATCACCATGCTATCTGTGTGTGTCCCATTTCTGCTTCTTAACCAGGTGACAAATTTTCATAAAACCCATAATACTTGTCATGCCATTGGGAGCACCCCACTGCCATCCTCTTTAATTTCCTATCATTATTAATAACAACATGGGCACGCAAATCTTTGAGGTGGGAGATACACTGCTGCCACTAACTATTAGGTCCTGACATGAAACAGGGCAAAAAACCTTTGGAAAAACATGCAACTTTCAATAGAGTAATTTTTTTTGTAATATGTAATGAAACAAAATGGAAACCATGCAGACATTTTCTTTAACTCTGGGGTTAATGGTAATAACTAATACACCACAGGAGCTAGACTTGCGAAACTTTGTACTGACATAACATAACATACCTACACATTACACATGAAATACTGTTTGTAAACATTTACAGACGTGGCAATGATATGAAAATTTGAGGTTAGTTCATAATTTAATGTACATAAAACTGAAGTTCTGGACAAAACACAATAAAAGAACCACAATAATACTAACAGGTATGTAGCACTAGAAAGCTACGCAACAGGGAATTATGATTTCAGTTCTGTTCAGAAAGGCATGTTGCAATTCTTGATTGCAAAGTGCCAAAAGCATTACTAAACGTTGTAAAAGTGTAACTGATCACGAAATGTAAATAAAACAAATGATCCAAATCTGTATGCTTATCACTTGATTAGAAATATAAATACAAGCTACATCATAAAAGCTGTTATCACAGCTTTGTTTCTTGGTTGTACAAACCGGAAGAACAGGAGCATACAAGCCTTTGAACTAGCCTGCCAATAACCTATTTTTGGGACCCTTTTCTTTCTTTTCTTTTATTTTTACCTGTAGTAATATAGGAAAGCTAGATACCAGATTACAGAATCACTGTTTACATGAATATTTGTTTTAACAGTCACACTGATGCATATTTACATTATGTGTCTTCCCAGTACAAGCACAGGCCTACTCTTTGTGTAGTGCATTTTTTTATATGTTATGTGCTAATATCATTTACTGAAACTAACCTTGGAGTAATGTTTCTCACATAGTTACTAGGCTAGGGGCTGGACAATCTGGAGTTCAGATCCTCAAAGGGACAAAAAATCTTCTATTTTTCAAAACATCCAGACCACCTCTGGGGCCCACAGCCTCTTACTGAATGAGTACTGGAGAGGGGGGTCTTCCCTAGGGGTACAGCAGCAGGGACATGAAGCCCAACACTCACCTCCATCCAGTGCTGGGGTTAAGAATGGATGGAGCTACATACCCACCTGCCACGTATGTCTTCATGGCATGAATAGGGACAACTCTACTTTTGAATTTTCTACTGAAGTAAGTACAATAACATATTAACCACTTGTACTAGACTGCATGTTGTAATAATGGCAACACAAGAAAAACTGCAATGTTGTTACAGAAGTACTGGTAGTATGGACAAAATCTAATGATAGTCAGTGAAGTTTAAGATAAATTTAATCTACTTACCATACGAATCCTTCCCCCATCCTGTTGCAAAGCAATTACTATGGTCAAAGACTGCTCCTTGTGGTGGTAAGCACACGACATCAACATTTTCTGCGTACTCCACAGGAGCCTCCAGAAAGATGAGACCAATGTCATTGTACAGTGCCCCTGCATAGTAGTCAGGATGAATCACAATGGTCTTCGCAACCCTGTCTTGGTGCGGATAAAGCTCATTCTTAGTCTGCGTGTCCCATTCTCCTACACGAACCTTCAGTGAACGCGGGTCTTTCAGTCTGCATGTTACATAAAAAATTCAAACTGTCATTATTAGGGCAGTCAAAAGATGGAACTTTTAGACACTGCAGCCACCTACATTCACTGACAGAAACAAAAGAACACAGGATTTTGGTGGTGAGAACTCACAGGGAGGAGGTATTTGAAAATTCACAAGAAGGTGATAGGATGATATTAAAATTAATCACAGGGAAGTACATTATAAGAATATGCATTGCATTTGGCTGGCTCACGATCATGTTCAAGGGCAGAGTGTACTTCAGTTATTCATACTACTAAGCCTCGGTGCCCTGTTGCTGTAATTTGGTTGGTTCTTGGTTTTTACTTTATTGAAATGTGATCTATATTACATTGTCCTTACCGTGTGCATACCTACATAGGTTGATGAGTTATCAACAACCAACTTGCACACACTCATTAAAAACCAACACTCAAGTCTTTTATTCACCCTAACATGTTTCAATGCTTCATAGCACCATCTTCAGGCAGCATTTTGTTTTAAAAACACCAAAAAACACCTTTAAAAACTTTTAAAAGTCTTAAAACCACTCAGCACTATTTTTTAGTAGTAGTTAGTAGTCTCTGACAACTAAAAAAAGAGTGCTGAGTGGTTTTAAGACTTACAAAAGTTTTTAAAATGTTTTTTGGTGTTTTTAAAACAAAGCGCCCCCTCAGAATGGTGCTATGAAGCACTGAGACATGTTGGGGTGAATAAAAGACCTGAATGTTGGTTTTTAATGTGTGTGTACAAGTTGGTTGTTGATACACATCAATCTAGAAATGTGATTTGTTTACACATGCCCTCAGTAACACTGCCTGTGCAGCATCACTTAATAAGTCTGTTGAAGGAAGTAGCTGACACATGATTTCAGGTACAATCATGACATTTGCCTGGACAGGCTGAAACAAATCATACATCAGTGTAAAGAGTCTACAGGCCAATATGTCAAGCTGGACCTCCCAGATATGAAATAGGAGAGCCATCCACCCAAATGTGACATACACTTTATAGGTTGTGTGAGACAGTTACCTTGTAGACACAAGGTGAAAACTGGCGTATGACACAACAAAAACCTTAAAATTGTCCCCACTACCTCTTCTTACAAGTTACAACTAACTAACTAATGAACAAACTAACCAACCAACCAACCAACCAACCAACCAACCAACCAACCAATTAACTAACAAACTAAACTAACTACACTAACTGACTGACTGACTGACTCCATGGAGCAGAGTCCTTCCTGAGAAGCTAACAGTTCCTCAGCTAGTCAAGAAATTCCCTGCATTTTATGGAACCCAAACGTTCATTACCGCATTCACAAGCGCCTGCCACCTGTCCCTATCCTGAGACTTATCAATCCAGTCCACGCCTCCCCATCACACTCCTTGGAAGATCTATTTTAATATGATCCTCCCATCTACACATAGGTCTTCCAAGTGGTCTCTCTCCCTCACGTCTCCCACCAAAACCCTCTATGCACCTCTCCTGTTTCCCATACATGCTACATGCCCTGCCCACCTCATTCTTCTTGATATGATCACCTGAATAATATTTGGTGAGCAGTACAGAGCATAAAGCTCCTCATTATGTAGTCCTCCCCACACCCCCGTTACCTTGTTCCCCTTAGGTCCAACTCATCTCCACAAAAATGTATGATGTTATGAACCATTTCACAAGGCCTCAATCTTGGGTTTATCCTTTGGTATGATGCAAGCAGTGGAAAATGGACATGAGGGCACATGGAATGTGCCCAGCTTCTACAGGCTACGGTCGCTAATGACAGCGGCCAGGGAATCAGCGAGGTATAGATTAGATTTTGGGAGGTACAGCAGGTTAGCTGGGACATCGTAGGCAGAGAAGTATACAAGTTACAAGTAGAACATCCATAAGTACAGCAGAAAAAAATGGTATTCCCTAGAAAAATACCTGAAATTTCTAAATGGATTGGTCAAAACCGCAATGACAGCTGGAAGACCTAAAATTCACTGCACTTTTCAGAAAAACTAGTTTGTACCATGTCTCATCATTTACAACTATTAGTCGTTAATTCTGAACAGTTATACCCACTCAACATTGGACAGTCCTTGTACTGTGCAACAATGATCGGCATTCATTCATTGTCAGCACTGGTGTACCAGCAGATGGTTTGTAGCCAATGAATTTGAAATTTGGGAAACTATGTGGATCATGATTTGAGGCTGATTTCCTGCATCCCCTAATTAGTAACCAAAAGTTACAGTGTTACCCTTAAATTATCCGTAACTGTGCATTGAGCAATATGGTATGACATTAACCCTTTAAAGATGAAGCGTATCCATTTTATGTAAGGACTCAGTGCATACCGCACTGTAAACACTCTCCACTTCGGTTATAAAAACTAATCTCTTAATGTTTTATAAGGTAAAAGTTGCTGTTTGTTCTGAGATCCGTACAAAACACATAAACGCAATGTGGGCACCAAGTAGAATTTTTTAATGTTAAACCTGGTCGTATGTAAAGTTACCGCTAGGCTTTAAAAGGTTAAAACCAACAAATGCACATAAGTGCATGAAAGTGTATTATACGGAGGTATACAGTGTGTATAATACATTTTCGTACACTTATGGGCATTTGTTGGTTTTAATATCATACATTAGTTACAGTCTTGTTTGTCTCAGTAAGTTCGTTGTTTCAGTGCGTTATTTAACAATGTTCTCAACTGCTTAGGTTACATAGTGTCAGCACCACATTAAAGAAATATGAGATGGAGCACTGCTGGAATGACAGTAAAAGGGGATAAACAAAGCAGTCACAGAAAAACCTGTCCCAATACCCCATATCAATCCCGCATGCAATTGCCCGGAACCAAACCTGGACCTCTGCAGAGAGAGACCATGGCACGGCCCATGTCACAGTAGTCTCAGTACCTGAAAGAGTTACTGTGAAGTGCATGCTTTGGTTTTACCTAAGAGCAAAATTTAGTGGTGGCAACGAATTTTATGAATGGAAAGGGTAAACATTGGCATTATGCTTCACAAACACAAGACAAATATAGTGGAGTTATACAGAGGACATGTTACGGCTGCTATTGACATAACAACATTCCAGAAGAGTGTAATCCGGCAACATATATGTATAATGTCAATGAAGCAGCCCAAATCTCAGATGGTTATTCTTGTCATGACAAGAGATTGGACAGACACAGGTAGACAGCACACCAGTATAAAAACCAGGTCCTGTCACTGTGCTAAATTTGCAATATTGAGAAGGCAAAGAAGAAATAAAGGTTTGCTTCTAAGCTCATTTTGCACACTGAGCTCAACACTGATACCAGCTACATCTGATCAGCACATCAACTCAATCCGACAGAAGAAATTGATCATGATTCATCAAGGCTGCATTACTGAACTGTCCTGTTCTGTGATTTGCAGACAAAACATGCAAAGTTAGCTCCTTATTGCTTCAAAAATGGAGGGGAAACCTGTCTTCAGCAGAAAATGGATGAACTGGAAAACTGTCCCCAGTGTACAATATCTGAGGTACAAAGAAACTAGCTTAAGAAATGGTACACAACTACCTGCAATGTGTGAGAACTTCCCAGTACAGAAATGCATAGTAAGAGCATGATTATAATGGAAAATAATAGGTTAGATGCGCATTCCTTTTCTTCACACAATCTTCTTGAGTGCTGTGATTTCAAATTTCTATTCAGATACTCCCATGACCCATCCCTATCCCTGTTTATCTTCAGCTCATTTATGACCCTTAGCTAGCAGCTTACAACTTGCTTGGAAGATACAAAAGTTGAATGACTGACTGACAAACAAACAAACAAAGAAACAAAGAAACAAATTAACTACCTAATCAACTCCATGAAACAGGGTTCTTCTTGAAAAGCTACCACGTACACAGTTCCTCGCGGAGTCAAGAAATTCTCCAAATTTTATAGGACCTGAAGGCCCATTACACCGTTCAAAAGTGACCACCACCTGTCCTTGTCCCAGGCCAGAGAAATCGAGTCCAAGCTCTCGAATTTTATTTCTTTAAGACCCGTTTTAATATTAACCTCCCATCTACACCTAGGTCTTCCACATGGTATCTCACCTTCAGGTTCTCCTAACAAAAGCCTGTAAGCATCTTTCTTCCTCCCTATTTGTGCCAAACTCTGCACCCATCTAATTCTCCTTAATTTGACCACCCATATAATATTTGGCGAGGAGTACAGTACAAATGATTAAGCTCCTTGAACATGTATTTTTTTCCAGTCTCCAGTTTACCTCCTCCCTCTTAGACCAAAATATCTCCCTCAGCACTCTATTCTCAAACACCTTCAGCCTATTTTTACATTACATTGACCGTACATCTTGTCATAAATTTAATAATAAATAATTTAAAGGCCCCTATATATTTATCAACAAACCTTTGTCATCATCAGGGGGTTCAGAGCAAAGACATATAAGAACTTTGCGAGCATTTCCCTGTTGAAAATATCTCACCCCTAATGTATATTTTCAATGTGCAAATGGTTGCAAACTTATTGTACGTCTTTGCTATGAACCCCCTGATGATGACAAAGGTTTGTTGAAACATATGTTGGGGCCTTTAATACACGTTGCATATATATTTACTAGGTGCATTTGTTGCTATTATTAAATTTACCTTCAGCCTATGTTCCTTCCTTAATAAGAGACACCATTAAGACAAGCAAGTCTGTAACTACAACTGATGTCAGATGTGCTGCCACTGTGATACTCACGTGGCCAGGCAGTGGGCTGCTGTGAGCACAACCTGTGGATGTATCAGAGCACCTCCACACTGGTAGACATTCAACTTCTCTGGGTTCTCATCCACTGATTCCTCTCTCAGAATGGCGACCATCCATGGAAATTCTCCAAATTGGGCTTCGCTGTCATTGGCACCAGTTATGCGGAAGCCTACGCCATCTGCATTACGATGGCCACACCCAGTCCTCTGCTGTGGTTTTGGTGTGATCGGTTCAGTCACTGTATCAGGCTTCTGACAGCACACATCAAGGTAGTTCTCACAGGGCCCATCCTTAATCCTGCAAGAGAATTATTAACAATAAAATGGTTTCAAGTTTTGAGGTTTTCACAACAGTATAATTGAAGACTCCTGTCTTCTGCGATTTGATACTGCACTGTTGGATGACTGATCCGCAGTGATTCGAATGAATGTGTTGCCTTCATTCCAAATGGTCAAGTGTAACAAGAATAATTCCTTCAAAACGTCAGAAGCCAGTCAACCAATGACACAGTGTCACATCCCAGAATACTGGAATCCTAAATACAATAGCTAATTACAGCCTGGTATTGACAAATGAGAACAATTTTAATTTAACAGAGGGAACTGCATGATGGGCTAATAAACACAAGAATCTTTAAAGCATATCAGACCCATGAACAATGAGCTGAACAATAAAGAGTAGAAAAATATTACGCACAATCAAGAGTAGGACATAAAAAAATTGGTGGAATTCGTATCAGTTCTTGTTCTAAAATATAATGAATACCAGAAAATTTTACAACAGACTCAATATAAACATTATTCACCATAAATATTGCATTATGTGTGAAAATTCTAGATGGAAAATGAAATAAATGTTCAGACAATGGTTATAACAAGAAAATGTAAGGGCTGAGACTTTGCATTATCAAATACACATACACAAAACTACAGTCTCCCATCAACAAATGTTAAAGAATGTGCAGTCACAGTGTTTGTAACTAACCAACTGTATGGAGCAGAGTCCTTCTTGAGAAGCTAACAATTCCTTCACAAGTCAAGAAATTCCCCACATTCTATGAAAACAGAAGGTTCATTACCATTTTCAAATGATCCCACCACAGGTGCCTATCCTGAGCCAGATAAACCCAACTGATGTCCCCTCTCCTGTTCAAGATTCATTGTAATATTATCCTCCCATCTATGCCTAGAGTTTCCACACACTTGCCTTCCTTCAGAGTTTCCAACCACAACTATACGTGTATTTCTCTTCTCTCCCAGGTCAGCCACATGCCCAATCTATCTACTCCTATCTCTACCCTAATAATATTTGGAGAGGATTACAACTGATGAAGCTCCTCATTATGCAGTGTCCTCCAGTCTCTTCTTACATCTTCCTTCATCGGCTCAATATCTTCCACATCTTCTACAGCACACTATTGTCAAACACCCTCCTTGGTGTGAGAGGTGAAGTTTCACACTCAGGTACAACTCAGGCAAAATTATGCAGGTGTGCAGCCTGAATTTTTCATGGGCAGAGGGAGGGGGGACCCTGAGCCTCCATGTAATTTATCTTTGATTTTAAAAAACTATGTCATAAAAATCATATAACAACTATAGCGCAACATTTTATAGCATTCATTTCCATGCACTAAATGACAATTTTTGATACAATAACCAACCGAATGCACAACATTGCAACATATAATTTTGCAATTAAAACTGTCAGAGTACTAAAGTTTTAATTGTAAAATTATATATTGCAATATTGTGCATTTTGTTGGTTTACTGTATCAAAAATAACACAACATTGTTTGTAACTTCATGTATATACACATAACTACACTTTCACTGATTCACTCATTCAATTTAAATCATATGGTCAAATCTTCTCGATTTCAGGTGTGCCCCCGAATTTATGTCACAAAGTGTCTGTTATCAATAATGACACTGGCTGTAGACTACATTCCTGGCTGGGGCATCTGCACATTCTCTCCACCACCTTGTCTACTGCCTTCCCATTCAACTGCCACTAGCAATGTCTTTTTGTCAGGGTAGAGTGACCAGAATTTGATGCTGACCATTCAATATATGCAATGCACAGTCTAGAATGCCCTTGCCTCAGATATGTCTTCTAGGCATTGTTAGTGAAGTTTACCAGAGAACAGGCTATGAAGGCCAAGAGGGGAGTAGAGGTATAGCTCTACTCTTTCTTTAACCTTGAAGCTACATGGGGGTGGGTGGTCAACGCCACGCCCTGGCCCCTTTACCCCCGGCAAAGACATCTGGTACCCATAGCATAGGAGGCTGGGTCGGCCCCAGGGCCCATCTGGACGGGTGTGGAAAATCTCACCACCAGGATTCATCGCTATACCAACTACACTATCCCAGTCCAACTTCTACGCATCATGCTTTTACATTCAATTGTATATGTCACCATTCACAACCATATTTATAAATTTATTTAGTTCTAGGTACTGACATTTCTCCAAACAAGAACAAAGCTGATGAGACACAAATATGCAAACAAAAACACACTCACACACACATACTCACACACAGTGAAATCTGTTACAAATACCTCACATACTTGTCACTTGCCAGTGTGGCAGTCTGTTGTTTAATGATCCTATTAACTGCTAAGTTGCTGTAACATTGGTGATAGATGAATGAATGAGTATGGGGTACTGGTGCAATGATACTGACAAGGGAAAACTGAAGTACCTGGAGAAGAACCTATCTCAGTGTAACGTGTCCACTACAAATAGCACAAGGACTCACCTGGGACTGAATCTGGTCACCTGCAGTGACAGGCTGGCACCTAAGTGCCTGAGCCATGGCACAGGTTATCACACATCAGACACCCAACAATACAATAACAATAAAGGCTTACCTGTGGCTCCATCACTACAAAATATCTTTGTGAAACTGTGTCGTACAAACATTGTTTTCAAACTGCATTACATTTGCACTTTTTTATAAGAATGTATTTCATTTGTATTATATAACTACATCAGAACACATTGGTTTAAAACAGCCATACACAATACATGTAGTACTTATTTCAATCCATGGTCTTATAGGGGGATTTAACCACTTGGAATTTATCCCTAGAGAATGCAGAAATATGAGTGTGCTTACTAGTTTTGGGTAATGCAAGTTTTTCCACCTGATTAGTTTTAATCTTTTCAAATGTACATATCTGAGGACTGAAAGCCAGTCATTTAATGACACAAAAACTGTTGTTTTTAATACAATAACAAATATTATATACAATACCGCCCTAGAGTATGGAGTAGTATTCAATTTTAAGTACGTGGGCTGTGAAGTTTCATCACAGTTACGCACCTACAAGTAATGTTTTACTGCAGGAGTGTCTAGTAAGTTAAACAGTTACATTCAGACTGCAGTTAAATGGTTCTCCTGTTACATAATGTGGTAACCAGCCTTTACACTAAGCGTCATGCGAATCCCAGATCTCACATGATTACACTACTTCTCTTTATGTAATAGGACCTTTCCCTCAAAGATTAAGAATTAAGGATGAAAACAAAGAATAATTTGTAAATATGGAGCATAAGAAAAGGTATGTGAGTAGGATATGATCAGTTGTTAATGGCTGTACATGCAAAATGACCATGAGAGAGCAGAAGAATAACGTTTATGCTGAAACAAATCAAAAAAATGCTGGTGATTTACACGACAAAGTGAGAAAGCTGAAGTGAAGCCTCAAGCATCTGCTGCATCAGACTGTGTATATTGTGCAAGTAAAATGAAGCAGTGGAGCTAGTCAGAAAATAGAATTAGATATTGAAACTGTTCTCAGTGTATGCCCCAGAGTACTGCAATAACATGCTGAGGAGAAGCTTCAGGAAACAACCAATTTTAGTTAAGTAAAATGCAGTGTGCAATGAGTCAATTTTTTGTCCTAATATTATAGTGCTTTTTGGTGTAACATCTTGTTGGTTGAAAGATAAATACCAATGCTTCACAGGAATCTGCTGCCTCCATCTTCAGAGTAGGAGGCCAAACACTGGGCCCCCATCTTCCAAACCCCATTTTGCCACATCAAAGAATACCATAAATCAAAATTCACCAGCATGATTGTACAGCAGCATATCAAAATTTTGAATCACAAAGGATTATTCCTGCACTCCTGATGTATGTGCATCGCATGATAACAAACTGGGGATGCAGCATTAATGGAATGAGAGAGCATTTAGTGCTGTTACCCTCAATTCTGTATCATCCCAGTGACCCAGCAAAGCAAAGCGATGCACAATCCCTGCTCAAATATATGTCCACTGATGCATTAGCCAACTTTCTGCTGAATACAGCCAGACATTTATAAGACAATGCTAAAGAGGGAGAGGAAGAAAGGACATTTACATCTTCAGTGCCTTGCCTGGATATCAGAGTCTATGAGGTGATTTGGAATAAAGGTGCAAGATATCTTGTTTTGACAGTTTTCTAAAATCTGATGTTTAAAATCACTGTCTACTTGTGTCTTGTGGTAGAGATACAGAATATTTTTACATCAAAATGCACCTACAGAAACTGAAAACAATCTTATAATTCTGCCAGGAAACGGCTTATGAACTTTTCCCGCCGACATGAAAATGTGCAAACTACATTAGAAATGGCAAAGTATGATATGCCATTTTAACACATCAACCACTGTTTTAAATGCTAATTTAACACTATATATGGAGTTAGAACTTCGAATATCACAAAGTAAATACTCATAAAAATAATTCCACAGTAATTATTGTTAGTTCAAGATATTTTCTGTATTTTTAATAACAGAATTCGTGTTAATTATAAATTTTTTCACCCACACCACATGAAAAGAAATTCCAGAAATTTCAATTTATTCAGGGCAGCTTTAAAGGTGTTTAGTCAGGCGAAATCATGATACACGGAACAAACACATCATTACATAAAACTGCCTTCCACACATAAATTGCATTACACACAATTTGACAAAACAATAAAAGGTTGTTTACCTGGCACTTGTTTAGAGGAAGTTCACTCTAACAGAACACTTATCAGTAGAGTCTACTGCAATTTACAACACTATAGTTAAAAGTGTTGATCTCCCAGAGGAAGAAATTAATGATGTACCAGCTCCCAGAACATCTAGAAATGCAGCAAACACTATGCTGTGTATTTATTGTTTTTAATGCTTTGTAAATACTGTACATCTTATTTTTCGCATCATTTCAGGCTTCCACCATGGCATAAACAAACCCTTGAATAACTACCAATCTATGCTGTGTAACATCCCACAATAGAAAGGACCTCATGTTATTTTTTATTTAATTTTTTACCACAGCTCATATTAAAATTCCTTTTCCTACGTCAGCATTCAATTTGTTGGCAAAATAAATCTATGGGCACCCCTATTCCATAATCATGCCAGATGAACAAACTTTTACTGTACTTCACAGTGTTGCCAGTAACTTAGACCATAAAGTGCTGAATTATTGATGACAGTGAATAACAAATTGCAAAGGATGTGGAACAAAGTGGTCATGACCTAATTTAAGGTATTATGCTGACATCTGCCTGGAAGGACTGTGGAAAAACACAAAACCTCAGTCAGGACAGTCAATGTTGCAGCCAAGACTTCTCACCAGGTGCCTCCAAATTACATGTCCGAAGCTCTGATACTGGCAGACCAATTCTTTGTCTGGGAAAACTTGAGTACCGAGGAGAAGAAAGAAGTTGGATACAAGAAAAGCTAAAAGAATTTTACTTGTGATATCTCCACATTATAGTGGGTATAGTGTAGGGTTACCATACATCCATCACAGGAAAAAGGACGTTACCTACTGATCGGCCATAAAAAAGAGGACATATCAACGGCAAAGGGGGTTGCCAAGTTTTTGTCAAAAAAGAGGATTCCACGTGGGCTCGAAGATCAAGAGCACCCTTGTTCATTACAGACACATATGTTCCTGGTTTACATACCATGCATTGGGCTTCCCACTTGTTGCGACCACTTCGGAAACACAAATACTTGCTTTTTAGTTCATCCATGAATTTACATTTACTTTTCCCCATTGTAAGAATGTGATAAAAGCAACACACAAACCAAACAGTGCACAACACATCGTCCACTGCACTGCCTACAATTCAAAATGAATGCCCAGAACCGGGCTGTGCCAGCATGCGTTCAGAACAACCGGAAGTGACCGTGAAAATAAGTTCTGAAGTTGAAACGGTGCCTACAAGAACTACAGTCTATAATGTATGTAATGACCACTGAAAAATTAAGTTTGACTATCAACAAAGGCCAAAAACCTGGACATCTTTGTACAACTAAAGAATCCCCCTGCAGCCTGGACCCAATTCTGAAGCGTGAAAAAGAGGACATGTCTATGAAAACCCGGACATATGGTAACCCTACTATAGTATCTCCCATTGAAAGTGGCCTTGTGTTACCTCTCCCCTATTTCATGCAAATTAGGCACATGCAGCAGCTGGAAGGCAGGCATGCAGGACTCACCCTGGGGTATTGTAAGCTGTGCAAGGACACGGCAGGTTAGAAGTTAAAAAGCCCGACCTGATGTCAATGAGTCCAACTCCATCTGTAATGATGGTATTATTCTGACACAGGTAGTATGGAACACACTGGCAAGCCAGTGGATTGGGTTCTTGTTCCTCGCCCTGGGTTCTCTCTTCGCTTGTTGACTGTGCAGTGTTGGAAGTTTCTCCTGTTTGTGGTCGAACAAATACTTGACCAATGAGGGTGTCTAGGTCTGCCTGAGCTCTTGCGTTAACAAGTTGCGTTAGGAGCGATGCAGTTACACCCAGGAACAGAAATCTGATCACTGGCTCCATTTTAACACACTGAAACAAAATAATGACTGTGTTATGAATTTCAGACATGGACAGAAATCATCCTGGTTTGTGATACAGCTTCTTGAGACTGTAATCTGAACTTCAGAGGTGATGATGATTCTGTAACGTCACTCATTCATTATTCACTGGTCAGATTTGGTATGGAAAAAGGTTTTTAAAAAATCACCCTCAACAACATTATGACTGCGCCCCGCACGTACCATACATAGCAGTTCACTGTACGATGCTCCGCAAAGCTGTCCTAAGTGCTAAAATACTTTAGGCCTGCCCTTTTTACAAGCATGTTCACAGCTTCCTAATTTGAAAAACCCATACATATGTATTTGCATACTTGGATGTAACCAATAGGAAATAAAACTGTTAACAGAAAGAAACATGTCTTTCATCAGATTCAAATGTATTACCACTTAGATTAAAAAAAAACTGGAAACCTTTCCTTAGTTTTGTTTTTGCTGTAAACCAAACTGATTCTCCATTAAATGCACCAAGTGATGGTATCAGTAACTGAAGAGTACTGATTCAGTCAACCATTATACAAGTACAGGCTATCTGGAGCTACTGTGGTTGTCAAATGAAATTGGCTGCAAATGTCTCCTTTCAAATCCTTATCTTTCAGGATTCTTGAACATCCTTCCATCACAATAAATGCTATGTAACCTCTGCAGTTGAACCAGCGTTGATAACAAAATAAAACCAGCGCACTTCACCACATCTTATAAAAGGTTAAGTTGTCCCTCGATTTAATTAAGCACCAAACCATAAAGTCTTAGAGGGAGTGGAGGTATAGCTCCACTTACTCTTAAACCTCGACACTACTGGAGATATGCGATGAATTTACGCCATTGCCGCTTCACTCTTCCGAAAATGACTCTCGGTACACACCTTCCCGTGTCATGTATCGAACCAAGGTCGTCCGGAATATACCATTGTCACTACTCTCACTGAACTATCCCAGCTGTCATGCCGTCGTCTTTGACACCAAAACACCTTCTGCGAGCGACACAGAAACCAGTACTGAATTGTCAAGCCTTTGTACGCACAACTGCTCATCTCCGTTGGGCAGGAAAAATAAACAACGTATCATTCCTGCTTTGCTTACCTGGCTTCATCTTGCGTGCTTGTAAACGGTACGAATAGACGCAGTTAATCGGCAATAACTACCTGGATGCTTCTTGCTGTTGCTACTCATGCACTGATTTTCAAGGTCTACCAATCGTCCCTCATTAACTAAACAGCTGAGAGCTACTGCAGGTTCCCGCAGGCATAATTTTCATATACAAAAGAAGCATTGAAACCATTACGTAATATTGGAGGAAGAGAGATTATGGATTGGTTATGACTACCTTCCTTTATCCGACGAAACGATTGGTACTGCATGCAGTGAAATGTAATCAGAAACGGACATGAACAGGCCAACTGATGTGTTTAAATGAAGCTTCTTCTAAATCAAACTGATATTTCAGAACAAGCCCCCACCTCAGAAAATTTAACTACACACACGTCGCTATGTACGTAACGGGCACAGAACGGCAATATGGTACAACACGTTACGACAGGTCTGGGATTATTCTGGGTACCGTTAGTACTTGCCCTTGTAACAATGTGGGCGATTCGATTTCTAAAGTGCAGTTCGAGACTCGATGTTCGTGTTTGACTGGAACAGATAAGACAGTCATGAATATCAGAATCCATTTTCAATTTAACCCTTTAAAGACGGAACGTATCTGTTTTGTATAAGAACTCAGTGCGTACCGCGCTGTAAACACTCTCCACTTCGGTCATAAAAACCAATCTCTTAATGTTTTATAAGGTAAAAGTTGCTGTTTGTTCTGAGATCCGTACAAAACACATAAACGCAATGTGGGCACCACGTAGAATTTTTCAATGTTAAACCTGGTGGTATGTAAAGTTACCGCTAGGCTTTAAAAGGTTAAAACGCCTATTTGGTTCCCAAAATTATGAAATACCGACAATAAAACATTTATAAAATAACCCCCAAAACCATAGCAGTTAATTTTGAATAAAGTACAAAACTCTTCGGTGCCATAAAATAGTGCAATGATGTAATAAGACTATCGTTAGATGAATCACAGAAGCAACAGCACCCACTTAACGCAAGACAGCTGGGAGTCACCTGCGCAGTAGCACGGGGTTGGGAGAAGCCCATTCGTCACCCGCACAGGTTCATCCATAATCGTCTGATGCAGTCACCAAAGCGGAAATCCCGAATATCAGGATTATACTCTACGTTCCGAATATACGCGTCTGTAGTGTGAATGTGAGTGAAAGTTTACGCGTTTACGTATGTTCAGTTCGAGAAGGAGAGGAATGATGGCGCGCGGAGAAGAGAAAGAAATGTGTGCCCAGCGACACTATACATAACTTCACCGCATGACAATCTGTGTATTTCATTCAACATTCGATGTGGTACATCCAGAATAAAGACATTACCTTGACAGCTAACGGGCTGGGTAATCGGCAGGCCATGTTAGGAGGAAAGTCTCTCGCACGCGCGCGCGCGCGCGCACACACACACACACACACACACATCTAACGTTTGGTAATCGATTGGTGGATACATGGGACCTAATGAGAATGTCCATCACCTTTCTGATCCAGATGAATATAGTCCACACCCCTATACCTCCCTTACTTAAGATTCATTTTAATATTATCATCCCCCTCTAAACCCAGTATCCTTAGAAGTTTTCGCTTAAATGGCAGGAGTTGCGCCAAATTCCAAATACGCATGCTTTAACCCATGTTTCTCAAGCGGTCTTCCGCAAAACCACAGGGCTTCTGGAAAGTGCAAATAAGTGTTCCGCAGGACAATTCGAGTACAATGTTAAAGGCCTGGACAGGCCCTTAAGGCTCCAGGAGCTTGAGATTAATTTAAATATTATTAACATTAGAAACTTACTTTAAATAAGGTTCATTTTTATTTGAAATTAATTCATTCGTTCAGATGATACTGAATTTTGACGTCGGACATCCTATTGTGTTGGCTATTTAAATAAATGGTACTTAACACTGCCAAACCCAACTTTTTTATAGTTATTAAAAAAACAACTTGTCACACTGCCTCTAGCAACATATTTCGACCCAATTAGCGATAATGTGACAAGTTGTTTTTTCATAATAAAAAAAGCTGCGTTTGACGGTGTTAAGTTCTATTCATTTACAATTCCGAACTGCTGTAATACTACCGCAGAGGAAACACAAGAGCGACATTTTGAAAATGAGATTCTTTTTTTGTTATGGAACCACATATTAGTTTTTTTTAAGTTTTTTATTATTCATTCCTAAATAATTAACAGTCAGTTATTTTTTACGGTTCATTTTTCGTATACCTGAAATGTGACTTTTATTGACGAATATGTGCAGTTAATCGGACATCCTTATTTAACGTTTATTTATTATTATTATCATTTTTAGGCATGTCCGCATAGTCAGGAAGGACGCTTATTACCTTCGTCATGTCCTTCCGTCTGTCCGTCCGTCTGTCTGTCCGCATATAACAGAGCGGCTCTCACTGGACGAATTTCCGTGAAATTTGGTATTGGGGACTTCTATGAAAATCTGTCGAAAAAATTCAAATTTGGTTAAAATCTGGCATTTTGCATGAAGACCTAAGTATGTTTTAATGTTGCCGGTGACATTAAATCGCCACAAAAGCGCTCTCTTCTGAGCGAAATCGTATAAGGTTGTTCGTAGAGTCGAGGAGGTATAAACATTATGCGAACGCACCACAATGTAACGTTACATTACCTATCTTATTTATTTTTGGTTTAGCTTTCAGTTACATATATATAGAATTGTATTGTTGTGTGGTGATGGTTTTATGGCCTTTATCCACTGTCCGAAGAGTAAAGTATTGAAAAATTAAAAATTAAAATCACGACGTTTCGGAAGCTGGCTCTGCTTCCGTCCTCAGGTGAATGGAGGGGGAGAAGAGAAGAACACCTACTCTGTTGGGCCCCTTAGACAGAGCTAGCCTCCATCACTGTATGATGTTTTAATATTTTTAATGTTTTACTCTGTGGATGATGGATTAAGTCCATAAACCCATCACCACACAATATGATACAGCATCGTCAAAACCTTTTAGAATTTTACTGGTGGCGCTGCAAACATTTTTAGAGCATGAAAAGGTTTCGTGGCCAGATTAAATCGAGAAAAACTGCTTTAACCTCTTATTAAACAGAGTTAACCCTTTAAAGCCTAGCGGTAACTTTACGTACCACCAGGTTTAACATTAAAAAATTCTACGTGGTGCCCACATTGCGTTTATGTGTTTTGTATGGATCTCAGAACAAACAGCAACTTTTGCCTTATAAAACATTAAGAGATTGGGTTTTATAACCGAAGTGGAGAGTGTTTACAGCGCGGTACGCACTGAGTCCTTATATAAAACAGATACGCTTCGTCTTTAAAGGGTTAATAAAAGCGGCACCTTGTCTAGTAATAATCTCTTAGAAACTCCTTCTGGCATAAAACTCGTTTACAGTGACTAATCATCGGTTGTTTATAACATTGTAGTGTTGGCATCACTTGTGTTGCTTCAGCTCGGTTTGTTCGTATTATATCAGGGATCCAGGAGGTTGAGGTTCCCAGATTTATAGACAATCGGCACACGACGATGGTAAGGCAGTCAGCCCTAAGCACCGGCCGCCTTTAACCTCCCCCCCCCCCCCCCCCCAGGAAATATTCCTGGTACTCATTGCTGTTAGAGGCTGAGAATAACCCACGGACAAAGTGCGGCCGGAAGGAATAATTCAATGACACCATCGAGGATCGAACCCGCGACCTTCCAGTTCGCAGTGCAGTGCCTCAACCAACCGCACCACCGCGTTTGTGTATAGAACTCGCTTTGGAAGAGGTTATGGACCTGTCACAACAGAGACAACACAATGAATGAATACAATTTAAAGACGAAGCGTATGTGTTTTATATAAGGACTCAGTGCGTACCGCGCTGTAAGCACTCTCCACTTCGGTTATAAAAACCAGTCTCTTAATGTTTTATAAGGCAAAAGTTGCTGTTTGTTCTGAGATCCGTACAAAACACATAACCGCAATGTGGGCACCACGTAGAATTTTTTAATGTTAAACCTGGCGGTATGTAAAGTTACCGCTAGGCTTTAAAAGGTTAAATAAAGAGCCTCTATACCAAATTTCAGAAAAATCCGATAAACGGTTTAGTCGGTGATACTAGATCACAGACAGACGGACGGATGTGGTCTCCACACAAGGCGCTCTTTGTTACCTCGTAAGGAAGGCCTAATGACGAAATCTAGATTTAGAGTTCAATTAAACTCTGCGTGAGGTGACCAGTCATTGTTCTTTATACATCTGAACACATGCCGACATTTAGAACAGTCTACGTTCATTTCGACACATTCCGAGCAATCTCCTGTCATTGGCTGTTCTTTATCTGCCACAAACCAGACTTCCTTCCGCTGGTCACAGATTTTTCATACAGGAAGGCGGGAAACTCCTTGAGTAACGGGGCAAGCTTCCGTTTGACTTTCTGTCTACAGAAGAGGTTTTAAAAAAAACAGCACCTGCATGAAGTACATACGTTCTGCAAGAAAGACAATTCCGTACAAACAAAATGTCCAAATCATATGTTTGTCACTACAAACAACAAACTAATAATTATTTATTTTAAAATTTTAAAATTTTTCATTCGGTTCATTGTCTTTATGAACGTAGTCAATTTACTGTACAGACAAAGTGCACTTATATGTGAATATCAGAGTGAATTTAGTTGCTACAATAACTTAATTACTTAGTTTCATTTTAAAACCTTGCGTGCCCTCCTATGAGTCCTAAACGTGGACGTTACTAAGCGCATCCGTGTGACGTCAGGGAATGTCATTTGTTTTAACTTCGGAAGCAGCCGCGAGGGTGTGTTGGATGTCGTGTTTCTGCGCACTGTGGCTCTGAGAGCAACACAAATATTGAAAAAGATGGAGGCTGCAATACAGTGCTGCACACTGAGGTTACATTCCTCAAAACCAGGTCTGATTTGGCTACAAAACTACCGAAATCAAACCAGAAAATAATGATACAATTCATTTTTGGTTAACCTCACCGGGGACTTGCAGGACAAGATGAACCTAACCGTATTTATTACGCTGTTCCCAAAATGCAAATGGTGTGTCACAAAACGAAGTTCTACAGTCCGCCGTCACAGGCCCAGCTGAACACAACTACGTGATGAGTGTCTGACACCAGTCGACGCACACACGCACCAAACACAGCGGAACACGAATAAAAACCAACTGCACCACGAATTATGGGCTGATACCTGCACAAACACCGCCCAATCCAGTGGCCGCGCGGTCTAAGGCGTAGGTCTGCTGCCGTTCACTTGCTGGGATTGTGGGTTCGAATCCCGCCGGGGTCATGGATTTTTGTCTCTTGTGAGTGTTGTGTGTTGTCAGGTAGAGGTCTCTGCGTCTGGCTGATAACCCGTCCAGAGGAGTACTACCGAGTTTGGTGTGTCTTGAATGTGATCGTGAAGCCTCGATATTGAGGAAGCCCTGGCCCACTAGGGGCTGTAGCACCACTGGAAGAAAAAGAAAAAGGGGACCTGCGCGAAGACCAAGTCCACGTCAAGTAAAAAAAAAAAAACCCCCCCATTCATTCTTGCGTCCTCGGGGTCGCGAGGTGGGTTCAGGACCCGGTGAAAAAAAAAATTGTTTCCGGCCCCCCCCCCCCCCCAGCAAGGGCACTGTCATATTACCATAGCGCAAGAAGTGAGTTGCTAAGGTAGCACCAGGTAATACCTACCCTTCCGAACTGTACGAATGGGTAGATTCGACTGGGGCAAAAGTAAGTTAGAGTGCCGTAAGCAAGATGGCCGCTGGCCGCAATTGCCATCAATATGACAAATCACTACCTAATTACATCTGATACTACTCAGAAAGACAAAAATATATGCAACATACTCGGGCACCGGTAATTTGTACTGGCTTCCCTCTTTCCCCCCATCGTCGGCAGTGTGCTTACGAAATACAAAGCTGGAATGTGCTAAATGTGACTTGGAAATTTGAACTGAGGGCGTGATTAACCCTTTAAAGACGAAGCGTATCTGTTTTATATAAGGACTCAGTGCGTACCGCGCTGTAAACACTCTCCACTTCGGTTATAAAAACCAATCTCTTAATGTTTTATAAGGCAAAAGTTGCTGTTTGTTCTGAGATCCGTACAAAACACATAAACGCAATGTGAGTGCCATGTAGAATTTTTTAATGTTAAACCTGGTGGTATGTAAAGTTACCGNGAATTTTTTAATGTTAAACCTGGTGGTACGTAAAGTTACCGCTAGGCTTTAAAAGGTTAAGTTAAAGCGTTTGGCGTCTTGGCTAAAGACCTTAAAGTGCCCGTATTAGGGACTAGAGCTGCTGGCGGGAGAATCTCCCATCTGGCAATTACTGCTTTTGGAGGAGAACACAGGTTGGGTCGATGTCTGGGGTTTGAATCCGACAGAAGTTGCGGTCACTTTGGTTGAGGGTCTTCGCGACTGCCAGGAAGCGGCCGAGCGCTTGCTGGAATTGTGGGTTCGAATCCCACCGGTGGCATGGATGTTTGTCTTTTGTGAGTGTTTGTGTTGTCAGGTAGAGGTCTCGGCGACGGGCCGATCCCTCGTCCAGAGGAGTCCTACCGACTGTTGTGTGTTTGAGTGTAATCAAGTGAAAATAAAAACCCTCTACACCTGCTGTGAACAAGTAGCTAGAAGTGGTAAGGACTACGAAACGAAATTGATGAAGAGTTAAGTTATAAAGGGGCGGAAGATTGGTTTGAACCAGTCCTTAATACACATACACCCCTTTTCCCCCAGTCTCAACCCAGTTTCTTTTATTTCCGCCCCTTCAACTCAATAGCCAAAACAATTAATCTTAGATAGAAAAATACTGGGGGGGGGGGATGGAATTTGAACCTCCTTGCCCCGCCCCCAAGTTACGCCTATGAGGGTAGCCACATAAAGTGTTCTGTCAAGTTGGTCGGCTTGTTACGAACAGACGCGACTGGCCTACTGACATTAGGGCGATTTCAGAAACTCCTTGGTCATAAGAAGTACTGTCCAGTTGCCGAACTAGGGGGTTCCCCCACCAGATGATTTTATGTCAGCACTCTTAGTCACGGATACGACGACAAACTGATAGAACCAGCAACAGTCACCTCGCATTCCTGGGTCCAGAACGAAATATTATCGTCGACACGATGGGCCCGTGCCTCCCGGACCCCCCCCCCCTCCCGGGTTAATTACTGCCTGCCTATTACAATTGTTTTTACGAGAACCTTAAACCATTATATAACTACATGTTTTGTTCAGCTTTACATTAAATTTGTGGGAGAATAATGTCCAGTTCTCTCACGGTCGTCATATCTGTAATCGGTGACCTTGAAAAATACTGGCTACGTAATATGCACAAATCATTCCTTAAAACATAGCAGCGACAAATACTAAGAAAGATATATGGCCCAATAGAAGATCAAAATGGCTTGAGAATCCGAAATAATGATGAATTGCAGGTTATGTATAGAAAACCAAATACTGTAACAACAATAAAATTAACAAGATTAGAATGTTCTAGTCATCTGACAAGAATGTCTGATTATGGGGCCGTAAAGAAAGTGTTTCTGGGGAAACCAGATGGAGGAAGAAAAACAGGAAGACCAAAATTAAGATGGGTAGACTGTACGGAGAATGATCTGAAATTGATCGGTGTCAAAAGATGGAGGAAGAAAGCAAAAGACAGATCCGTATGGGCTATCATTCTGAAGGAGGCACTGGTTAACCTTTTAAAGCCTAGCGGTAACTTTACGTACCACCAGGTTTAACATTAAAAATTCTACGTGGTGCCCACATTGCGTTTATGTGTTTTGTACGGATCTCAGAACAAACAGCAACTTTTGCCTTATAAAACATTAAGAGACTGGTTTTTATAACCGAAGTGGAGAGTGTTTACAGCGCGGTACGCACTGAGTCCTTATATAAAACAGATACGCTTCGTCTTTAAAGGGTTAAAAAATTCTACGTGGTGCCCATATTGCGTTTATGTGTTTTGTACGGATCTCAGAACAAACAGCAACTTTTGCCCTATAAAACATTAAGAGACCGGTTTTTATAACCGAAGTGGAGAGTGTTTACAGCGCGGTACGCACTGAGTCCTTATATAAAACAGATACGCGTCGTCTTTAAAGGGTTAAAGAAGGTGCAGAATATTGTTTGCTATGTGCGAAGTTGCACTGTCTTGCTGAAAAATAAAGGCACTGTAGCAGCGTCACCTTGAGACATGAAGTGTGACACATAGTCACTTTGAATTCACGTAGCCCACGGACTGTACGCATACTAGCCAAAGAAGATGCCATAATTGCAGCTGTGGAAAGACAGCTGTACAGAAACTCACACGATATCTCACAACGATTGGGACTACCCCAAACGAGGGTCCTTCAAATACTTCTTTACGATTAACTTGACCCACACCACTACTCGTGGATCACACACCTGTTCCCAGCAGATCGCCCTCTAAATATATTTTACGTGTAACTATGTGTTTCTGGGTTTACCACTTGCTACATTCAGCCACGGACGGTGATGTGTACCTTGGAATTTTAAGGTTCAAGAAATATAAATCGAACCCGGTTATAAGTACATCGGTATATACGACACCGCGTCTATAATTTCAAACATTCTGTGGTGCCAATTAATTCTTCACTGTTAACTATAACATTATACTCCTCGGTTATACATAGTCCTTGCCTCTTTTTTCCTACTCACAGTTGGTGTCGAGGTTGTTTATTTTCACTTTATCACACTCAGACACACACAGACAGTCGGTAGGGCTCTTCTGGGTGAGGGATCGGCCCGTTGCAGAGACCTCTACCTGACAACGCAAACATTCACAAGAGACAAACATCCATGCTCCCGGTGGGATTCGAACCCACGATCCTAACAAGCGTTCGCCTGCAGACCTGCGCCTTAGACCGCGCGGCAACTGGGATCGGCCTCGGTTATAACAACACTCATTTATAACGATACAAAATATTCAACCCCTTTCATGACGTTATAACCGAGTTAGACTCTCTACTTATGTACAATATTTCGTCTTGGTTTTAGCAATGATTCACACCAGGGACAATTTGTAGCCGAGTTTCTTTCGTCCTGTGTATTTTTTACAGCATGTCTAGGAACACTGATTATATGTACCATTCTAACGGCTTCTCTGGCTCGGTTCTTTGGCAAAACAATCATCTGCGGGATCTAATACTGCGGTTCGCATCGTGTTTCATATTTTGGAGATACCGGGTTCGAATCTTGATCTGGAGACAGGATATGATGATTTCTCACGTATCGTGGTCGGTTGACCGTGTGCACAAACCTCCGTGACACTCCCTACTCCCTTCAACGGCTTGACTGTAGCGAACCTAGCTGTTCGAATGTTACGGGTGTGACGTTTGTCAACACTACAGTCTTCAAACGAATCACTATTGGCCAAAGTGTGTAACGGGGAAAAACACAAGGAAAGTCAAAGATAAAGAAAGGTAGAGTTGTCCCTGTGATTAACCTTTTAAAGCCTAGCGGTTTACTTTACGTACCACCAGGTTTAACATTCAACATTTCTACGTTCTGCCCACACAGTGTATTTATGTGTTTTGTGTGGATCTCAGAACAAACAGCGATTATTTCCCTATACAGCATTAACCGACTGGTTTTTATAACCGAGACGGAGAGTGTTTACAGCGCGGTACGGTCTGTGCCATTATATATAAAACAGATATGCTTCGTCTTTAAAGGGTTAATTACGCACCATACCATAAAAGCCTAAGAATGGGTGGACGTACATATCCACGTTTTCTTAAACTTGACGCTGGATGGGGGTAAGTATTTAACTTCAAAAACCGGCAACTTTGATCGGGGAAAGAAAACTGGGATCCCACCGGACATGGAATTGGGTAGGCCCCAGAAGGGGTATGGATTTTCGGTAGGCCCCACAGTCCGGTCTTGATGTCGTAGCTACGAAACAAAGCTCAACCCATTCCTTTGGCGCCCATGCATTAGCCGAGGTACTGCTGTCGACTCATGAGATCAGCTTTGACCTTGGCAGTGGTGTCGCAGAGAAGTCATAACCGTTGATGTTTATGATTAGTAATCGATCTGTTCCTTCCTTAAGTTGAGTTGTGTCTTGTGTGTGTTAGTTATTTGTAATTCTGTTCTCTTCTCTCTGGTTAGAGTTGTGCACACGTTTGGCTTTAGGCTTGTTACAAACTGAACACCTAATAAATGACGACAATTGGAAAGTAACATGTGCAGTGATAGAGGCATTTTTGACAGGACATACATCATTTATCCTCAAGGTTAGCCCGAAGATTAAAAAAACTACACGTGATGCCAAGGTCAAAGCTGTTCTCGTCAGTCGAGAGGAGTACTGTACCCACTGCATTAAAACAGACTCACAACAATCTTTTCGTGTAGAAACTGTCCACTGTTCTTTGCAATGAGTTTGCTGTTTGTCCGGATTTCTCTAAGAATTAACAACAGTTACAATAACCTTGCAACGTAAAGGTCAAGTTGTTACAGTACCTAATTAAACACCACAACGTGAAGTTAACGCGATATGGAGGCACAGCTCCAAGCATTCTTAATCTCGCCACTAGATGAATGTCAGCAGTCCGGCTGACGCGCCACCCGGTGTACCCCATGGGGCAACTGAACCCGGTACCCACTGAACAGGCAACGGGGTGGAGCCCAGAATCTAACTAGATGTTTTGGGGAAGAGACTTTTTCTCGCACCTGCTGGATATCGAGCCCCGATTCTTCGGTTATGCAGCCATAATCCGTCGTCATACTGACTGACTTATACTAGCATTTGACATAAATTTTTTAGGAAAAAAATTATTTTCGTTTTCATGTGGCACTAAAATGCTGGTACTGCTCAAGAAGGCGCCATCAACTACCGGGACAGGCAGAAATACGCCTTTCTTGTTAGGTCCTGCAGATTCACAAAATGTTAAACTGTATATTCATGACACCAACAAATGCACCTTTCATACATACAATCTTATATCGCAGCTACACGTTTCGGCGTCACGCCATCCTCAGGCAGCTACACACCAAGGTTTAAAACTTCCTAAAATATAATACAGTTGAACTCGATTATAATGTCATGAAAGGAGCTGAATATTTTGTGTCGTTATAAACGTGTGTTGTTGTAACCGAGTGGTATAATGCTGTAGTTAACAGCGAGCGATCAGTTGGTACCACAACATATCAGACGCTATAGAGGAGGTGTCGTATAAACCGATGCCGTTTTAACCGGGTTCGACTGCAGATTACAAATATAATTCGTATTATATTACAGCATTTTTGCAGTTAATGTATAACACGTGGTTACGATATATTAAAACAATAAAAAAATATTTATTACAGCATTTTCATTCAATATAGTTACAATCTTGTATGTTGCTATGCTGTAGTTTTATTTCCTCACAAACATCTAACTTAGCCGATCCCAGTGGCCGCGCGGTCTAAGGCGTAGGTCTGCGGCCGAGCGCTTACTGGGATCGTGGGTTCGAATTCCACCGGGGGCATGAATTTTTTTTTCTCTTGTGAGTGTGTTTGTTGTCAGGTAGAGATCTCTGCGACGGGCCGATCCCTCGTCCAGAGGAGTCCTACCGACTGTAGTGTGTGTCTGAGTGTGATCAAGTGAAAAACAAAAATCTCGACACTTACTCTGAGTAGGTAGAAGAGGTCAGGACTACGACGATAACATCTAATATACTTTCGACCCCTAAGGACCTTGTCTCTATAAGACGTTTTACATTAGCTGCAAAAATACTGTAATATAATAGGAATTACTTTAGCTGCTTGTAATGACCCAAGTCAATTTTCCCTGGAATTTTTTTAGCAACATTAGCCAGTTACAATATCGAGCATAATGATAATGCTGTAGGATTATTTTATCCGACAACTGTCGCCAGACACTTCCCTTCGGCTCGCTGAACTTATACAACCCAGCCAAACTCCGGTGTGCAGTGATCAGCATGTTAATTAGATCTTATGACTTCAAATTTCTAAGTGACAAAAGGGTAAGACGTGTACGTAACTACAGAACGGTAACAAAGCAAATGTAAAAAAGTACTGATGTCGACTTACGAGAAAAGCTATGACCTTGGTAATGTTCGTGTACTAACAAACTGTTAGATGTTTATGACCAGTAACCAATGTATTCAAGTTTTAAACACACTGGTCTAAACTTTAGTTGTGTCTTGTGCGTGCGAGTTAATTCCATTGATTTCTGTGATGTTCTAGCTAATGAGAGCTGTGCATATTAAATTTTAAAGGTTTAATTTAGAGTACTGAACTGTATAAGCAATATGTGGTTCCTACGTCATTCATATCTAATGCTTGTGAGTTATACACGACAGAGCAACTACGCACTGTAAATTCGTAACGGAAACTAAGCACGAATTTCTGTCCCATCTAAATTCAAAATGTATTAGGAACTTCAGCAGTACTATCGACACGGGTTAAGTACTCAGCAACATGGAAATTGCAAAGACAAATTGTTACAATAAAATCCATAACCAATACAGTTTAACCCGCTTATAACGACATCGGTTTATACGATACCTCGCCTATAGCGTCAGATATTCTGTGGTACCAATTAATTCGTCACAGTTAGACGTAATATTATACACCTCGGTCATAACGACACTCGTTTATAACGACACCAAATAATCAGTCCCTTTCATGACGTTATAACCGAGTTGGGCTGTTTTTACGTCGACATCTTGAACAGTTAAGAATACCCAGTTATCTCGGCACAGAGGTTTCATTATATGATGCTGCGTAAACCACGTGTAAGGGCTGAAATAGTCTACGCATGCCCGTCCACTTTTACAATTACTTCCGCAGTGTCATAATTTGAAAAAAAGAACCATGTGCTGAGATCAGGGTCGCACCGAAGCGGGGGCTGCTGGGCTACATCCCCCCCCCCCCAAAATTCCCCAAAACCGAAATTTAAAAAAAAACACAGATTTTGTAGATATTATATCGAAAGTTTTATGTGATTTCCTCTTCAGTGGAAATCAGTTGATGATTAGTACTTTAGAATTTTGGGAAAAAATTAAAAAGACAATAAGATAGGACGCTGATTGAGTCACGGAACATGTAGTTATATTCGTATGTATATAAATGCGGTTGCAGACAGTGTTATGTTGCACTTACAACATGATTTTATAACATAATTTTTAAAATCAAATTATATACAGCTTCAAGGGCACAGCCCCTTCCCCCTCCCCCCCCCAGCGAAAAATTCTGGGTGCGTGCCTGGCTGAGATACTAAACCTTATCAAATAATACTCATAACACAAAGTAAGTTGTACTATATTTTCTAACAAAGGCGAACACTGTAATATCTACTGAAGCATATCTCCAACTGCTGCTCTTTTCTGCTTCCGTTCGTTAATTGCGGCAGAATAGTTCGGTCAGAGTGGCACTCTGTTTGTGTTCTGTCTCACACAAGAACGACCCTGATTTAACCGTTTAAAGACGAAGCGTGTCTGTTTTATATAAGGACTCAGTGCGTACCGCGCTGTAAACACTCTCCACTTCGGTTATAAAAACCAGTCTCTTAATGTTTTATAAGGCAAAAGTTGCTGTTTGTTCTGAGATCCGTACAAAACATATAAACGCAATGTGGGCACTACGTAGAATTTTTTAATGTTAAACCTGGCGGTACGTAAAGTTACCGCTAGGCTTTAAAAGGTTAAACACACAGAAAGCGCTCTTACCTTTTGCCCTCCACACGATTGGTGAGAGGTCAGTGTGTGTGTCACGATGTTGCGCATTGACAAAGAATAGTTTCTAGGCGCTTTCGAAAAATTGTGAAAGGCAACTATCAAGGTATCTTGGTCATGTCTGTCTGTCTGTCTGTCTGTCCGCATGGAACAACTCGGCTCCTACTGGACGGGTTTTCATAAAATTTGATACTTGCATATTTTTCAAAAATATGTTGAGGAAGTTGAAGATTCATTAACTTTTTAAAGCCTAGCGGTAACTTTACATACCACCAGGTTTAGCATTAAAAAATTCTACGTGGTGCCCACATTGCGTTTATGTGTTTTGTACGGATCTCAGAACAAACAGAATCTCTTGCCTTATAAAACATTAAGAGACTGGTTTTTATAACCGAAGTGGAGAGTGTTTACAGCGCGGTACGCACTGAGTCCTTATATAAAACAGATACGCTTCGTCTTTAAAGGGTTAAAATCTGACAAGAAAAACGGGTACTTTACACGAAGACCTATATACATTTATGATAATATCTCGCTCACTTCCTTTTACAATTACAAATGTTTCGGAGAAAAGTTGTAGAGAAAGTTAAAGCACTCATTTTATGTTCAGTAAATTTTTTTTTTCGAAAATCGTGCCGTTTATGAGATAATGTGGAAAAATATGGTACAGCCAGAGAGGCCACAAATGACAAAATAATACGGCGCATGCGCTTTGCATGCTGGGTAACTGATGCTACAGACACACACTCAGAAAGTGTAATACGCTACTTATTGCTTTTCCACGGCAAGAGAGGTTACGTGAACGCGGATGAATGTTACTTCATACGTACGTTGGCTGTCTCGTCCTGTGTACTCCCCACGCCACTATTGCCTACCCCTGTGTCCTGTTTGTCATACATTTTATGAACTTCATAATGTCTACATTTATTAATTTTAAGCCTGCTGGACAAAACACACGTTATGAATTGAAGCAGAGGATCCCAGCAGGTGCAGTTACGACCGGTATTTCAGCCTCAGATACGGTGTTTGGTTTCTGCCCTTGTTTTTATGCATAAGGACTCCGACCGATCCAACTGATATGGCATTGCTTTTGTGTGTGCAGCTTTTGCGTGTATTTGCACAAACCTTCACAGTGATTCCGCTTTACTTCCTCACGTTGTGCAAGACTACAAGCCTGCACGTGCGAACAATTCATAATCTGAAGGTACAATCAATCTATTTCTGTAATTTTGTGGCATTGGTTGACCAAACCGGACGAGCAGCTGTGTCGAAATATAAAAAGGGGGAAACCGCTGGAAAAGTGGCGAGAAATTTATTAGGATATCCTTGATTTCAGGATTCCGCCGCGATATAAATGTGACCCGCGCTCTTCTGGTATATTACACAGCGCTGAGTGATAATTCTGTACCGACGTTTCGGGACAACCTATCGGTCCCGCAACGTCGGTAAAAAAATTACCACTCGACGCTGCGTAACACTACAGAAAAAAGCGCAAATCTTATCGGTACCATCTTCAAGGGTCAAGAAGTCAACCGATAGGTTGTCCCGAAACGTTGGTACAGAATTACCAACCAGCGCCGCGTAATATCCCAGAAGATCGAAGGGCTGATTAGCATATTGCACAATTTTGATGCATTAAATCGAAATAACCTTCAAGAAAAAGATTTGTGTGTTATTTAACGACACCATCTGTTTCTGACGACTACGTAACATCGATGACGTATGAGTGAGTATGCAACACTGGTGGAATGATACTGACAGGGAGAAACAGAAGTATTTACGGGAGAAAACCTGTTGCGGGGCCGCGCTGTCACCATAAATCGCACATAGACTTGCCTGAGATAAGGACCGTACCCAAGAGGGGGGGAAGGCTGCCGAGCTGCACCCCCCCGAACCTCCCCCAAAACCTAAATTAAAAAAACAGTTTTTTTTAGATATTATGATCTCATAAGTGTTACATGATTTCCCCTTCAGCCGAAATCAGCTGATTACAAGCACATTCGAATTTTGGGAAATAAATTAATAAAATTTAAAAAAACAAGAAGACAGGACACTGTGATTGAGTCATGGAACATGTAGTTATATTCGTATGTATATAAATGCAGTTGCAGGCAGCGTTATGTTGTGCTTACAGCATGATTTTAGAACACAGTTTTTAAAATCAAACAAATTATATATAGCCTCAGGGTCAGCCCTCCTCCAAGAAAAATTCTGTCTGCGCACCTGGCTGAGATCGAACCCGGGCTTCCGCGGTGAGAAGCCGGCGACCAACCGCCTCCGTCATGGCGTGGCAAGATCTAAAAATAATCAACTAGTGTCCACAGTAATGAATCGGGTTTCGTAGACGGTGGTTTGTTGGGTGATGAGTCAAAACGCACGCGAGATAAACATTAAGAAATGGCGGATGGTGTTTCTAAGAACAGATTCCGGTGTTTTCTCCCCAAACGTGAGCCCAGAGGCGTAGCAGCGGTGGGCTGTCGTAACGCTGTTCGGCGTTGTTACCACCGACAGCAGCTGCAGCGGCGAGGAACACAATCAGGTGTGCACCTACAATTTTTTCTTGGGGAGGTGGGGGGGGGGTGGCGGAGGTGGCCCTGAGGCTATACATAATTTATGTTTTATTTTAAAAATTATGTTATAAAAATCATGTTGTAAGTACAACATAACACTGACTGCAACTGCATTTATACACACACAAATATAACTACATGTTCCGTGACTCAATCACAGTGTCTTGTCTTCTTGTTCTTTTTAATCTTATTATTTTTTTTTCAAAATTCTAATGTACTAGTCATCAGCCGATTTCAGTGGCTGATTTCGGCTGAAGGGTAAATCACATCAAAGTTTTTGATATAACATCTACAAACACCCAGGCGTACATGGGAGGATAATATTAAAACGGATCTTCAAGAAGTGGGATGGGGCATGGACTGGATTCAGCTGGCTCAGGATAGGGACAGATGGCGGGCTATTGTGAATGCGGTAATGAACCTCCGGGTTCCATAAAATGCGGGAGATTTCTTGACTAGCTGAGAAACTATTAGCTTCTCAAGAAGGCCTCTGCGCCATGGAGTTAATTAGTTAATATCTACAAACTCGACGTTTTTTTAATTTGAATTTTGGGTCGTTTGAGGGGGCTGCAGCCCGACAGCCCCTCTTAGGTGCGCCCTTTAAAACAGTGAAGAAGGTGAAGGTTCTATGTTGGTCACCAAACATCTGCAGAATTCGACATAGAGGTGTACAGAAACAGCGTCTTTTTCTAAACTCCCAAACCTCCATGCACTGACCCCGCTTATGCAGTCTCCCTCATCAGCTTTTCCAAACTGCTTATGGGAAAAATTATGAGATCCACGTGACACATTGCAATCCCCATGTGACTTTCTGTACATTATTACCTACACTAAATACAGTTACTATTAACCCTTTAAAGACGGAGCGTGTCTGTTTTATATAAGGACTCAGTGCATACCGCGCTGTAAACACTCTCCACTTCGGTTATAAAAACCAGTCTCTTAATGTTTTATAAGGCAAAAGTTGCTGTTTGTTCTGAGATCCGTACAAAAGACATAAACGCAATGTGGGCACCACGTAGAATTTTTTAATGTTAAACCTGGTCGTATGTAATGTTACCGCTAAGCTTTAAAAGGTTAAAGACGAAGCGTGTCTGTTTTATATAAGGACTCAGTGCGTACCGCGCTGTAAACACTCTCCACTTCGGTTATAAAAACCAGTCTCTTAATGTTTTATAAGGCAAAAGTTGCTGTTTGCTCTGAGATCCGTACAAAACACATAAACGCAATGTGGACACCACGTAGAATTTTTTAATGTTAAACCTGGTGGTATGTAAAGTTACCGCTAGGCTTTAAAAGGTTAAAAGTGTAGTAGACAAAGATCATAATTTCCAGCCCCACCAGGTATACACAGGAAGAAACTTGCAAGTGGAAAGGTTCACAGAACAAGGTTCCCTTTTAGATTGTAAAAGAACGCTCAAAAGACACGTGATAAGTGAAGACAACGTGAATGACAGTGGTGCTAGACTGGGGATTTGTTCAAGAGAATCTTTGGGACGAACTGCACATCAAATGATGCAACTTTGTCATCTTCAAGAAAGAAATATGAAAAAAAAATACAGAAAACAAGGCAAAATCCGTCTAAACACAACTACACGGTGACTTCGTTTAAAAAAAAAACGAAAAAATACGTTGCAGTTCCTTCCTATACAACTGTAGTTCACAGACTCTATGATGCCAATCGTAAAGAAAAATTTACTTCTGTGGAAGGATATATTTAGTAGATGCATGTTGGAGAAATCGACCCCACACACATTATGTTTGGGGACGAAGCTTGGTTTCATCTTAGTGCATACGTGAACGTTTAGAATAATATATACTGTTCTGCAGAAAATCCCATATTAATACGAAGTGCCGTTACATTTGGTGTGTGGTGTGCTGTTAGTGCGACTAAAATTATTGTCTATTTTTGTCTATTTTTTTTTTGAGACCACAAATTTACACCGATACCTTACCCACATTCTGACACCAATTTTTGAAAAAGTGTCAAATTACGAGAAAACATGCACCCTTGTTTAGCATTACAGTGCAAAATCTCACACCACAAATGATGTCCAGCACCGTATTTAACCCTTTAAAGCCAGTGGTTGCTTTCCGTATCAACAGATTTAACATTTAAAAATTTTTCATTTTGTACACTGAGGGCATCTATGTGCTTCTTATGGTTATAACAAAAAAGCACGTATTTCCTTATTCAGCACTAACTGTAGGATTTTATAATCACGACGGAGTGTGTTTACTGCGCGGTACGAACCGAATCTTTATAAACACAATTCAGGCTAATCTGAGTCTTTAAATGACAGAACATAGTCAATACAATTGTGATATTATCTGCAATCCATTAACCTTTTAAAGCCTAGCGGTAACTTTACGTACCACCAGGTTTAACATTAAAAAATTCTACGTGGTGCCCACATTGCGTTTATGTGTTCTGTACGGATCTCAGAACAAACAGCAACTTTTGCCTTATAAAACATTAAGAGACTGGTTTTTATAACCGAAGTGGAGAGTGTTTACAGCGTGGCACGGACTGAGTCCTTATATAAAACAGATACGCTTCGTCTTTAAAGGGTTAAAGCCTAGCGGTAACTTTACGTACCACCAGGTTTAACATTAAAAATTCTACGTGGTGCCCACATTGTGTTTATGTGTTTTGTACGGATCTCAGAACAAACAGCAACTTTTGCCTTATAAAACATTAAGAGACTGGTTTTTATAACCGAAGTGGAGAGTGTTTACAGCGCAGTACGGACTGAGTCCTTATATAAACAGATACGCTCCGTCTTTAAAGGGTTAACCGAAATCGCACGGACCCCAACTCACAGCAGATTTGAACACCGCCAATCGAAGCTCTCACGCGAAACGGTCTGAATGCCAAGCACACGTCATGACAGCATTTTATAAGATACATGGACGTACGTGGGAGCGTACAGAATGTTTGTATCACTCAATGAATGCAGTTGTGGCACGTTTTAAAAATTGCTCATTTGGACCTGTGCCATTATTGCATTCAGTGACCGAATTAACCATTTAATATTCAAAGATGGCCAATCCCAGTGGCCGCGCGGTCTAAGACGTAGGTCTGCGGCCGAGCGCTTGCTGGGATCGTGGGTTCGAATCCCCCCCACCGGGGGCATGAATTTTTTTCTCTTGTACAGTGTTTGTGTTGTCAGGTAGAGGTCTCTGTGAAGGACCGATCCCTCGTTCAGAGGAGTCCTACCGACTGTGGTGTGTGTCTGAGTGTGATCAAGTGAAAATAAACAAGCTCGACACCTACTGTGAGTGGGTAGAAGAGGGACGGACTACGATACGACGATATTCGAAGATAATTATGGCGTATATAGATGTCTGATATATCTTAGAATTTGTAGAAAGTAGATAAGAGAATTTTTCTATGAGCAGTCTGTTGATCCGAACCGTTGCAGTTGAGGTAACCGATAGCAACTATACTTTGCACGTGGCTGGGGCTCCATCATTCACTGAATGCAACAGTAGCACAACTCCAAATGGGCTGCCGTGCCATGGCTCAGGCGGTTAGCCACCAGCCTCCCACCGCGGAAGCCCGGGTTCAATCCCGGGTCAGTCCATGTGGGATTTGTGGTTGACAAAGTGGCACTGGGATAGGGTTTTCCCCTGTCAATTTCATTCCACCGGTGCTACATTACTAGGAGAAGGACAAAAAATAATCATCGTCATCGTCATCATAGGGTTGCACAATAAGCCTCAAGGCTGCGGTGCGCCCGTAGCGTCTGCTGCGGGGCCCTTCACCACCTAAAAAAAAAATCCAAATGGGCACTTTATATTATTCACACCATGCATTTTACCATAAACTAATAAACACCAACTAATACACAATGATAAAACAATTTTTATTAAAAACTGCACACACCCCTACACATGTTTCGACAAAAATTTTGTCATCATCAGGGGCTATGTGGGGGTATGTGGAGTTTTTAATACAACCTGTTTTATTCATCGTGCAGTATTTCGTGTTTATTAGTTTATTTTCAAATGAGAAATTTTTTTTAAATGTGCCACTGTTGCATTCAATGAGCGGTTCAACAAATAAGTGCCCGACATTTTCATAAAAATTAATACTGATTCCAGTAGCTGCAACGCAACGCAGTGTTGCGTGAATTTATATAAAACTTATAGACGTCTAGCACCTGCAAGCGCCTTTCCAACAATCATATACCCAGAAGCAGCAGACTAATTCTCCACTTCTTAGTTTACAAGAGAACTGTCCTTGCCTGCGACGATGTAAAGCAGAAACGTTTAAGGTAGCAAATAATGACATCCATTCTTGGAATTCGAAGACCAAAAATAAAGTTAATGCCATGACGACATCGGAGATATGGACGTACAGCTCAACCTATTCTTAACTTGTGGACTAGCTGGAGGTGGGTGGGCAGTTACATATTGCGGCCGCTATACACCGATATTCATTGAATGGGGGGGGGGGGGGGGGCGTATAGAAATAGTGTGTGTGTTCTGTATGATGTCACAACAAACAGCATTCGTTTAATTTTAAATGATCCATAACCGTGCATTGAGTAGTTAGATATTGTGCCTAGAACTAACAAATACAGACAGGTTTATGAAAATATCAACCCAATATATTTATTTATTCTTCGTAATGCACTTTCCTGAGGATGGCCACATGAGTGGCCGAAACATAGAGACGGTATTACTACGTTTATAATATTTTTCATAAACGTATGTGCATATTTCGGTTTTAGTTACCATATCTAAGCATTTGTTTACCCTACACAACATTAACCGTTTCGTCCTTGTAATGGAAATATACCCTGCTCTCTGCGAGGTACGAACTAACTTTTATATACAGTATACGGTAGATTAAAAGGGTCAAGCGGAGGCCTGGGTTCGATCCCGGGTCAGTCCATTCGGGATTTGTGTTCCACAGTGTGATACTTGGACAGGTTTTTCTCCTAGTACTTAGGTATTTACCCTATCAGTATCATACCAACAATGCAACATATATTCATCTTAATACTGCTCTTACCAGAAGGACAAGCGGGCGAAGCTTGGGAAATTCCAGAGCACTCGCATTTCGGATATCGGAGGAGCACTGGGTAAAGAAGTGCTCTGACGCTGTTTCTAAGACGGTTAAGAAAAGTGGGCTGACGTATTTACACTGAGACTTTTGGGACTGTCACTGCCAGCGACGCGCAAATCATAACACGAATACCGTTAGTCCGCTACACAGAAATCAGCTGCTTCAGAAGGAAGGCAGTCTGCCAAACTAACTAACTAACTAACTAACTAACTAACTAACTAACTAACTAACTAACTAACTAACTAACTAACTAACTAACTAACTAACTAACTCCATGGAGCAGAGGCCTTCTTGAGAAGCTAACAGTTTCTCAGCTAGTCAAGAAATTCCCCGCATTTTATGGAACCCGCAGGTTCATTACCGCATTCAAAAGAGCCCGCCACCTGTCCCTATCCTGAGCAAGCTCAATCCAGTCCATGCCCCCATCCCACTTCCCGAAGATCCGTCTTAATATTATCCTCCCATCTACGCCTGGGTCTCCCAAGCGGTCGCCTTCCCTCAGGTCTCCCAACCAAACTCCGGTATGCACCTCTCTCCTCCCCCATACGTGCCACATGCCCCGCCCATCTCATTCCTCTCGATTTGATTACCCGAATAATATTTGGTGATGAATACAGGTCATTAAGTTCCTCGTTATGTAGTCTTCTCCACTCCCCTGTCGCATCGTCCCTCCTAGGGCCAAATATCCTCCTCAGCACCCTATTCTCGAACACCCTCAGTCTTTGTTCGTCCCTCAATGTGACAGACCAAGTTTCACACCCATACAAAACAACAGGTGAAATTATAGTTCTGTATACTGCCAAACAACGCACTGTGGAAATAGGCTGTTTGTTCCAGCATTGATGTCTCCATACACCACGTGGAAATACAAGAAAACAGAGAGGTGGACTAGTGAGGGAATTGCAGCACGCATGCGTTGTAACGTGTATTTTAATGAGGTGGGGGCGCATCCAAGTTGGGGGGGCTGCCGAGCTGCAGCCCCCTCCCAAAACCCCCAAAACCGAAATTTAAAAAACACAAACTTTGTAGATATTACGATATCAAAAGTTTCACGTGATTTCCCCTTCAGCCGAAATCAGCCACTGAAATCGGCTGATGACCAGTACATCAGCATTTTGAAAAATAAATTAATAAAATTAAAAAACAAGACAGGACACTGTTATTGAGTCACGGAACATGTAGTTATATTTATGTGTATATAAATGCAGCTGCAAAAAGTGCTATGTTATACATACGGCATGATTTTTATAACATAATTTTTAAAATCAAACATAAATTATATATAGCCTCAAGGTCAGCCCCCTCACCAAAGAAAAAAATTCTGGGTGCCCACCTGTACTGTAGTGCCATTCGTCAAATAAATAAGCAAAAGACAAATAAAATATCTGAGATTTGCAGAAAAAAGATGGTGATTTGTAGAAGTGATGCGTTGATTTGCACAAGTGATACTGATAAATTTTGCCTTAAACGTGAAAATTATCAACCGATATTTATTGTACAGGCAGAATTAAAACCAGATGAAACTTAATCTACAGTAGATACAATGATTCTGTCCGTACCTCACAGACAGCACAGCGGTGACCATTAAAAACCAATAAATTGTTGCTGCAGACACTAATAATCACTGTCTACTGTACACGCTACATGGAACAGGTAAATGCACTGGGTGGGCAGAATGCAGGCCTTCAGTGTTAAACCTGGCGGTGCATGTAGTAACCACTGGGTTATTAAGACGAAAATTAACCTCGATTGTAGAAGAGTCAGTCCTTACCGCGCAGTGAACATACTCCGCCGCGCTTACAAAAACCACTCAGTTAATGTTATACAGGAAAATAATCGCTGTTTGTTCTGAGATCCACACAAAACACATAAATACACTGTGTGGGCAGGACGTAGAATTTGTGAATGTTAAACCTGGCGGTACGTACAGTAACCACTGGGCTTTAGAGGGGATAGTTAAAGATTCAGTCCGTACCGCGCAGTAAACACTCCGTCTCGGTTATAAAAACCGGCCAGTTAATGCTGTATAGGGAAATAATCGCTGTTTGTTCTGAGATCCACACAAAACACATAAATACACTGTGTGGGCAGAACGTAGAATTGTTGAATGTTAAACCTGGCGGTACGTACAGTAACCACTGGGCTCTAAAGACGAAAATTAACCTCAATTGAGGGAAGGATTCCTTTCGTAGCGTGCAGTAAACACACTCCGTCTCGGTTATAAAAACCAGTCAGTTAACCTTTTAAAGCCTAGCGGTACGGCCAGGTTTAACATTAAAAAATTCTACGTCGTGCCCACATTCCGTTTATGTGTTTTGTACGGATCTCAGAACAAACAGAAACTTTTGCCTTATAAAACATTAAGAGATTGGTTTTTATAACCGAAGTGGAGAGTGTTTACAGCGCGGTACGCACTGACTCCTTATATAAAACACAAACGCTTCGTCTTTAAAGGGTTAATGCTGTATAGGGAAATAATCGCTGTTTGTTCTGAGATCCACACAAAACACATAAATACACTGTGTGGGCAGGACCTAGAATTTTGATTGTTAAACCTAGTGGTACGTAAAGTGACCACCAGACTTATAAAACGAGTCTGTAGTTACGCTCGAAAAATGAAGGGCGAGAAACGCTAGCAGTCTAAGTCCTAACCCCAATCGTAAGACACGCGCACAAACAATTCCTACTTACCAGTCACACTTTCAGCCCTGGCACTGCGCGCGTACTGGAAGCTGTTCGCCAAATCCAATGAATTCTCACCAACTTCAGCGGAGGAACACCTCGTGACGTCACTCAGCAATGTGGCTGCGCGTACGAAAGAACTGGCTGTTATTTATATATCTGTGCAATGTGGACAGGAGGGAGCAGCGCGTGAGCATTGACCTTCCAGTTCCAGTGAACTGACGTACTTCCGTCCATTTGTTTCGTTAGATAATTGTACTGATTTGTAAAGAACAGCCTGCTCTTTAACATAGATTTTATTGTTTGGGGATAACCTAATAAGTTGCACATCCTGGAAACAGCCAAGTGGCCAGATTTCGCAAATACAGCAACAGGTGAACTGCTTTTCTTGATGACCCTCTTGCACGTACGCACCCACAATTTTTCACTGGGGGGGGGGGGAGGCTGACCCTGAGGCTAAATGTAATTTATATTTGATTTTAAAAATTATGTTATAAATATCATGTTGTAAGCACAACATAACACTGCCTGCAAGTGCATTTATATACATACGAATACAACTACATGTTCCATGACTCAATCACAGTGTCCTATCTTCTTTGTTGATTTTTTAAATTTTATTAATTTATTTTTCAAAATTCTAATGTACTAGTCATCAGCCGATTTCAGTGGCTGATTTCGGCTGAAGAGAAAATGACGTAGAACTTTGATATCATAATATCTACAAAATCTGTGTTTTTAAATTTCGTTTTTGGGGGGTTTGCGGAGCTGCAGACCCCCCCCCCACGGATGCGCCACTGCTGGAAGAGAAACATTGTAAAAACTAAATTCATTCATTCATTCATTCATTCACTCACTCATTAATTAATTAATTAATTAATTAATTAATTCATTCATTCATTCATTAGTCGTACAACAGGTCCGTAGCCTCTTCCAAAGCGAGTTCTCCACAGGGTGCGATCTAGTGCTTCCTCTTCACATTTCCAATACCCTCTGTTTTTCCTAAGGTCAACCAGTAGCTACTTGCATCTTCTTCAACACGTTACATTTGGGTGTGAGAATTATCGGTAAATCAGTTTAAGATTTGCTTTGACTTCTCTGATATATCATTCGCCAAAAGCGAAGCAGCTGACTTCTATCCAGCAACAACCAATTGTGCAGAGTCAGGCAGGAAGAACGCATTACGTCCACTGCATATTAATTAGTGCCAACATGCACATGGGAAACCATTAACGTGCCTATACCCCGAGAGTCCACCTTGGCTGAATGGAAATCACAGCGTCTGTGGAACGAGGTTACATGACTCATTCTGTTCACGGACGGCAATTATGATGTATCTGCTGCATTCCCACTCTTATTCACATCAGATAACATTCACATTGCTTGATCTCACTGACCTTTATTTCTCAGAAACTTCTGAATGTATTACTGTTTATACGTAAGAGATAACATACATACATTGCGCAATATTACACTTTTCTGGGATACAACGCCGTGGTTTAATCCTTTAAAGACGAAGCGTATCTGTTTTATATAAGGACTCAGTGCGTACCGCGCTGTAAACACTCTCCACTTCGGTTATAAAAACCAATCTCTTCATGTTTTATAAGGCAAAAGTTGCTGTTTGTTCTGAGATCCGTACAAAACACATAAACGCAATGTGGGCACCACGTAGAATTTTTTAATGTTAAACCTGGCGGTATGTAAAGTTACCGCTAGGCTTTAAAAGGTTAAGCTGAGTGGTTCTCGCCGGTTTCCTGCCAAACGTCGGTGAACATTTACCCAGCGATACAGCGTCACATCCCGGAATCTACAGCAACGCCGAAGTTAAAACTACAAAATTCGCAACTGATACATATTTTCCGTAATAATACGCGATAAAGGGCACTAGAGAATTCATGGGGCTACGGTTGTAACCCTTTAAGGCCCAGTCGTAACTACTATGTTCCGCCCACGCCCCCCCCCCCAATGGCGCAACAGCCCCTAGTGGGCCAGGACCCCCTCATTATCGAGGCTTCATGATCACACTCAGACACACCATACTCAGTAGAACTCCTCTGGACGGGTGATCAGCCCGTCACAGAGACCTCTACCTGACAACACACAACACTCATAAGAGACAGACATCCATGCAAGCGGCAGGATTCGAACCCACAATCCCTGTAAGCCAACGGCCACGCCTTAGACCAGGCGGCGACTGGGATAAGCAACTGCTGCATATGTACAGAAAAGTTTAACAAATGCTCTGTATTTTGCGTACACAGTCAATATGATCCTTACAACAAACAGGGAACACGTGCATTTCTCCAGGGAGCACTATCTGATTTGTCTCTGTAATCGAAACACGCTGTGTTCTCTCTGAGGTGAAAAATGAACCTTTATAACCAGTACAGTACATGTTCACTCCAGTCTTCGGTGTGTTAAGCCTGTGCTCTGGTGCACCAGGTTCAAATCATGCCTGTCGTGTTGTGACGGTACATGTGAGACCCCACCTACCGGCCCCTCGCCCATAACAGGTTCTGAGCCCGAGCTGCACACCACAGAAAAACAGAACTGTTAAGGCCGATGGTCCGTTATGTCGTGTTGGGCTGACAGAAAATACAGGCTCTAAATCACACACGCAGAAGTCTGTATTCATAATGACTGTTTAACAATACTGTGTAAACAGGAATGACTGTTTAACAGTACTGTGTAAACAAATATTATTCCAGAAGCTAGCAAAACTGTCTTCTCTTCACGATCTCAGCAACTTCCTGCAGTACCTCACCAACTCCTGTAGCACCACTAACCTCCTGCAGTACCAAACTAAATTCCTCCAGCACCTCAGTTACCATCTGTAGCACCTCACTAACCTGAAGCACCTCGATAACCTGCAGAATCTCACTAACCTCCTGCAGGACCTGAAGTACCTCCTGCAGCACCTAAATAACCACCTGCAGCGCCACCATAATCTCCCGCAACACTTCCCTAACCTCCTGTAGCACCTCAATAACCTCCTGCAGTACCAAACTAAATTCCTCCAGCACCTCAGTTACCATCTGTAGCACCTCACTAACCTGAACCACCTCGATAACCTGCAGAATCTCACTAACCTCCTGCAGGGCCTCAAGTACCTCCTGCAGCACCTAAATAACCACCTGCAGCAACACAATAACCTATTGCAACACTTCCCTAACATCCTGTAGCACCTCAATAACCTCCTGTAGCACCGCAATAACCTCCTGTAGCACCTCAATAACCTCCTATAGCACCTCAGTAACCTCCTGTAGCACATCAATAACCTCCTGTAGCACCGCAATAACCTCCTGTAGCACCTCAATAACCTCCTGTAGCACTCAATAACATCCTATAGCACCGTAATAACCTCCTGTAGCACCGCAATAACTCCTGTAGCACCTCACTAAGCTCCTGCAGCTCCTTGTCCCACACTGACTATTGCACCATGGCAAGCAGTGCACATGAGCTACAATTAGCAAACTCCATTTCATTACCAAAAAATTCGAGCGAAAAAGTGGCTGTAAGAGCTTCGTAAAAACTTACAATTCTGTTAATACCAAGAAAATGTTAATAGTGTTCTCTAGATATCTCTCTGTTATACACAGCAATATACACGTTCTGGAGTAACATAATTCAGGCACTGCACGTGTAATGCAACACTGAGGCGCGTTCGCGTAACCACTGTTGCAGTGGAAAAGCAATAAATATTACGCATTCTGAGTGTGTGTCTGTAGCCTTAGTTATCCAACATGCAAAGCGCATGCGCCATATTATATTGTCATCTGTGGCCTATCTGGCTGTACCATATTTTTCCACATTATCTCATAAACGCCACGATTTTCGGAAAAACGTTATTGAACATAAAATGTTTTTATTTTCTCTACAACTTTTGTCTGGAACATTTCTCATTATAAGAAGACTTGAGCGACATATTACCATAAATGTACATAGGTCCTCATGTAAAATATCCGTTATTCTTGTCAGATTTTAATAAAACTTGAATTTTCTCGACATATTTTCGAAAATACTCAAACACCAAATTTCATGAAAATCCGTCAAGTGGGAGCCCAGTTGTTCCGTGCGGACGGGCGGACAGATATGACGAAGCTCAAGTCGCTTTTCGCAATTTTGCGAGCGCGCCTAAAAATGCAGTTTTATCTAGGAGTCTGTGGCAGAAAGATGCAAATAATATTAGCAAAATTTCAAAGAAATGCAAACGTGGCCGTGCCTCTGGCTGTTAATCGCCGGCCTCTCACCGCAGGGTGCTAGACTCAGTCCATGTGGACTTTGTGGTGGACAAAATATCACTGGGACAGGCTTTTCTCCGAGTACTTCGCTTTTTCCCATCAGTGTCATTCCACCAGTGTTCCATTCACCCATCACCGATGCTGTCTAAACTTAAAAACTAAATGCGTCGTTAAATAACCCGCTTAAAATAAATACAATTGACACAGTACCAAAAGAAAAATCACAAGCCGTTGGGTTAAAAGTGACGAAGACAGTATTTTTCAATTAATCATTCATTGTTTTATTCATCACTCATCCTTCCTTTGGAAGTTCTACTTTGAAATAGTCCGTAAACACCGAGGAGGATGCACGTTACTGTCAAAACGAGTTTGGAAAAAAAAAATACTGTTAAGTGCAAGGCACTGGACCAGAAAACGTCTGTATATGTGTATACAAATCACGAAACAAATAAAGATATTCACATGAGCTGTGTCTCTTACTACACACTCTACCAACGTTTGCATAAAAAAAAAGTTGCGGGGATTCTAGGCAAACCCCTTGTAGATGCTGTGCACGTTCAAACGACGAGCAGTGCGTAAATCCCAGTTACAGAACACGCAGTCTCAGTACGGACGTAACAAGTGTGGGAGAGCTTGTTTGCTCTTGGTACGACATTCACATTCCTTACCTTCACTCTGTCCACAAAGGCTGTTAGCTCTGCCAATTCCTCACGTCAGCCAACATGTCCACTCATACGCAGGGGCCAAAGAAAGTAGAAAACGCAGATATAACTCACACGTCACTTAAACTTGCATTGCATTGGATGGACTCCGAAAGAACGCCGCACACTCGGAAGGTGTCTGCGTTAAGGTTGGTTATGCGTGGTTTTCCTTCAGTCACCTGAAAGTTAGTAACAGGAAGGTGTGTTTCTTGAAAAAACACCGGCTACAGAATGGCGCTGGGATAACAGCATCACGGCGGTATAGATTCAGGCTGCACAGTTCTGTTGTGGCCAGCCGGTCAATAAATTCGCCGCCCTTACACCAGAGCCCGCCACATGGCCCTACCCTGAACCTGAAAATCCAGTTCACACCATCATGGGACATTATTTTGAAACATTATGAAAATTTATTATGAGATTCCAGGTAAGAAGCATAATGATATTAACAGCTATTAACCGTCCTATACTGCCCCTGTACGTTTCTGTGGAACCCATTCGTGTTTGTTACATTGAAACACTCCCATTATTTCCAATTTGCAATTTGATGGAAGGGGTTCTGTCATGAAGGCAGTGTACAATATCAGTTCTCTTCCACGTGATTGCTGAACTACAGACAAAGTAAACTTTCTTTTGCATTGTAAGGTTTTATAAGATAGCAATAGCATAATGCAGAGTAATCTGTAATTATTTTATTCTTCAGTAACCCTTCCTCAGAATAATGGATGTGTGCAAGCTTGATAAAAGTGTGATTCAGGATTTATTAGAGATGCCATCCTCAAGAAGAAATATGGTGGAAGAGGAAGATATAAGATCATAAAAGACAGATGATCCTTTCCTCCTTTATGTAACCTAAGGAGCATACACAAAGACAACAAGGGAGTGGAATTTCACTCTAAATGGATAAAATATATCAGGCAAAAAATTTTATATTTTTCTCTTTTGTGGATAATGAAAGAGTTGTGTGTGATCACACGTATATTTTTGCTTACTATCATCATTTAGTTTCGCTATTGCACCATGGACAATGCTGGATTGATTGATTTTTAATTTCTAGAAGGGGGGGGGGTTTGTGTACCCTTCCGCGTGACCTGACCTCCAGATCAGGATTCGTGACTCATGATGATATTAATTAATTATGTCTTAAATCTTCTAAATTGCTTGCAGCTCCATAGGCAAACCAACTTGTAAAACCTTAAAGATAATGTCAAGTTTAACATTACAATGTGTGTAACAAATTTTCATTTTAACTATTCTGCACTCAGCAGCATGAAGTTATTCGAGCCTCACCTTCCCATAAATATCTTGTGTGCCATAAAAATCACTCTTTGTGCTAAACTGTGATTACATATGTTGAAGTATGTGCCAAAATGGCTGACAGAAAAATACAGCTGGTTTGTGAACCCATGCAATAAATTGTACTTACTGTGAGCTAATTATGCACCGCTGCATATGCTACTGCTCACCAATATAGCTGGTAATTCAGAAACCATAAAGAGTCAAAATTTATAGTGTAATTCCCTGACATTATGTCACAGGCAGTTCTGACACCAGCAACTTCAGCCAGGGTGACATAAGACAGATTTTCCCGTAACTGCCACATTAAAGTTGGGAGGGTGATTCAAGACAATATATTCTGACCACGCAAAAAGATATATTCACATTTGAGAAAAATTTACATAAAATATAAAATCACAAACAAATGACAATTTAAGCAGGAGGCACTTCTTCTTATATTATCATCTCCAATTACCAACAGTATGGGTAGCGGTGTCAATGCACAAGTCCCTGAAGATGACTAAGAAATCAAGCATTGAAGTCTGGCAAGCCGAAGTCCTTTTCTTCTCCTTCAGACTCTCTTCCTAATAAGCAAACATCCCCATAATGCCTTGTCTAGTTGATGCTGCTCGCTGCTCATTCCAGTCAGTGTCCTCGAACACTTTTGTGCCGCCTTCAATCGGGGTCCAAGCCCCTCAGTAAACTTCAAAACTGTCAGGTTCTGCAGCTTCCTCAGCTTGTCCACGGGCACTTTGCTTACAAATTTCAAGATCACTGAACATGAGATCCTGATCATGACAGTTCAGCAACTTGCAGATATCTTCAGCATGTGGACACAAATTTTTGCACTTGGCTTAATATTATCAGATCTCGGGGCAAATTACTAAGTGTGGAATGCCATAAGTAGAGATAACGTTACATCAGGAGATGACTGTATATAGGATGATTTTGTTCAAATATATTTCTTCAAATCTCAGAACAGCAATCCTGTAAAGGACCTAAATTCCATTGTAAACAAAGATAATTTTTAATAACTGCATCTGACCCCTTTTTACAGTTCCTACAGTGTCATGTTGTTTAGTGAACTGTCAATCCAGTTTCTAAATCGTGCCAAGTTTGTGTAGACTCCAGGGACATTATTTGTGCCACACCCAATTCCCCAGGATGTGATTCCCACCTGGACATACGTGGATGAACTTGGAAGCTCGCACACCAGTGGGCCTCCACCATCACCCTGCAGTAATTAATAAGCAAATATAATTAAAGACTTTTAAGAGCATTTTAATGACACTCTAAGTTGCTAATGATATACAGTAAAACTCGTTTAACAAGTCCCCGATTAAGCAAATTTCCCGCCTAAGAAGTCAGGATAAAAAAGCACGAAAATTCTCCCATTTGATTAACATTACATGTTGCCCTTTTAATACATCCCCGCATCAGAAAATTTCCCGCCTAAGAAGTAACAAATTTGATGACGAAACAATTTTTTTACCCATTTAATACATTTTCTGTTTCAAAATCTTAAAGAATTTCCACAAGTTTCCATTCGTTCCGTTTCCAAAACGCAGCATTAAAATGGCGCCGTCAGTTCGTAGAGGTTGATCTCCAAGGTAATTTCCCCCACGTTTCACACATTGGAATGGCGCAACCTCACGGCCGACGCGGGGTGTCGTATTTCTTTCGCGATGCAGAGACTGTAGCCAGTGCCCACTACTTGGTCTCTCAAGACAACCGAAAAATTGTATCGAGCGGCCGGAAGCTGATCCTAGCTGTTTCGTGACCTGCATAAGCCTGCGTTTGGCAACGGCTGGCATGTAGCAGCTCACTTGCCGCTTCAGCTGCCCGGGACTTGGAGGAAACGAGGACAGCCAATAACATTTGAAGAAGTTTAGGCATGCGCTAGTCGAAGTGACACAGTGTTCCACGTTGTTGGGCGGAGAGCAGTTTGACGCGAGATAAGTGAGTGGTCGATTGCGACAACTTGTTTAAACGTCATCTGTCACCAGTAATAAAAAATGTGTCGTGGTGTAGCATGACTGTGAAACATTTGTGGTGCAGATAAGTTACCTCAGCAATTCCAGAAAATAAAGTCAAGACACTGCAGAGTTAGTGAAAGTAACTGGAACTACTGACCGCCCCTTATTGTCTACCTAAAAGCGAACCTATGGAATCTGAAGATGTATACTGCTACCGTTTTTGAAAAAAGAGCAACAACCCATGCTTGAAAAATATTTCAAGGGAAAGTAAACATCTGGAATGAAATGTGAACTTGTGAATGAAAAGTCAGTAACAGTATAGGTAAAGGTGTAAATAAAACTGTGAATGAAACGTTACAGACAAAATGGTTAAATGGTCAAATATGAGTGAGAATGTGTTAAGATAGCTGCAAATTATACAAATTCAGCATACATACGTAATAAGTTCACAAAAAAATTTAAAAAATGAAACTTTTCGGTCCTACCCTTTTAAGAAATCTCCCGCTTAAGAAGTCAGATTTTCTTGGAATTTTCAAAAACGTCTTAACAGGGTTTTACTGTATTAATGAATGACACTAACAAGGGGTAAACCAAAGCAGTTGCCGAAAAATGTGCCACAGTGCCACTTGATGTCACAAATCCCACACCGACTAGCCTCGGATCAAACCCGGACCCCGCTACCATAAGGACAGAAACAAACTACCTGACCTGTGGCATGGCGTACTTAAAGACGAAGAGGCTGCTCCACACACCTGGTGGTGCTAACTAACTCCATGCAGCAGAGTCCTTCTTGAGAAGCTAACAGGTCCTCAGCTAGTCAAGAAATTCCCCGCATTTTATGGAACCCAAAGGTTCAATACCGCATTCACAAGTGTCCAATCCAGTCCACACCCCCATCCCATGTCTTGAGGATCCATTTTAATGTTATCCTCACATTTATGCCTGGGTCTTCTAAGTGGTCTCCTTCCCTCAGGTCTCCCAACCAAAGTCCTGTACACACCTCTCCTGTCTCTTATATGTGCCACATGCCACACCCATCTCATTCTTCTTGATTTGATCACGTGAATAATATTTGGTGATGAGTACAAATCATAAAGTTCCTCACTACTCAGTCTTATCCACTCCCCTGTTACCTCGTCCCTCGTAGGCCCAAATATCCTCCTCAGCATCTTACTCTTGAACACCCTCAGCCTATGTTTCTCCCTCAGCGTGAGACAGACCACGTTTCACACCCATACAAAACAACAGGCAAATTATAGTTCTGTATATCTTGATCTTTATATTTTTGGATCTGGTGGTGTTAGGGTGGTAAAATATTTGAGTTGCAAGGGTATGTGGGAGATATAACAAATATATTAAGAATTTTTTTCTAGGAATTGGTTGAAAAGTGGCTACTTGGAATAGGCAGAAGGATAATATCAAAAGAGAACTTAAGGAGACAGGTTGCGTGAGCATGAACAACATTGAACTGGCTGCAGTGTGTGCTAAAAATGATCTTTTGTAGCACGGCCAGAGGACAATATGGGGACTAACTTCTCCTGTGTTTTTCCTCAGTCATTCAAAAAATGTTGAATAATATGAATTATGGATTGCCCCATTCCTCACACATCTACCTCCCATTCAACAACACTTCACCTCCTCAAGTTACTACTGTATCTTATAACTAACCACCCAACTCTTTCCTTTAGAGAAATGCTACATTAACCTTTTAAAGCCTAGCAGTAACTTTACATATGACCAGGTTTAACATTAAAAAAATTCTACATGGTGCCCACATTGCATTTATGTGTTTTGTATGGATCTCAGAACAAACAGCAACTTTTGCCTTATAAATTATTAAGAGACTGGTTTTTATAACCGAAGTGGAGAGTGTTTACAGCGTGGTGCGCACTGAGTCCTTATATAAAACAGATACGCTTTGTCTTTAAAGGGTTAAATTTCTTTGTAAAAATTTGGTTTTTCACTTCACCACTGATCAGTGCTGTCCCCATAAAATGCATACTATAACATACAATTAGCATAAACATCTCAGAATGCAAAGCAGAGTTACCATACATTTTGTCAACAGCTGTGCATTGGGATTCAAGTTTTGTGGTTGTGACACCGTACATATCTCATTGGATGAGTGGTTCCCTACGTTTTGAAGGATCGTTGTGCCTTCAGCTTCAGAGTCAAGCAGTGCAAGAAGAATACCGACCACACATCCAAGAACACACTGTCACATCCCAGGAGACTTGAATCCCCAGCAGCACAACTCTTATGGGCCTCAAACTTCACAAGTAATTGTTTCCATCCACTTCCAATAGGCATTACAGAAACCTTCATGCCTTGAAGTAAGTGAACACAATCATACACAAACTAGTTCAGCTATAAGTGAATATAACACAAAAATGAAACCTCAATTCTAGCCGTCACTTCGATACAAAATAGTATCACATACATGATGCATTAGGATTGATTATGGGCAAATGCAGATTTTCATTCATGTTGCACAGACTTACACATTAGGCTTGTTATGACTCATAATTCATTCCAAACATGTTTTGTGGAACATCTCAGATGGGGGATAAAAAAACAAAAAAGAGCAAAGCGTGACGTATTCACAGTGCCTGCAAACAGTAACAAGACACGCAATGTACGTAAAACGTAACATTCAGGCACGTTCGCGTAACCACTGTTTCCATGGAAAAGCAATAAGTATATAAATATTCTGAGTGTGTGTCTGTAGCCTTAGCTATCCAGCATACAAAGCACATGTGCTGTATTATATTGTCATCTGTGGCTTGTCTGGCTCTACTGTATTTTTTCACATTATCTCATAAAGGGAAAGATTTTCAGAAGTTACTGAACAACAAATACATGTTTTGATTTTCTGTATGAGTTTTATCCCAAACATTTCTCATTCTAAGAAAAATTCAGCAAGATCCTATCATAAGTGTACATACAAACACAGGTCTTCACGTGAATTATCCATTATTCCTATCAGATTTAAATGAAACTTGAATTTTCTGAACAGATTTTTTTGAAAAATATTGAAATATCAAATTTCATGAAAATTCATCCAGTGGGAGCCGAGCTGTTCCATGCATACACACAGATGGACAGACAGACATAGAGACATGATAGTTTTTTCTCGTAATTTTGTGAATATGCTTAAGAAGTTCCGAAACTTACTGTTACTGTATTAGATTTGAGGTTCCCACAGTGTAGACTGTGGTGCTGGCATCTGATAAGTGGCACTGCATACTCTGGGGAACAAGTGCACCAACATTTCAGAAGGTCCTGCTCTTCCATCATCATGGTTGATCACGAAGGCAGCGGGATGAATGGCAATGTCAGTACACTTGTACCAACGTATACAGTCTCATGTACCAAAAGACAGCAGTCTTCAACATACTGCATTTTAGGATGTGATGTCATGTAGTCTGACAGATAAGCACCAACCTTTTGGACAGACCCATTGCCTTCATCTCAAGGACTTTTCCTCTATATCTGTACCGCTCTACCAAAGTACATGCCTTCACATCTCAGAAATAGTAATTTCCTATTTTTATTGCCTTTTCCCTACATGTCAGCAATTGCCCTCATGTCAATATGTTAACTTACACTCATATTCCATGTAACGGTCTCATATTTTATTGAATTTTACTTGTAATGAATGATAATGCCCTTAGATTTGCAAGGGGATTGTTACAGTAATACAACACACTTTTGTTCCATGTTGTCTGCTATGAGATTTTACTTCTGTGCCTAACATAATAAGTTCCTGAGAGGGGCTTTCCCTATGTACCAGTCCACTATAGCCCATAGCCTCCACTCCCTGGTAGTGTACAAAGTCACATGGAGGCTTTTATGCATACACAACATAACATTAATTTCAAGTTTGCTACTTAATATTGTATTTGTGCTTGTTTATTTTTGAGGCAATTTAATAAACAACAAATCTAGTATCATCGCCATAACGATAATCACGTTAAATTTAGGTTCAATATTGCAAACTTTAAGAAACAGCAAATAAACCTACCTGGAAAAAGGAATTTGAAATTGTGAGATTCAAAATGGACACCACTTGTCGAAAAGATGATGGTATTTCAGACAGATATAGTCATGAGCACACAACATGAACATGTTTTCACTAGCTTCTGGGTTCTTTCGTCTAGGTGGCTAAGTTCTGCTTGGTTCGACTGTCTTAACTAAAACCATATATATTTGAATCATTAAGCTGTAGTTTTTCTGGTGTTTTACATGGATGTCACACCACTTCCCTCAGTGTCCGAGAAGAACAAAGATTTAGGACATTTAAGAACAAGGTCTTGAGGAGATATTCTGACCTAATAAAGACGAATTGTCAGAAAACTGACAAAAATTACATAGTGCGACATTTCATAATTTGTTTTCAAGGTCCTTAATTATTTCATGAACAATTGTAAGAACAGCGCATCTGTGTACGGTGTTGCCACATTCATAGGTTGAACTTCTGTATGTATGAGTTTTGAACAGCAAAAATTAGATTCAAGCAGAAAATCTAGCAACATTGCAATCTTGTAACTGTCTCTCTCTCTGCACGGTAAGTCATCACTCACCACCCCCATGCATGAATTATAGTACAATGTATGAAACATTGATATTTTTAAATGAAATAGGAACTCTATTCCTTGACAGAATATTAACAGCAGCCAAACAATATGCAGCATTACCTGACATGTATCTTTACCACGTTCACCGCCCGCACATACAAAGCTGTCATGTAGGCGGAAAAATGAACCAAGGCGCGTCTGTCGCAGTTCTTCCTGACAATCAGCTGAAGGGACGATCGGAAGCTCTACTTTCCGCAGAATTGTCTCAATCTTCACACCCCGTTCTGAAAATGTTAAATTCTTTGTGTCCATTAGGTTGCAGAAATTTTTAATCCTTGCACTTCCTACGTTGGGTTCAGTTCAACATTACTCACAAATATCATATCTGTTGCTGAATAAATGGATGTTAAAGAGAATCTTACATTGAAATATCTAAGCACACTTCATATTTTGGTATCAACAATATTTTTGCTTATGTCATTCCTACATGTTTCAACCAAATAACAAGAAGAAATTTCTATGTAAAATTTAGTAATTCCATTGTAAATATACACATGCCCTGATGATGACACAGCTTGGTCAAAACATGTAGGAGTGAGATAAATACAAATAAAGTTGCTACCCATATGTGAAGTATACTTAGATTGTTTGATGTTGACTGACAGGCTGTTAAACAAATATGTTTGTTGAACAAAGTCTAAAATGTGTAAAATGACATTCCTGCATCTGACAGCCTGTGCCATAGCACAACTTGTTTGGTTGGTTAGTTAGAAGGTAAAATTGTTATGGGACTAACCAAAAGCACCCACTCCCCACCCAGTAGCAAGGCAGCGTCTGCCATCAAAGACTGCATCCTGCTCGGGCAAACAAATTGGGAGCACATTAGCAGCCACTGTGAGTGGAGAGTCCAAAATGAGGAGTGCAATGTCATTGTAGAATGCGCCACTGTAGTACTGCGGGTGCTTGACAATCTGCAGAACAGCTCGCTCCTGGTACGGCAATGACTCTGTCTGCGTCTGAGTGTCCCATTCTCCAGCCCGTATCTTAAACTCTCTCTTGTTGCGACTTCAACAAACAATTTGGCATGGTAAACTATAAAGTAGCTTGCAAAATGATAGTGCACATGAATTGGATACACATATAGGACTGAAGTATTAACTGCTTTTGTGTCCATTAACCTTTTAAAGTCTAGCAGTAACTTTACATACCACCATGTTTAACATTGCATAATTCTCCATGTTGCTCCCACTGCGTTTATATGTTTTGCATGTATCTTGGAACAAACTGAAACTTTTACCTTATACATCATCAACGAACTCCTTTTTATAACCAAGGTGGAAAGTGTTTACTGTGTGGTATGCACTGAGTCCTTATATAAAACAGATTACATTTTGTCTTTAAAGGGTTAACAGGGAAGTGACCAAAACATTCACCGAATGTGACTGAAAAAGATTTTATTATAAAGCATATTCTGTGTTCTGAACCAAGAAGCATGACAGGGCCAGCCAGGTCAACCCTCAATATGCTAAATCTATTTCCAGAGGAAATGAATGCACATAGCCCTTGACATCTCCAACCTCACATTACAGGCAGGGACTTAGTAGAGGGGTTTTTGTTGTCCCATACTGACAAAATGTTCAGAAACTTCAGGCACGTACTGCACAGCATATCACAAACGACATGTGGCACATGAACCAGTGATGTCAGTAGAGTACTCTCATCACAGTACATCCAACTGTGTCAAAGTAATGCAGTATGTACTTTGGGCTGCAATATGTTCCGCTTACACATGTCATTGGACTGTATGAATGAGAATTACTTTGCACTATGTAATTAGGAGCATCAGAATTTGCCCCATCTGCAAATGATTAGTTTTAATGGTTGCATAGTTAGCCATCTTATGTTGCAGTACCGCCTATTAAGCTTTTAAAGACGAAGCGCATCTGTTTTATATAAGGACTCAGTGCATACTGCACTGTAAACACTCTCCACTTCGGTTATAAAAACCAATCTCTTAATGTTTTATAAGGCAAAAGTCGCTGTTTGTTCTGAGATCCGTACAAAACACATAAATGCAACGTGAGCATCACATAGAATTTTTTAATGTTAAACCTGGTAGTACGTAAAGTTACCACTAGGCTTTAAAAGGTATAATATGCTGTTGAACTGTATATGACAGTCTGTTAATGACGAACAGTGGGAGATTTGTGGGCAAGCCGTTTTGATTTAAAGCTGAAACCATTGTGAACTTCTAGATTGTGACTGTGGTCTTGTTGAAGAGTAATATCTTCAGAAATGCACTGCTCTGTTTTTGACTGAGTAGTTCCTGACAAATAGAAAGACCAAGTATCTTCAACACAGCAAAACAGGGTTACTAGGTGCGCACCCAGAATTTTTCATGCGGGGAGGGGGGTCTGAACCTGAGGCTATATATAATTTACATTTGATTTTAAAAACTGTTATACAAATCATAAGGAAAGCACAGCACTGTTTGCAACTGCATTTGTATACATACAAATATAACTACATGTTCCATGCCTCAATCACAGTGTCCTATCTTCTTCTGTTTTTTTCAATCTATCAATTTATTATTGAAACTTCTGATGTACTAGTCATCAGCTGATTTCGGCTGAAGGCTAAATCACGTAAACGTTTGGCATCATCGTACCTACAAAATCCGCATTCTTTAAATTTCAGTTTTGGGAAGTTTCCAGAGTGCCACAGGCCAGTAGCGTCCGGCCCCCTCCCCCCGCCCCACGCGAGCGCCCATAATGATCATCACTCAGAAGACAACAACTTTCGAACGTCTCTGCTTTACCTGTCAAAATACATAACATCGTACTGCAATTATCATCCCAGTAGTACCAACTACTACCAGTACAACCACATTCCACGAGTATCACTCCCAGAAGTACCAACACCTAAACACCAACACTATGTTGCTGTGTTTGCTAAAGCGAGATGAAAACAAGAACGAACACCTTCATATCTGTTCATTTAAATGGCCCAGAGCAAGAGAGAAAGAAGAAATGAAAGTGCAAAAGTTCACTAGGTACCTGTTAACACAGTGCGCTGCAGTGAGAGCCACCTGGGGGTGAATGAGTGAGGCACCACATTGGAACAAGTCGTACTGCATGTCTCCATCGTACGTTTCTTCGCTCCTGAGCAGAGCCAGCATCCACGGGAACTCGCCAAATTCCGTGACGTTATCCTCACTGAATATACGAAGCCTCGTGGGGTTCAGACTGCTACCCCTGATGCCACATGAGCCTGGAGGCGGAGGTTCTGCTGAGTCTGAAGACGGAAGTTCTGCTGAGTCTGAAGGTGGAGGTTCGGTTGCAGGAGTTATTTCTCCTTGACGGATTTCACAGCACACTTGCACACCGGGACATATTTTGCTCATCCTGTGCACATACAGCATTGGTATTTACATCAATAAGTTATATTTGGGAGACGCCATGGTCTCGTATTGGTGCAGTGATGGAAGTATACATCCACTCCGTCTGAACCTCGACACTATATAGAGAGTGAGGGAGGGGGGGGGGGTGACCCTGAAGCTACATATAATTTATGTTTAGTTTGAAAAAATTATGTTATAAAAATCATAAGTACATCATAACACTGCCTGTAGCTGCACTTATATATGTACGAATATAACTACATGTTCAATGACTCAGTGTCCGATCTTCTTTTTTTTTAATTTTATTATTTTATTTTTCAAAATTCTAATGTATTAGTCACCAGCAGATTTCAGTGGCTGATATCGGCTGAAGGGGAAATTACCTAAAAGGTTTGATACCATAATATCCACAAAACCTGTTTTTCCCCTCCCCCAATTTCGGTTTCGAGGGTTTTTGGGGGGGGGCAGCTGCCCGGCAGCCCCCCCCTCAGGTTCGCCCCTGCAGCATCAAAAGTAGGCTGTTTTACCCCTGGGGAAAGAGTCCCCGAATAATTCTGTGTGTGTAGGATCGTACTGCTTTCAACTCTATGACCAAAGGCGACAGCATCCTATCATTCGAAACAACAGAGGTACTGTCCCAAAGACGCAGCATCAGTTCCCATAAAGCTTGAATCTTCAGCCAACACCTCAAAATATCGTATATGCAGACTGTTTCTTTTACCGCCGCACCGACCACGGCAGTTTTATCGCACTGAAAGCCTGCATCGGCCGTAACATCCCGCACAGCTGCGGTAATCAGGACAGCGATGAAAACATTCACTGTAAATCTCTCACCCCTACCAGGAATCAAGTTACGATCCCTTAGTCGTCCAGTCTGTAGCCAAGTTACTATACGGACTGAGCTGTCTCGTGTCCCCCAAGATCTACAGACAAATATGTGAACTTTTCATTGAGGGAAATTCTCCCTGTTTTTTTACCTTACATCGAATAGACCGCCCTCGCCGTTGGTGATAATTGTGCCGTTTGCATTGCAGAGATAGTACTCAACACACTGGCAGTTGGGGCCTCCATCTGATGGAAGAGGCTGTGGCGCAAACAGTTCGTCGTCCGTCGCAGGCTGTGAGGCACCTGATGTCTGGGAAGCGTTCGGAGTGATGATTGTCAAGTCGTACGGATCACTGCCGTTCATCTGTGACAAAGCCGGACCAGCCAGGAACACAACGAATGTTATGATAAGTGCCTTTCTGCTACACAGAACCATTGTGACACGACAGACCGCGCTACTGTATGCGACTGATGACAGATGAATAAGTGAATAAACAAACACACGCAAGTTATGTAACATTCTGCGAATAGGATAACGGCTTGACAAGTCCAGGAGGAAGTGGTTACGCGAAATTTTTATACACAGCTGCGGACGCTGGAATCTATATACAAGGAAGGAACAGTCTTAACGTAAAAGAGTTAACAAGAAAATTACAACTAAGAAAATGATACCAGGCTTCCGCGGTGATGTAGATAAAATCTTCGCTCTTCTAGAATTTTACGCAGCGTCGAGTGGTAATCCTTTACCGACGTTTCGGGACAATGTATCGGTCCCATCTTCAAAGGTCAAAAAGTCGAACTGACCTTTGAAGACGGAACCGATATTCTCCCGAAACGTCGGTAAAGGATTACCACTCGACACTGAGTAATATCCTAGAACAGCGTAGATGTTATCAACTAAGAAAATATTTCTGCAGGAAAAATATAAACGGCATGACCAATGGACGTCTCAAATATGGAATTTTGTGCTTGCATCATGAATTATTGTAAAGGTGACACTGTACACCCAACGCAAACACATAAGGGAGTGAAGGTATAGCTCCAGTCATTCTTAGCCTCAGCTCTAGATGGAGGTGAATGGTAAATATCATGCCCCGGCCAATTAACCCCCGGGGCAACACCCACCCGATGTCAATCGAAAAGGGGGCTGGGTGGACCCGTCGAACATGGGTCATCCGTGGGCCCCAGAGCCCTCTAGGCATTTTCGAGAAGAGAAAAAGTTCTCTTGCCTTTGTCGGGAATCAAGAACGATTTCCCAGACGTCCACTCTGTGGCATAGTCACTATGCAAACTGAGCTATCCCGGCTTCATACATATGTACATGGATTATTTATAAAGCGGAAGTCCCTCTAAAATGAAGTGCTAATACAAACATTAAATCAATGTGTGTTGAAACACAACTAAATTCCATTTATTATATATAACTACATGTTTCGACCTATGTCAGGCCATCCTCAGGTTCACTATTCGTCTTTAAAACATACTGAGGAAGGGATATTTCTTGCTCAATATGTCTTAATGACCAGTTGTAAACCTTCGGCTAAGCCTCAAGGCTGCTGCGCGTCGGTAGCATCTGCTGCGGGGCCCTTCACCACTAACAAAAATTACTTCTTAAAGAAGCTATGCAGTTTATAGAAATCTAACAAAAATATAAATAAAATGAATACACGTCAATGTTTCAACGTATTAATATTATGTTTTAAAAACCTAATGTGGCACTTCGCCAAGTCAATCGCGTCTCAGTCGCCAGCGGTTACGAAAGTTTGCGTGGCATTACGTGAAGGTCCTGACGCCATATGTTTGAAATTCGTGAAGTCTGAATAGTTTAAAATCGAACGATTTGAGGGACTTTGAGGCGGAGTTTGCATTATTGAAAAGCGGGATGCTGAATTTGGTTTAAAAAAGTCTGCTGAACTAAGAGAGTGAACTAAAGAAACGACAGGCCTGGCCTTAGGCGGATTTGACCGATTTGACGCAGTCGGACCCCCGCGATAATGGGGGATTCGTGCATCAGTAACTTCTAAAAATACGCAGTGTGACACCACACAAAGCTCTCTGACTGATTTTATAACGATTTTATAACTAATTTTAGTGTACCAAAAGTCACCCTTTTTTCTTTTCTTTTTTCTTTTCTTTTCTTTTCTTTTCTTCTCTTCCCTTCTCTTTTCTTTTCTCTTCTCTTTTTTCTTTTCTTCTCTTTTCTTTTCTTTTCTTCTCTTCCCTTTTCTTTTCTTTTCTCTTCTCTTTTTCTTTTCTTCTCTTCTCTTTTCTTCTCTTCTCTTTTCTTCTCTTCTCTTCTCTTTTCTTTTCTTCTCTTCTCTTTTCTTCTCTTTTCTTCTCTTCTCTTTTCTTCTCTTTTCTTTTCTTCTCTTCCCTTCTCTTTTCTATTTTCTTTTCTTTTCTCTTCTCTTTTTCTTTTCTTCTCTTCTCTTTTCTTTTCTTTTCTTCTCTTTTCTTTTCTTCTCTTCTCTTTTCTTCTCTTCTCTTCCCTTCTCTTTTCTACTTTCTTTTCTTTTCTTCTCTTCTCTTCCCTTCTTTTCTTTTCTCTTCTCTTTTCTTTTCTCTTCTCTTTTTCTTTTCTTCTCTTCTCTTTTCTTTTCTTTTCTTCTCTTTTCTTTTCTTCTCTTCTCTTTTCTTCTCTTCTCTTCCCTTCTCTTTTCTACTTTCTTTTCTTTTCTTCTCTTCTCTTCCCTTCTCTTTTCTTTTTTCTTTTCTTCCCTTTTCTTTTCTTTTCTCTTTTTTCTTTTCTTTTCTTTTCTTTTCTCTTCTTTTCTTTTCTTCTCTTCTCTTCCCTTCCCTTCTCTTTTCTATTTTCTTTTCTTTTCTTTTCTTCTCTTCCCTTCTCTTTTCTTTTCTTTTTTCTTTTCTTCCCTTTTCTTTTCTTTTCTCTTTTTCCTTTTCTTTTCTTCTCTTCCCTTTTCTATTTTCTTTTCTTTTCTTCTCTTCCCTTCTCTTTTTTATTTTCTTTTCTTCCCTTTTCTTTTCTTTTCTCTTCTCTTTTTTCTTTTCTTCTCTTCTCTTTTCTTTTTTCTTTTCTTTTCTTTTCTTTTCTTTTCTTTTCTTTTCTTTTCTTTTCTTTTCTTTTCTTTTCTTTTCTCTGCACGACAAATTTTACGGGCCCGCCACAAGGATCGTTATGGGGCCCCGCGTTTCCTAAGGCCGGCACTGGAAACGACATATAAACATCTGCTCCTGTGACAATTGTTACAAGCTGAAGAGACGATAAACTGTTGACACGCATCTTCAGCAACGCTCTGTTATTGCAAAGTACTCCTTGTATAACAGCCATTTTATTTTGATACACTTGTGAAAGTTTCTCTTCTATCACGAATGACGTAAAATCCCATTTTTGAAACAGATTTGCCGAAGACAGTGCCATTGCCCTGCCACAGTGCAATAGCTGCCACTTTCCGAAATAAATTCAACTTTATTACTCACTTTTCTCGGTTTCTGCTAACGTAAGTTATCTTGTATCTCTTCGCGATGTTTATAAAGGAGCTGAAATCTTCTGGGCACTGATAGAGCAGCCGCCGGGAAGTGGGTTTAGTAGCGACGAAAAGAACCCTCGTTTTCTAAATTTGTTATTTTAGCAGGTCAGTTAAGTCACCATATTTTCTCATCGCTTTCTTCCAAATAATTTTACTTTTGTGGAGGGGATGAGATACAGTATCCTTACTTTATCTGACAACTATCGTTTGTCACTTGCCGCCACTACTCCGCCTCACATGTGGGCGGTTGGCTGAGTGGGTTACGGTGATGGGATAAACGAGCCGAGAGAAAGTGGAAATTGACAGTTGTGAGATAAAATAATGACACCATATTTACACGTTCAGCTGCAGCTTCACAGTGCATAACTATCGGCAGGCGAGAGGAAGGTGTGTGCAAGGGACTCATTTGGTTAGACCAGTGGTCCCTGGATGCTCTCTCTGCACTGGATAGCCTGAATGAGGTAACCCTGTTCTGGGTGCCAGGGCACTGTGGCATTCCTGGCAATGAGGAAGCTAGTAAGTTTGCCAGACAAGCGTCAGCTATGCCATCACTTGCTCCAGAGCCGGCTCTTGGAATACCTAGGTGTTCAGCAAGAGAAGCAGTTAAGAGCTGGACTGAGTATCAACATTGTAATGCCTGGAAAGATTTACCAGGTCAAAGACATGTCGAACTTTTTATTGGTACACCATGTAAGAGAAGAGCTGAAGACCTTTTCAAATTAGGTAGGCGTCAACTAAAAATGGCAGTTGCTGTCCTCACGGGACACGCTCCTGTGAGGTGGCACCTGCATATTATGGGCCTGTTTAATGGGGATCCAACCTGCAGATTCTGCAGGATGGAGACTGAAACAGTGCAGCACAGTATTTGCTGCTGCGAGGTGTTGGCTCGTTAGCGCTATAATGTCTTTGGGAAGCTGTTTGTTGAACCAAATATATAAGCAAAGCTTCAGTAAGGGACATTTGCATCTTTATAAGAGGCACAGTGTTATTGAACCGGTGCTGAATGGAGTGTTTAGGGCTGCACAATACGCCTAAGGCTGAGGAACATCCAGGGCACCTGCTGACGGGCCCTGAAGAAGGACCAGTTGTTCTCAACGTGGGCCATATGGCTTCCAAGGGGGCCACACCGAGTTTCTAAGGGGCCACAGGGGAATGACGGAAAATTAGGGGGCCACAGTAAGTTTTGCGTTGGCCACCGAAACTTCACTGCGTGAATAAAATATGTATTTCAAATTCAAAATTTAATCAAAGGTTCCCTTCTTCCCCTGCATCCGCCATAGACAGCACACGCGGCAAAGTTTTATTTTAGTGCCTTTCCTGCACACACTGCAACCGGACATTCAAAAAGTTTCAAGTGTTCACCAGGCCCAAGGAACACCCTGAATTTAACGCCAAATGTTAACAGAACATTCTTACTTGTATCACTAAACGATATGGTATACCTACACAAAATATTTAACAAGACAGGCAATGTATGCATAATGCAATATTGAGGCGCGTTCTCGTAGTCCTTGTCGCCGTGGGAAAGCAATAAGTATTACACATTCCGAGTGTGTGTCTGTAGCCTTAGTTATCCAGCATGCACAGCGCATGCGCCGTACTGTATTGTCATCTGTGGCCTGTGTGGTTGTACCATATTTTTCCACATTATCTCATAAACCGCATGATTTTCGGAAAAAAAGGTGTTGAACATAAAATGTGTGTTTTGATTTTCTCTGCACTTTTGTCTGAAACATTTCTCATTCTAAGGAGAATTCAGCGACATATTATCATAAATGTACACAGGTCTTCATGTAAAGTACCCGTTATTCTTGTCAGATTTTAACCCTTTAAAGAAGAAGCGTATCTGTTTTATATAAGGACTCAGTGCGTACCGCGCTGTAAACACTCTCAACTTCGGTTATAAAAACCAGTCTCTTAATGTTTTATAAGGCAAAAGTTGCTGTTTGTTCTGAGATCCGTACAAAACACATAAACGCAATGTGGGCACCACGCAGAATTTTTTTAATGTTAAACCTGATGGTGCGTAAAGTTACCGCTAGGCTTTAAAAGGTTAATGAAACTTGAATTTTCTCGACAGAGTTTCGAAAAATACTTAAATACCAAATTTCACGAAAATCCGTTCAGTGGCAGCCGAGTCGTTCCATGCGGACGGACGGACAGACAGGCACGACGAACCTAACAGTCGCTTTTCGCAATTTCGTGAACGCGCCTAAAGTAATATATTGTAAGTAAAAGTAATATAAATATATTCCAATAGATAAATCAGCAATGTGGAAATAAAATAACTTCTTTTCATAACAGCTAACTACAAAAGAGTGGGGGGGGGGGCACCCAGATAAAACGAGCTCAAAGGGGGGACCACAAGCAAAGAAATGTTGACAAACACTTGTTTCGACTGTTATTTATCCACGACGTGGCTACGTGAAACTTACTGTTATGCTCAAATAAACGGGCATCCATCGTGTTTGCTTTTCCGCTTGCTTACGTGTCTTGTACAGTCAAAGTCAATGGATGTTCTGATGTACAAACACTGTCTGTGGTTCACCGCTTCCCGGAACAGCGTAGTTGTGTCCACACTTCCAAATCCGCTTGCGTTCATAGCTGGATTTTCTGCCCTCCAAACTGACACACAATACAAGACGATCCCACTTCCGGCCTCCTCCTCCTTCTTCTTCTTCTCCTTCTCCTCCTTCTTCTTCTCCTCCTCCTCCTTCTTCTTTTTCTCCTTCTCCTTCTCCTCCTCCTCCTTCTTCTTCTTCCCATGGCGCAACAGCCCCCAGTGGGCCAGGGCCTCCTTATTATCGGGGCTTCACGATCACAATCAGACACACACCACACTCGGCAGCACTCCTCTGGACGAGTGATCAGCCCGTCGCAGAGACCTCTACCTGACAAAACACAATATTCACAAGAGACAGACATCCATGCCCACGGCGGGATTCGAACCCGCAATTCCAGCAAGCGAGCAACCCGCAGATCCACGCCTTACACCGCGCGGCCACCGGGATCGGCCGATGTATATTTTTAACATTTTGAAATATTTAACGTTGGACTTCCAATATTGATGTATCGGTGCTTGTACTCCTTTATATTTGAGAGTCCCTGATGATGGTGCCTTGGCGCCGAAACATGTAGCTGTTTTTAACTTATGTACAGTTTGTAATCCTATTGTGTGTGTGTGTGTGTGTGACTATCAACTATATTTTGTACAGAATTCAAGACAGACTTTTGGAACAGAGAAATTTTAGAAAATCCATACAACTACGAGAGAAATAAGCTCTGAGTCTAACGTTTAAGTTAGTGTTCAATTTATTTTCTGTATAAAAGAATTAAAGACGAAGCGCATCTGTTTTATATAAGGACTCAGTGCGTACCGCGTTGTAAACACTCTCCACTTCGGTTATAAAAACCAGTCTCTTAATGTTTTATAAGGCAAAAGTTGCTGTTTGTTCTGAGATCCGTACAAAACACATAAACGCAATGTGGGCACCACGTAGAATTTTTTAATGTTAAACCTGGTGGTACGTAAAGTTACCACTAGGCTTTAAAAGGTTAAAGACGAAGCGTATCTGTTTTATATAAGGACTCAGTGCGTACCGCGCTGTAAACACTCTCCACTTCGGTTGTAAAAACCAGTCTCTTAATGTTTTATAAGGCAAAAGTTGCTGTTAGTCCGTACAAAACACATAAACGCGATGTCAGCACCACGTAGAATTTTTTAATGTTAAACCTGGTGGTATGTAAAGTTACCGCTAGGCTTTAAAAGGTTAAAAAACAAGCGCTCACTCTTTCAGAGAACTGTCTGCCCTCAGTGGCTTGGCTATAGACATTGTAACATACAAAATCCTTTAACCGGATGTACTAAAAAAACTGCAATGCATGTTGGGATTCTGCGTTAACATTACCACGTCCTGGATGGTTTTGAGGATTCACTTAAAGAAGACTGTGTCTGAATAGGAGCTACTCTGGCAGCTTTGGTACTCTTCCTCTTTTAAGAAAACACCCCGAAGTTACATTTTAACATAAATCTTCCTATCCGATGTAACCTGTCTCATTTGAGGCAGTTACTTCACGTAACTGCTATCATCTTGCAGGCCAGAATTACTCTTGTATAAATGCAGCTTCTCTTCTTCTATACATACTGTTTTACCACACGTACCTTTCAGTCTCGTAACACTGGCCCCCTTTTCGTAAACACTATCTCGTTTGATCCGCCCGTGACGGATTCACAATGTCCTTCATTTCCTGCCGCCTGAATCTCACCTCGCTGTATTTGGTGGACCTCCCACTGTCGTCACTGACATCATGCGGACGAGACATATTTCTGTCCGTCTTCCTGGAATCAGTGACGTCTTTCAGAAACATCACGCTTCCAAAGTGGGCCAACTTCGAGTTACTTTGTTGTACGTCAGCGCCACCCGATCGCATATTTTCCTCAACATTCTGAAATTCTCTTCGGAAAATATCTCTTATCCCCCTCTGTTTTAGCCTTTCGCTTGTCATCTACAAACATATACATCACAAATTTTATGTTACTCATACATACCGTGCACCTGCTTACAATTATTACATCAGCCAACTCATGCACTGAATAAAACACATTCGCACGCTATTATTAAAAAAAACCCTGTATGTTTCGGCACAGTGGTGCCGTCATCAAGGGGGCCCTTCAATACAAAGGAATGCAACACACCAATCTAGTTGTTGTTGTCGTCGTCGTCGTTGTTGTTGTTGTTACACAACTAGAACTGGAACCATTTCAAAATCCGTTAGAAAATACTTGACCAGCAGCATACCAGGAAAGCGCGATATCAAGGAACTGCAGAAAACAGCTATATTGGGCACAGCACACACACTGCGGGAAGTGCTAATGTAGAAGCACGAAAGAGGTTAATATTGCAGACAGCGCTATATGCACCATTAACAGTACACGCAGAATAGCTGCGACACTGTATACCCTAGAAACACGGTTTGTTTCAGGTATGTAAGTGTGAATACCCTGCATAAAGGTGATGATGATGATGATGATGATGACAATAATGCTATACACAGATTACTTGAAATTGCTAAGCAGAAGTGAGGAAGAATTGGAGAATGAAATGAACATTGTGAAAGCCATTAGCAAAGACATTAATATGAATTTTGGATTTGAAAAATATGCAAAACTTTGTTTAAAACAAGGAAGAGTCCAGAGGAAAACATACATAGAAAGCACATTTGAGGACATTAAAGAACTGGACCCAAGAAAAGCATACAAGTACTTAGGGATAGAAGAGAGGCATGATATAGAGCAAAACAATCAGAAAGAAAAGTCGAAGAAGGAATACTGGAGGAGACTGAGATGAGCTTTGGACACAGAATTAAATGCAAAGAATAAAATACAAGCAATTGGAGCACTGGCAGTACCAGTACTTAGACACAGTTTTGGAATTATTAATTGGCACCAAGAATAATTGCAAAAACTGGATAGGAAAACAAGAAAACTGCTAACCATCCATGGACAGCATCACCCAAAGGCAGATGTAGACCGCTTGTATGTTTCCAGAAAATAAGGGGGAAGGGGCCTGATGCAGTTAGAAGGAGCCTCCGTATTAGAAATTACAAAATTGATGGAATATGTAGACAGTAGTGAAGATCCACTGATACAAATTGTTAGAACGCACCAAAGCAACACTAAATCAGCAACGGTACAGAGAGCCAGAAGCTTCAGGACAGAACTGCAGAAAGGAACAAGACAAATAAAGAACGGCATAGCAGAAAAGACAGAAGAAAGGTGGCGACAGAAAAGGATGCATGGACAATTTCCACGTAGCTTAGATGAAAAACTGGTGGATAATGAACAGTCATATCGGTGGTCAAAATTTGGAAACATTAAGGGAGAAACAGAAAGTACAATAGTGGCAGCACAAGATCAAGCAATTAGTACAAACTATTCTAAAGATAAAATTTTGAAGGAAGAAGTTGACAGAAAATCCCAGTTATGTAAACAACACAAAGAAACTATTGACCACCCAACTTCTGGATGCCCCATTCTGGCAAAGAATGAATATTTAATGAGACATGGTAAAGTTGGTGTGCCTTTACATTACTCAATATGCAAAGCACTAGGCATCAAAACAATAGATAAATGGTATACACAAACACACACCCAAACCAGTATGTGAACATGAAGATGTGACAGTGTTGTGGAATCAAGGGCTACATACAGACGGAGAAGTTCCAGCAAATAAGCCAGATATAATAATTAAAAACAAGACAGAGAAAACATGCATATTGATAGACGTGGCAATACCAGCAGACAGAAATGTCACACAAAAGGAAGCAGAAAAGAAACTAAAATACAAGAGTTTATGTATAGAGATACAATGAATGTGGAACATGAAATGTATGATTATACCCACAGTAATTAGCGCCATTGGAATAGTAACAAGAGGTTTTAGGAAAAACTTAGAAGCCATACCTGGCAAACATTCAATAGATTCGCTGCAGAAGACAGCTATACTTGGAACATTGCACATAATATGGAAAGTACTGCAGTCTGAAAATTGATACCTGAACAGTGGATATCACTGCTGGTGCAAGAGGACTACCAGGGAGAAATGGCCTGTGACAAGATACAACAACAACAACAACAACAACAACAACAACAACAACAACAACAACAACAACAACAACAACAACAACAACAACAACAACAACAACAACAACAACAACAACAAGGTTGGTGTGTTGGATCTACATTTCTTTGCACTGAATGACCCCCCTGCTGACAGCACCTCGGTACTGAAACGTGTAGGGGATTTTTATAATACCTTACGAATGTATTCAGTGCATTAGTTGGTTGATGTAATAAATACAAATCACAGTTTGCAAAGAATCTGCTTTCAAAGGAATGTACTATTTTTTTAATGAAATGTACGTAAAGGACTTTTTCAAAAGTATACAGGAACAGTGTTCAGATTGTCGGCATTTTCATTTTTGTGGCTCATACAAATGTAAGGCTGACCCCCAGATATGTTGGCTCCAATGGCAGGCTAATAATTTGGCACCGCTTCAAGCAGAAATTCTTTAAAATACTTCGGCCTAACACAGGGCTGGCAAACTTTCTTGATGGCATGTGCTTAACCTTTTAAAGCCTAGCGGTAACTTTACACACCACCAGGTTTAACATTAAAAAATTCTACGTGGTGCCCACATTGCGTTTATGTGTTTTGTACGGATCTCAGAACAAACAGCAACTTTTGCCTTATAAAACATTAAGAGACTGGTTTTTATAACCGAAGTGGAGAGTGTTTACAGCGCGGTACATACTGAGTCCTTATATAATACAGATACGCTTCGTCTTTAAAGGGTTAAACAGGGGTAATTTGAGGAGAAATTGTTTCGTGTGTCCAAACCTGAGTTTACTAGCTCTGTATTTCCAATTATTCCAGTGACATCTTTGCGCCACTTGTAGTCTGGTGTCCTGGGCAGCTGCCTGGCTGACCTGCTATCGATGTATTATGATAGGAATGAAGCCCATCGGCCCCTCCCCCCGCCCCCAAACAGACCACTAGTACATTGGAAGACTCGATACACACTCCCCGCACATCATAGGAAACTATCTCCACCTGCAACAAACACATCTAAAGCCACACATCAAGTTCCATATCTACATATTGTGAACAACAATACAAAGTACACCAAAAAAAGACATTACACAATGAATTACACACATGGAGATTGGACACATTAAATGGAGTGACACCACTAAATTTTAGCTGTGTGTCTGTTATAATTGTTATTTGTTTTAAAGACATGTGCAAAGAGTGTCTCAAAAAACTTGTGATTTTTAACCCATTGTATTTTAACAATTTAATGATTACTGTATTGACGTATTCGTGTGTATAGTGGCACCAAGACTTAGTGAGTGCAAATAATCTAGACCAAACTATAATTAATTTTATTAAAGCACAAAGAGTAAGCTGGCTTGGACACATTTGCTGAATGGATGGTGACAGGTTGGTCAAAAAAGTATATGAGTGGAAATGAACATCCATGAGACCACAAGGCAGACCATAACTTAGATGAGAAAATGACATAACGAATGATCTAAAAGATATGAAATTAAATGATTGGAGAATTTGCATCCAGCATAGAAACAAATGGAAAATAATAGTTTCGAAGGCCAAGACTTTCAATATATGAAGTTGTAGAGCCTGATGATGATGATGATGATGATGATGATGAAGAAGAAGAAGAAGAAGAAGAGGAGGAGGAGGAGGAGGAAGAAGAAGAGGAGGATGAAGGAGAAGAAGAGGATGAAGGAGAAGAAGAAGAAGAAGAGGACGAAGAGGAGGAGGAAGAAGAAGAGGAGGAGGAGGAGGAAGAAGAGGATGAAGGAGAAGAAGAGGAGGAGGAGGAAGAAGAAGAAGAGGATGAAGGAGAAGAAGAGGATGAAGGAGAAGAAGAAGAGGAAGAGGAGGAGGAGGAAGGAGGAGGAGGAGGAGAAGGAGGAGGAGGAGGAGGAAGAAGAAGAAGAAGAAGAAGAAGAAGAAGAAGAAGAAGAAGAAGAGGATGAAGGAGAAGAAGAGGATGAAAATGTACCCTAAAATGTAAATGTACTCATCAGTTTACTTGTATTAATTCAAAACATATATTTTTCACGCACAACTTTCACTTTCCTTCAAAACATGTATTTTTCAAGTAAAACTTTCACTTTCATTTCTTCTTAACTTTGAAATGAGTTAGTCAAACTTCAACATATCAGCAAAGCCAGAGGTGTCCCAGTCAAATTCATCGCCTGCATTATTTCCCCCTGCATTCTGAGGAGGTGTTGACATTGGTGCTACTTCTGTGGCAGACATATGCCTACATGACTCAACTGTTGCACCTGGAGAGGACAAAATTCTCTCCCACACACACACACACACACACACACACACACACACACACACAAAATGGCAGTTGAATATGCAACATGTCAAGGTCGCATTGGTTGCAATACACAACTTCGCCATCAGTCACAAATCAAATAACACTAGTTTTTACAAATATGATCACAATAATAATAAAACAAGTACAATATATATTATAAACACAATGGATGACAATATGTGTCCTATTTTAGTATTTTCATTTGGAAAAGAATTTTGTTTTTCATAATTAAATACCTCCTTAGATTTGAAGCAGAGAATTCGTAGGTATAAATAAGGTGTTGAATGTTTAGAGTGTTCCATTAAGATGTTAAGATAATGAACATGTGTTGTCATTTTGGTAGTGTAAATAGTATATTTATTTTTAAGGGCACTGAAACTTCATGTAACTGACTTCAATATATCAGAAGTTGAAATGGCACTGGTAAAGTAAGCATCTCCGTTTTCACATTGCATTTGCAGTTACATACATTATGTACTTAACGTTGTTGCATTTTTATTTTGTTTACTTTGCAGGTGTACAGTACATGAAGTGCACCATTTCTGCAGCAACATGGACATGGAATTTAAAATGTTTTATGGAACTGTGGTTTATAGTGTGCATTTTAAGTTTTGCTGAAATTGAATTATTATGTAATGTGTGATTTGTGTTTATAACACAGTCTTAATTGGGACTTATGATTATATCTGCCAAAAAAGTCTTTCCATTTTATTGTTAACTTAAAATATTTATTACTGACACATAGAGGGACTTTTGAGTATATTGTAGTACTTTCCATTTCATTTAGTGCAACTTTGCCACAGGTTTTGAAGACACTGAGTAGCTTTGTTGAAATGTGTTCTTTTGTTGGGGGGGGGGGGAGAGTTGTATGTTATTAGAATTGCAACACTGATGGATTCTTCATAAAAAAAAGTAACTACACATATTAATGCCAAAAGTTTTACCTCAAACTTCACCTAAATAAATCTGTGTATAACCTAGTGCATTTTGCGTACTTTGACGGTATACATAGATTTACGTTACTTGTTAAGTACCAATAGTATGAATCAGTTGAAGAAGGTCTGAAACTTTACCTTAATTGGGCTTCTGTTTTCAAACTTCTCCTGTCCATTCACTAAGCATGAGAAATTTGACTGTTGCCACAAAATATCTGTAGCTGGTGTGTCACATTCTGACTACAAAATAGAGGCAATTTATCATTAACTCTATTTTACATAATGATGATCACTTTAATGGAAATGTGTATAATGCAGATTGTTGTATTTGAGACTTTTTACACATTTTTATGGGATTCATTACCCATTTAATAAACTGGGTTGGCCCCAGAGCCAGTCTGGATGTTTTGGAAAAAAGAAAAATTTCTTGTCTCTGCCAGGATTTGAACCCCAGATGATCCATCACATAGACTAGTCTCTATATCCCGGCTTCTGCATCAGAATGTTGATGTATAAATTGTAAATAAATTATTCTTTCAGACTCTGATTCATAGTAACCTAGAATTTTGTTGGGTATATGGAGATTATTTTGTTTGTAACATTGAGTGGCTGTATTTTCCTAGACTGTCCCAGTTCAGTCTGTTTTAGTGTACTCTGATTTATGTAACTTATAATTCAGGTATTTGTAAGTCTGTAAATTCGGCCTTAGACATGTGTTGCGGTGTACATGATTATTTCAAGTGAAGGGGTTGGCAAGCACATTAGGCACGCCTGGATGCAGTAGGACACACACTTATACCATTACCTGTAGAGAGTCTGATGCAGTCTGCATGACTGTAAATTCTATTCTAGTCAAATTTGAAATATTCAGATATATTTATGTATATTAAAAAGCAGACTGCTGAGGAAATTAGATGTTTAAAAATATGTGACATTTATGTTTCATTCACATTCTGAATTGTGTTCTTGCTGAAAATTATCTCCATTGTGGTGGTGTTTTTCCTAATGGGTCCTCTTCCAGTATACGTAGGTACTGTATTCTGTAAAATATTAGAATGTGTTACAGAAGTTCCTATAGGTATTGTAAATATGAATTTTTAAACAGCTTATTACATTTTTATTTTGCATTTACTGAGGTGATACTCACTGATCCATTTTACACTTTGAATTTGTACCCGTTTACAATTTCTCTAGGAGTGTAAAACACCATATTGACCCACACGTGAAGTGCACTTTGTTGTCTTCAAATATCTTCCGAATAAATGTGTCCACGTTTCAATAAACATTGCAGTGTGTGGTGAGCTTCAGTAATGTTCCGGGGGGGGGGTGATATTTCAATAAAGAAACTGTATATTACATGACATGTTAGGTTCTCATGGTGACGACTATGAGTGTAGCTGTTTTGTGGGATGTCATGCTGTGTAGTCTGGTAGATGTGTACAACTGTTATACAGGTATGTGCTGGTTCAGTCACCACGGTAGCACTGGTACACAGACACACACACTAGACATCCCAGAAAATGTTTGTCTCCTTCAGTGTGCATTATGCTGGACAAATGTGGTGGAACTTATCAGACACATTTCATGTGGTTTTAAGTGGACAGAAGATACGTAGTTATATTTTATTGCTTGTGTTATTTCATGAAAGAAAGCGTAAAGTTTTTTGAAGTAGAGTCAACCCTTTAAAGACAAAGCGTATCTGTTTTATATAAGGACTCAGTGTGTACCGCGCTGTAAACACTCTGCACTTCGGTTATAAAAACCAATCTCTTAATGTTTTATAAGGCAAAAGTTGCTGTTTGTTCTGAGATCCGTACAAAACACATAAACGCAATGTGGGCACCACGTAGAATTTTTTAATGTTAAACGTGGTCACATGTAAAGTTACCGCTAGGCTTTAAAAGGTTAATTAGGATTTGAAGAATTCATCTTGAGTCTGTAATCTGTACTACTGCTTGTGGCTAATTACACAAGCTTACTTCAGCCCATGCTTCCTCTTTTCTTTGGAGTACTGCTTATTGTAGTAATCATATCTAAATTACCAAAATGGCAAATGTGAGGCATTGAAAATATGATGAGGCATTTGAGTACTTACTTATTTTTCAACAGTAAAATAATATGGGCAGTTTTATAGTAGTGACACTGTTCAGCCTTATTATGCAGTAATACACCATAAAAAATGTCGAATATTTGTAGATATTTCCCAGTAGAGATGAAGACAATATTTTTGTGCTGTGCCATTAATGTGATGTGTGTAATTTCCAAGGGAACAGATTTGCAGTGAATGCACATCATTACAAAAGAATGTCCATGACATGTCCTAGCTGCATGTAAGAAGCTGTGAGCTCTGTCTCTTCTATTCCCTTTCTATTTTTTTTCTGTAGTATCACCGCTGATACAAGTTCATTAATTTTTGACAATGCAAGTTCATAAATATTTATGCAAGTACCATTTGGATTACATCATAAAATACCAACAAGACAGGCAAAGTGTAACATTCCGGCACATTTGTTAAACAATTGTTGCCACGGAAAGGTAATAAGTATTGCATATTCCAAGTGTGTCTGTAGTTGTAGTCATCCAGCATTCAAAGTGCGTGAGCCATATTGTATTGTTATCTGTGGCCTGTCTGGTTGTCCTGTATCTTTCCATATCTCATAAATGCATGATTTTCGAGGAAAAAGTTGTTGAACATAAAATGTTTGTTTTGATACAACTTTTGTCCAAAAAATTTCTCATACTAAGAAGAATTCAGCATGATACTATTATAAATGTACACAGGTCTTCACGTAAAATAACCTGTTATTCTTGTCAGATTTAAATCAAACTTGAATTTTCTCAACAGGCTTTCAAAAAATACTCAAATATCAGAGTTCACGGAAATCCATCCAGTAGGAACAGAGTTGTCCCATGCACATGGATGGATGGACAGACATGATGAAACTAATAATCGTTTTCACAATTTTGCAAATGCACCTACTTATATCGAAGATAACAGTGTGTTGTGGTGTGATGCCATATAGTCCGGTAGAAGTGTGCCTTGTTTCCTATATCTGATGATGAAGGCGGCAGATTTATTTGGAATGTCAGTATGGTGCAACCAGACTACACAGTGTGGCATCCCAGAAAACAGTATTTGACTGTGAGAACGTCAGATCTCACTCAGCAGTTACATAGTACAATTTCAGCCCCCATCACTCTCCTTGCACTGTCTTAATTGTCATAAATGGACACTGTATAGAACAATAAAACTCTGATTATGGCCCAAACTTTCATTTAGGAGACAAGATTGGAAGTGGAAAATAATAGCTGCTGACATTCTTCTTCTCTGGTACTACAGTCTGAGTCAGGCCTTGACCTTCTTCACTGTACTCCACTGGTTGACATAATTTGTGGATTTTCAATGTGAGCTTGTTTATGGGGACAGATGGGGTCATCAGCCCCATGCCCCAACCCCCAACCTGGAAGACCAGGTTACCTCCCTTTGGCAGTTGGCTCAAAACCTGTATGGAATGGGGGGACCTATTATTGGCTAGGCTGCTGCCAGCCTAGAATTTGCGTTGACTGGTGCAGGCAAGGCTGTTTGCTTGGGAAAACACATGCCTTCAATAAGGTGGAGGTATCGTCAGGGGGAACTAACGAAATTAGCAGTAATTTCTTCTGGAAAATAGGAAGGTGGTCCTTAAGTGTGGCTGTTGTAAATCAACTAGTCAGCAGTCGTGGTTTATTAAAGCGGAGTAGGGGGCATGCTGCAGACTGCATTGCGGAATGAGTCGGAATGAGTGTGACGCAACACAGGAAATGTTTAGTTCACGCGTTTTCCACCAGACAGCGCTAGGAACAAGACTGCTGCAAGGCGGGAAGCTTGTTTACAGCCGTCACTAGAGTTTCCAAATACGAGCTGTGCGGAAGTGTTGTGTTGCATTGAAAAAGTTGTCATCTGTGAGGTGCTTTGTTGCTTTGAAAAAGTTTCCACACAGTAGAAAAACGAACAACACGACATGGGACTTTTGAAGAAATTGAAGTTTTGGAAGAGGAGAGCGGTAAGTACCAAGTTTCATTTCATTTCATTTATTTGCCTTCTTTGAACCGTCACTGGTACAGAAACCATAGGATATAGAATCTTGTCAGTACAACATTTTAAATATAACTTAAAAATAGCTTATGACTAGGACAAGAAATACATCAACAGTAATTGACACTAATAACTAAAAATAACGTCTAGTTTTATTATAATGTCCCTTATAAAGCCTTATAATATCCCTTATAAAGCCTAATATGCTTTGCCATGCTTTTTTCCCTGGAAGTGTTCAGGTGCATTCCATGTTTTGTGAAATTATTTGTTGTTAGTTGAGAGCCTACAATTGTTACGTGTTGCATAGTCCTCATCATTTTTTGCATCTTCCTGTTAATAGCTTTTAACTTCTTCATTTATGCAAGATGGGTCTTGCAAATCATGTCTATGTAGAGCTTTTGCAATGAGTACATTTGTGTGATTGTGTCTTTGAGCAAATTTTTTGAAGTGCTGGAGACCAGCATTTCATTCATTTTTATTTATATCATTTGTGCCCCCAAAGACTATTAGAAGATCATCTCTATGCAAGTTCTTTATCTCTTGGTTTGCTAGGAGAGTGATGTTTTCCAGTCTGGAGCCTGGCATCACTGTCCCCTTAACCTCAAAAGACTTACCAAGAAGGTGCGAAAGTTCCTGAGCGCATCCTCTAGCATGGCTGTCCCCAGTGACTGTTATTCTCTTCTTTCGAGGCTTTGAGATGCACTTGTTTTTTTATCACATTTTTAAAGTGTCCACCGCAACCGGCTGGAGTGGGTCTTCTCTATAATCTTGAAGGTTATCCAACGTGGAGAACCGGTTGTTGATTGTCGGTATTGGTTGTATAAGTTGCAGAGAGTGTGACTTCTTTGATTTTTGTCTTCTTGCTGCTGCTTGTTTCCATATGTTGAGATCATCTTCTTTATTACTACCAACTGAGGAGACTGAATTATAGTTGCTTTCTGTAGTAGTCCTAATGTCAGAGTAAGTGTCATGTCATTTAAATAGGTTATCTCTTCCTGTAACAGCTTTATTATTTCTCTGGATGTTTGAAGTTCTGATTTTGTATTCTCTAATTCCAGCTTAATGTCCTTGCAACAGCTACACAGTAAGCCCCTTTTGGTAACAACAGAGTCATTTAATATCGAAGTGGCACTGTCGTCCTACTGAACAATGGCCCGGTTATTTTCTTCTTGGGAAAGTTTAGAAATAATAACTATAAAATCGGTATGCGTTATTGACAGCATGATAAACGACATATCAACACAGCTGTGTTGAACTCTCTTGCTAACAAGAAAGGTACGTTGTAAAGCTATGAACAGTTTACGACACCGATTCTTATTGCTTCAGGAGTTGACCTATTTCAGTGTTACAAACATGAGAAATTTATGCTCAAATATTACATTTATATGAAGAGCACTATACTGGCCTGCAGGAAACACATTCTTAATACTATGCTGGTTGTCTTGTAAGATCAGTTATATAATCAACAGAAAATATGTCTGATGTAGGTTTAATATTTTGTTTCTTCTTGTAGGCACATGTTTGTTGCATTATTTTCTGTTTACTTTGTTTAGTTTCTGTTTTAAAGGATGCAAGTGCTCTCTGTTCAATGTCTTCACCATTAAGTTTGAAAGTTTTTCTGATGCATCCTAATGTCTTTCAGCAACGTGGGAAAAATCGACAGAATGGGCAGGAAGACGTGGTAGCTGCCCTGGAGGCCCAAGTTATGGCACTTCGGAACCAGCTGGAACAAAGGGACAGCAGCAAGCAGATTGTCGAAGCTGCCCTCCGAGATGAAATTAAGGACCTCAAGAAGAAACTCGAAGAAAAAGACAGGGAGAGGAAAGATGTAGAAGCTTCCCTCCTGGATGAAATTCAAGATTTGAAGAAGACGCTTCAAGACAAAGACATCGACAGGGACAACATAGGAGCTACCCTCCATTCCCAAATCACACAACTCAAAAAACAGCTTAGAGAAAAGGACAGTGCCACAACAGAATTGGAAGCCAACCTTCGTGCCCAAATTCAGCAAGAGGTGGGCAAGCTTAAAGAGCAAAAGAGGGATTTGAAAAACGTGGAGGGCGCGCTCCGTGGCCAGATCAAACAGCTGAAGAAAACAATTACAGAAACAGAAAGAAAGAGGGAAAATATGGAGGATGCCCTCTGTTGGGAAATTAAGGAATTGATGGAGACACTCACAGAAACCGAAAGTGAGAGTCAGATGGTGGAGGCCACCCTCCGTGGGCAAATTAAGGAATTGAGGAAGATGCTCCGCAAAGAAGATATCAACGACGAGAACGAGGAAGCCGCCCTGCTTGTCCAAGTGAAGGGCCTGAAGAATATGCTGCGACACACAGAGAAAAGAAGAGAAAATTTGGAAGTCACCCTGTGTGGCAAAATTAAGGGCCTGAAGAGTACGCTTCAAGAAGGAGATGGCTGCCAGGAGTCCACAGAAGAACCACCTGAAGGAGACAGCGGCCAGGAGTCAACGGAACAACCACCTGAAGCAGACAGCTGCCAGGAGTCAACACAACAACCACCTGAAGCAGACGGCTGCCAGGAGGCAAAAGAAGAACCATCTGAAGGAGACAGCTGCCAGGAGACAACAGAAAAACCAGCTGCAGTTGTAAGGTATGTTTAATCCTGCCACACTTATTATATTGAGACAAAACAATTCACTACCATGTGTGACGTGCAGAAACAAGTAAAACAATGGTATGTTTTGTTCTGTGATATTAAAGACTTTGTCCAAAATTTTAAGTGTCCTGTATAAAAATAAACGGCCCTCGGTATGTTACACTACCCTGACATGATTTTATGTTCAAAATTCTGCCTTTCCACAACTGTAACTTTACAAGAAGGCAGTTTGCCTCTTCCTTCAAAACTTTGTTCTAGCTACTGTGAAAAAGTTCCATGTTGTTGGATGTGGCGATGTAGCCCTAATCTGGAGGTAGACAGTCTTAATATATGTGGGCTTTGGAGCAGGGGGGGTTTGCATAAAAAGTGCAGTTACTGAAGCTGTTGGAAATGTTGAAACATTAAAGCAAGATATTATAGTAGTTACTGAAACCATAACCAGAAATACTTGAATAGTGCCTCGTGTTGATTGCTGTGGCAATATGAAAGGTAGATTTGGTGAGCCTAATTAAGCCAAACTGCACGTGATATCATTTTTCAAAATTTAATGTGATTATAGCATAAAACTGTAACACTTTGCCAGTTCCATTAACATCTGTCAGCCAAATTCAAGTTTGGTTAGAATTAGACAAACATAATGATGAATTAGAGTGCACAGAATTTCTGCCATTAGGTTCTTCAGGTTGTCCTATTAAATTCTAGGAGAATAACTAATTGGGACATGGCTGCTTCCTCCCAGATTATCCTTAATTTCTCATTAATCACACTACCGTTTCACACAACACGGCAGAAGAGTCTGTGAGTTATTGACAGCATATAGGGGGAGTAGAATTATAGCCCCACTTATTCTTAACCTCAGCACTAGATGGTGATGAGTGGTTAGGTTCATGCCCCAGCCACTTTGCCATGCGAAAGAAACCCACTAAGAAGGAGGAATAACACTGATCATTGTAACATGTTCCAAATCAGGGAGGATGAGTGGATCTGATCATAAGAACACAAGAAACTCACATAAAATTTTGTTCAGAGTGCCTGAATATTACAGATCACTTTGAACAACTTGGCATAAATCAGAGTTAGTACAGTCTCTTCTGATACAAAGTAACAGTTGTGTTCTTGTGAGACCTTGCACTGTAGCAAGTCATGTAACAAAAATAAGGTAAGATCACAAAAATACTGGCCTGCCATCAAACCTTACATCTTCACACTGGTCACTGACATCACATAAAAGTGAACACGTGAACTCAAAAGTTCACATTATGCAGTGTTCATGTATCCATCAGTCGCATTAGGGCAAGTCTGTGTTAATGAATATAGCAGAATTGACTTTGTTACAATGGATCTTAAAGAAATTTTGTGTGGGGATCAGAAGAAAATCCTTGTTACTCTGGATAGGGTAATTTGCCAGGTCTTGTGAAAAGGGTAGTGAACCTTTGGGTACTGTAAAATGTGGGGACATTATAGACCAGCTGAGTGACCGTTAGCTTCTCAAGAAGTACTCTGCTTCACACAGTTACATTATTCTTATATTTCTGATTACTGCAACTTAGGATGTGCAATTATAATGTGTGGTTATTTATCATTTCAGATGTGAAGAAGCTGGTGGAACAACATTTTCGAGGTGCAAGATGTTCTTCTTTAGCCTCTTGCTTGTGGTAAGTTACAACACATGCATAGTTTAGTACAAGTAATATGGACAGGGGTGCAAGCAGTGAGGTGCAGTGTGATGTACTTGCACCACTTTGTGATTTTGATATCTAGCCATTTATTAAATTAAACAATACACAAAGCTACAAAAATGAAACTAAATTTCATACATTTCCTATGGTCTTAGTATAAGGATTAGTTAAGGATTTTAACCAAATGACAACTGTGTTCCTGTCTTGGCCAGCACTGGTCATTAAAAATCTGGTCACTTTACATATCCATCTCGAGCTCTTTAACACTGATATTTAAATATGGTTTATTACTTTGTCTCCGATTTTCATTTGAATATATGGTGGATGAGAAATGGCATGAGTACTGCCAAAATGTCTGCTTGGCATTCCATTAACCTTCATTGTCCTGGGATAAAATATGCTGGCTTCTAAAATTTACTGGTAAATGGCCCTGCATACTATATACTGGTTTCTGTGTGTTTACTTGGTAGCAATTTAAACGTCTGTGCTAGGCCAGAAAAACTCAAGCTGTCACAAGATACAGCTGGCTTTTAAATCCATCTTCCAAAGATCCTAAGTCTGATAATTTTGTTAGGGACTAGAACACAAAATTTTATTAACATCTGTTTATTCACAGTTTTAGATTTGTCACAATATGGTGAGAATAAATTATTCTGTTTCATATGTTTTTTTTTTCCTGCTTTCCTTTAAGGATATAAAGTAGGTGTGTATGGGATCACTCTGTAGTCTGCCTGTCCGAGTCTGTCCATTTAGCTTTCGTACCATTTGACTGACATTAACAACCTTCCTGTGGATATGGTGCTATTATAAACCACTCCATACAGACACATTTTAATGCCCTTCTCTCAATAATAATAATGACATGACAGATGCATGAAACTGTGAGTTGGAAGCAGTGCTAATATTACATCACGGTTGATTGAGCAGCACTTATTTGGGAGATGCCTGGTTCAAGTCTGAGCCTGAAGACTGGCTGTCCTGCCGTAGCATTTTCATATTTTTCTAGACAAATGTCAGAGTCACAGCACATAAAATTAGGCCTTCATTTCACTATTACAGTGCCATTTTCAAGTTACTACAGCTGGCTGCATGAAGTCGCAGAAGGAATAGTGTAACACACCTCTTGTAATCGTTGGCTGTTTCAGGATATCAAGTTTTTCGGTGTTTATTTCAAGCATGTGATGTGTTTGGGATGTAATAATCTAACTCATTCTACAAAAAACTAATTAAACACATTAAACTAACTCATTCTATCTTATGTTACAGGCTATCTTCCTGAGCATAGTGAGCTGGACGTGGGCAGTAAGGTGGCACCAACCGGAGGAGGAACATCAGATGGAAGTGTCGAATACCACTGAAGATAAGGTCTTCTTCTTCCTATGAATTTTATGTTTACATATAGATTTGTCTGACTATTTTTATATCATTGGTACCACATAATGGCCTGTTAAGGCTGAAACATGCTGTGCATGTAATATTAAAGAACTACTGAGTGAGTTGTGATTTACACTTCCTCTATTACCTCCATCAGTGATAATTCAGCATTACTCTCCAGCCAGCCACCCATCTGAACATTGCCATATTTGTCAGTGTTCACTCAACGAACCATGATAGATCTGGTAAAGCAGTGGTGCTACCCATTTCTCTGGCCTTAAGCTAGAAGTAATATAATGTGCAAATTTATCAGTGCACCTGCACCCAATATACATACAGGCAACATATTTTTGAATGCAGGAACTTTCTTTTTCAAAGGATGCCATCCCATTGGGCTGTTTATAAGAGAAATCAAGTCAGAATCCATCCAAACACAACTGAATTTCATTACATGCTTCAACCTATTTCAGGTCATACACAGGTTCACAAATTGTGTCTGAAACTTACTGAGGAAGGACTGCAAGTCCCTAAAATGCAATTAGAATGATTAAAATGTTAACATTATTTCGGTCATAATCGGGAATGATATGTGTGGATAGGGGTTTCAGCAAATTATTACAAATATACTGTACAGGAATGAGTATACTTAGCAGCAAATGCACCTTTTATTAATATAACGCCCCACATTTTGGCACCCATCACGATGCCATCATCAGAGGCTTACACATTATAATCGTCACAGGATATCCATATGTTCCTGGGTCTTGATTAGTTTTTCACTCATACATTATTGTGAGAATGACTTCATAAACAACATCAGTATGTGATATGTCACCGCATTAGACACACAGTTCAGGGTCTTATAAATTCCACAACAAGATTTATACCTGTTTATAAAAAGTTTAAAATCCAATTATAGTCCTTGCAGTTGGCATATGTTATATCAGTCACACTATTTCACATAAGATGAATGTTATAAAATGTTTCACACCACACTTCGTAGAATAAATGTTATAAAATGTACACACCTCATAAAATTATAAAACCATAGAACCAATGTGCACTTGTCTTTGAAAGTTTTGAGATTCAGTTGTAATTTTAATGTAGCTGTCGTCAGTTCCATCAACTCAATGATTTGATAGTGCCGAATAGATGGTACATGTAAATATGTAGCATCCAAATGTACGGCGGTTGTGCAGTCGATGATCTGTAATGTGGTGGGATGTGGGTTTGAGTGTCTGTTTACCCGAGTCTCTACACGTCAGACTCAGGGATAAAGGATACCCTGAACTGTGTGTCTGATGCGATGACATATCACATACTGATGTTTATGAAGTCATTCTCACAATAATGTATAAGTGGAAAACTAATCAAGACCCAGGAACATATGGATATCCTGTGACGATTATAATGTGTAAGCCCCTGATGATGGCATCGTGATGGGTGCCAAAATGTGGGGCGTTATATTAAGAAAAGGTGCATTTGTTGCTAATTATACTCATTCCTGTACAGTATATTTGTAATAATTTGCTGAAATCCCTATCCACACATATCATTCCCGATTATGACCAAAATAATGTTAACATTTTAATCATTCTAATTGCATTTTAGGGATGTACGGTCCTTCCTCAGTAAGTTTCAGACACAAATTGTGAACCTGTGTATAACCTGAAATAGGCTGAAACATGTAATGAAATTTAGTTGTGTTTGGATGGATTTTGACTTGATTTCTCTTATAAACAGCCCAATGGGATGGCATCCTTTGAAAAAGAAAGTTCCTGCATTCAAAAATATGTTGCCTGTATGTAAATTGGGTGCAGGTGCACCCGATAAACTTGCACATTATATTACATATTTGTATGGGTAGATTGTATGTGTGGAGGTATATTGTTTTTGGGTAGGTATGTTGTATTTTATGGGTATATCGTATTTGCATAAGTATTTTGTAATGTGTGGGTATATTGTATTTGTGTAGGCATATTGTATTACTGTGGGTATATTGTACTTATGTAGGTATATTTGTATTAGTGTAGGCACATTGTATTGTGTGGGTGAACTGCTAATATGTGTACTGTAATTTGCGTTTATGTATGTGTTATTCTTTATGTATGTGTTATTGTATTGTGTGTCTGTACAGGTGTAAGACTACTGCCACCGGGTGAAAACCCAATTGCAGTAAGAAATAATAATAATAATAATAATAATTATTATTATTATTATTTCTAGCTTCAGGCCACAGAAATGGGTAGCACCACGGGTTGACCAGATCTATCATGGTTTGTTGAGTGAACACTGACAAACATGGCAATGTTCAGATGGGTGGCTGGCTGGAGAGTAGTGCTGAATTATCACTGACTGAGGTAATACAGGAACTGTAAATTACAACTCACTCTGTAGTTCTTTAGTATTACAGGTACAGCATGTTTCAGCCTTAAAAGGTCATTATGTGGTATGAATGATATAAAAATAGACAAAATTATATGTAAACAAATAATTCATAGGAAGAACAAGATCTCATCCTTCCACAAAGACGGACAGATATTTTCAGAAACTTGTAAAATTCTTGATGTGACTTTTTGTTTAAATGTATACAGCTTGTGTTAAAATGTATAACATCTTTTGCTGACAATAAAAACTCTATTCCTAAGGCAAGCTTTGTGTTATTCATTTATAATCCTCTGTTTAAAATGTCTTTAATTTTCCACTGATAATATTGGGTAAGTGTCTGAATTATATAGTTGTTATGAAAGTAAATGCAAATTACATCACAGCTTTCTGCTGCCCTATTGACAAATTCTGTATCCAGCTTACTACATTTTTATGGATTTATAGAATGTTTAAATAAATTGAAATTGAAATAAGATGCTGCTTACTGTGTTTGTACATGGTCACTGTAAACAGAAGTACGTAGATATACCATCAGATTTATCTCCACTCTAAAAAAGACCAAATTTAAGACCTAGTGTAATAAAAATACTACAAGAAAAAGCAGGACTTCAAAAGCACACTTTATTAGGAAAATCATCTATCAGTTTAGCACTTGTGGCAGTACATATCCTAACCTGTAAGCATTCATAATTGATTTCATAGCACTAATGAATGGTTGCTGCAATAAAGTGCTTCACTTAAGTGCTCGTAACTGTATTCTACTTAAGGCAGCAAACTGCTGTCCGAGCTGCAGCACTTCCTGGTTTGTGGTATGAAACGTCTACTGTGCAAAATGTGGTGGCTATCCTCATCTAATCACCCCCCTAGAATGAAATTCATTATGCCCATACCATGTTGCCATATTGCATTAAACTTTACTCACGCTTTCCATGCAAATAATGGCCCCGTTGCTGTGATCATAATTCAGCTGCCCTTTATACAGACAATGCACCAGCAGTAACAAGTGTACAGACATCACAAGTAACAAGTTGTTCCACACTGTGTCTGTCTTAGCACCCCCTGTCCCTCAATTATCCATTCTAATGTTCTACTTTGCCATGGACATCGGCAGGTCACAGTGCCCATATTTCACGACATGATAAAGAATAAACACTTCAACATATCTGCTCAAATTCATAAAGCACATAAGGTATATGAATAAAAATATAGGAATGGGAAGCTGCCAGTATATGGGGATGAATATTGTGATTATTTACTATATTTATACATAACTGTAGCAGAAAAATTGGTGGTAAAAGTACAGTATTTTACTATTTCTGAAGTTTCTTGTATAACAGTCATGGCATATAAATTGTGCAAAGGCACAAATTATTCCAGTAAGTACAACATAAATTGTACTTAGTTTCATGATAAAGTTATGAGCTTCATATCTTGCGCTACACACTGCGACCCCAGTGGTCATGCTGCTGTGAACATGAGATCATGAAATGCCTTTTGCAAACAAATTACTGACAATGTGTTTAACTGCAACTGTTTACCGCATACGGTACGTGATGCCAGATATAGACCTACGCAGGCCATGGGGCAGGTCTCTTGGACCCTGCTGAGGAAGCCAGGACGCATGTTCATTTGTTCTACTATAGAAATGGGGCAGATCTCCTGGCGCATGTTTTAAACATGTAAATGGAGAATATGATGCATCTTTCAAAATCTGGGAACAGAAAGTCCACTGTCACCATTCTCTGGTACAGCATACAGGTTATCCAGCAGCCATGGGAATGGACTCTTCTCCGATATGGTTACCAGATATTAAAAATGAATAAACATGACTGTCATTTTGGACACTGTTCATCATCTTAACGTTTTTCAAGCATGATGTTTTGGAAATGATCTGATGTAAGAAAGGAAAGACCCTAATGGGACTGAATGACAACCTTTGCTTCCTTGTAACTGATGACAGAAATAGATGGAGTTTCCAAAATACTGCATGTGAAAACACTCAAGACATTGGACAATGTCCAGAGTATGCCACATTTACTGTAAATGCGACCATCCAAAAATTTTATGCTTGGATAAAAACACAAAGCTGACTACTTCCAAACCAAATTATCTGGGGCATCCCAGCAGCTGTCTGCACTCCCACTTACAGCACACCATACAGCTGGCATGTCCCATATTTACCAAAATTGAACACATCACTTCATAATGCCTATTTTCAGGAAAATGTCTACACACAATGTGTTTAACTCCTTGAGTGATATAAGGTGACACCTCTACTTACTGGCTGATGAATCAGAAAAGATTTCTGGTCTTACATTTGAGTACATACACCATAACCCCACAGTGTTTTATAAGGTGACACAAGCCAACTGCATACAACTGCAGCCACCATCTTACCCAAGACATCATTTACTTTATTCCACAGCTCGTAGTTTTATCAGTTTCCTTGTTTTTGTCTACTTGGCACCTGACTCCCATATTTCCTAGTCATTTCTCATGCTTGGTTTTAACTGTCACCCTTTCTCTTTCCATCTGACTTGCGTTTCTCTCCTTTTTCTTTCTTTCTTTTTTTCTTTTTTTTTAATTCACCACTTGTTGGTAACTTCTTGGTTCTCTCAAGATCTGGGATGCAGGCACAATGTATGATACAGTAAACTCATGGCTATACTTCAGAACACGACTGCACTACTTCTGTAATTAATGGCTGGGTTTTGATTTGGCTGGCAAGTAATTCTGTCATTATATTCTGTTGGTTAAACTGTATCGCCGCAAATGATACTGTTTGAGTGTTTAGTTTACAGATCTGACATCTTCTCTTCACCCTTTTGTGTGTCTTACCTGAAGACAAAGACCCAGCAAGGCTCTGAAATGTAAGAACTTACATTTTCAAGTTTGAGGCACAGAAAATGGAGAATGTTAACAGAAAATTCCCCAACCATGATGATACATCACTGTCACCAAATATTTTAACAGATTTGAGCATGATCTTAGGTGAGAGAGGATGTGAGGACCTGAGATTGATTTAAAAATACAGGACTGTGTCCCTGTATTCCATAGTAATTCAGTTTACCTAAAAGAGTTTATGATTAACACAGTCAAATGCCTTGGGCAGATCACAAAAGATACCTCCTATTTGTTGTCTTTGATTTAGTGCGGTAAGAATATTATTCGTCATGATAAAGATTGCTTTTTGAATGCTAATACCTTCCCTGAATCCAAATTGTTCTGATACTAAGATACTGTTTGTTTGTAAATGCTGATTCAATCCACTGAATATTACAGTTTCTAAAATTTTTTAAAAGGTTAAAAGACTGTAATGAACAATTACCTATTTCACATGCACGGTGCTTTTATGACTTTACTGCAAATTTCATCATAACCTGTACTGCGTTATATTACAACAGATGCACAAAAAAAGAGCTGGTATGGTTTACATACATTTTTCCTTGTCGTTTAGCTATCAGTTGGAACAATTCCCGTTTAAAGTTTCAGCAATATGCCACATTTCATTTCGCTATAATTAAGCTTATTGACTTGCAGCATCACATAGCCTGCAACAGCGCACAATGGTTCCATAAATTAATATCAGGCGCCATTATCACAGACACCGGTCAAAGATAAATACTTCACTTCTGCAGTGGGCATAACTGTGAGAGGTAGCAAACCGTGACCAGTACGGGAGGTGACGCTGATTTTTCGAGTCTCGACTACAGTGTGCAAAAAAAGGCCATAGTTTGATATGAACAGTCAGTGGTCTCATTGTCATATAAGCGATGCACTAACACTTTCATTTTCAACCACTTCTTTGTTATCCTCGTCACTGTTTCCCTGTCCTCATTCGTCTGTTTAACCATGACCAACACTGCTGTCGTTGCTTGTGGCCTGCTGTGCCTCACCTTCTTGTACCATATGTTGTGACACACACAGTATATCAATTTTTTACCTCTTCCTCTTTATAGCTCATGATGCAAACACAAGAAATAAATCACACAGAAAAAATACAACACACAACAAGAAACACCAACTCCTTCAGCTTGTTGTCGCAACACTAACGCATCTTGCAGAAGCCATGGTTCCGTTCTGCCTGCCACACAACGCTGCAGAGCCTGTACAGTGTCCCAGTGCAACACCCATGGGCATGAAGTTCAAAAACTGGATCCATTCAAAACTACAGCTTTGAATTCTGTGTGCAGAATTAAGCTCACGGAAGCATCATTGTGTCAGTCTTAGAAAACAAAGGGTTTAGAAGAGGGATCCCACTATTCTCAATAGCAATGGTTGCAACTGGTAGTTCGCTACAATCTGACAGGTGTCTCTATTGGTGACATTTTTTGGATGGAATACTTGCCGTAGTGGACCAAAGGAGCAGGTACCTACTCGAGGTACCAGCGGTTCCACAGCCCCTCAGTAATTCCATGCATTTTAGGGAACCTGAAGGTTCATCACCTGTGTTCATAAGAGTCCGCCAGCTCTTCCCTGTCCTTAGCCAAATTAATCGAGCGACGCCCTGCAATCCCATTTCTGCAAGGCTCATTTCAGTGTTATCCCATCCGTATGTGTGTCTTCCAAGTGGTCTCCTTCCTTCGTTTCCCCACCATTTCTCCTCTACCCCATATCTGCCATTATCTGCACCGATCTCATCCCCCATGATTTGATAACCCTTATCGTGAAGTTCCTCACTATGTGATTTCCTCCATCCTCCAGATCTGAGGCCTAAATGTCTTCCTCAGGCCCTTCCTTTTGAACAACCTCAGCTCATGTTCTTCTGTCACTATGGGAAACCAAGTTCCACACCCATAAAAAACAACAGGAAAACTTATAATTCTGTATACTTTAGTCTGAATGTTTTCAGATGGCAAACCAAATTGTGGCGGGCATTCCAATAATTTATTCTGCCCCAAATTTCTTAGTGCAATCAGCTTAGATCTGTTCGCGTCAGTCCCAGATACATGCCACACAGTTCTTTATATCCTTAGTCACACTAATCTTTAGTACCTGGGAGATAGGATAGTACAGGAGGGAAACGAATGACATCAACAGTCTCAACGCCAAACATATTCTAGCATTATATTCAGTTCATACCTCACAGAGAACACCGTGTGCTTCGATTAGCAAAGCAATTCTGCAACAATCGTGTGAGTAAAGGGCTATTTAGGAAACTATTCTGACAAAAAAAGTAAATACTTGTACATTGTGTGAAAAATTCCGAGCTTCTAGTTCTAACCTGGTGGTACGAATATTAACCAACAGGCTTTAAACACCTGATATGACTTCCCTGTTTACCATGGCGTCACAGACAATGAATCTTTGTTTTGCAGTACCAGTCGAGGAGCAATCACCGGAAACAAGGAAACTTTACTGCTGCAGTCAGTTACGACTAGCTATAACACCGTGTAACAACACAATGTAACTCACTGAATATCTATGGAAGCTGATCCTCACTGCTAACAAAAATGTTTAACTTATTTCTTAAAAAGATCTAAGAAATTCAAAAATACTCAAATTACATTAGCTTACATCTTTAGTGTAGTAAAAATTACAAAATACAAATTATACCCTCTGACTCCTGTTGTAGCAGATTTTTTATTTACAATTTGACCATCAAATTTAAGGACTTCCTACCAAATACGCCACACCAGTCAGATCCCAATAACTTGTACCTCAGCACTGCCTTCAAGCCTACTTGATTTGGCATGACAAGATCATTTCTTTTATATGATGAACACGCACAATGCCAAGCCGTCATTGTCATGCGCATACGATATACAAAGCTCTCATGCTTGTGTTTTTATACATTTCATATTTGACATTACGCACGTTTGTAAAAAGCCTCGGTGACTATCACCTTGTACATGGCTTGTTGAACCCAAGATCTGCCCACACAGCTGGGTTTATCCCATCAAACTACAAGGTCATTTAAGTGCCTTAAGACCCTTCATGCTAATGTTCTTAGAAAAGAGCTTATTTCATGTAATTTCACATCCTGAAGGGTACTGGCAGCTTCTTTCTCATGTTACACAAAAGCAGCCATTCCCCACCATGCAGGAAGACATGTGTTCAAAATGCACGACCCACTGAATGCCCCATACACATCACATCGAAAGAGACACCACCTACGTCACAGGTAGATGTGCCGTCTTTACACTGCTCAGCTCCATAAACCAGGTCTTCTATTCACAGCTCACTGATATACATTAAGATATCCATGTCTCATGAATGACTGCTGACACCAACCACACTGAAACAGATGCCTAACATAGTCCTTAGACTATTATTCAAGCACTCAACATTTCTGACATGCTCCACTATGAGAGCAGAAATGCCCCTGAGGTTGTCCCGCCATGTGAAAATTTTCTTGCACATGCAACACAATAAAGGATATTCCCCAGTGCGTGTGTTTCAGTATTATTTCAAATGACTTTGCAGAATGAATGATTTATTACACACATATCACATAAAAAAGCACAATCCCCAGTACGAGTATATTGTCTGGGTACACTGATCAATCTACAAGCGATCTGGTAATGTAAAAGACTTCTTACAAACATCACACTAAAAAGTTTGCTCCCTGTATGACCACTGAGATCTGTCTTCATGTGGCTTGGTAATGGAACACACTTTTATGCATATCACATGAAAAGGGTGACACCCCACTATGAGTTTGTAGATAATTCTGTACGTTACCTGGCAAGGTAAAGGATTTCTCACACACATTACCGTAAATGTCACTTCCCATTATCAATGTGTAAACACTTCTTCCAGCCAGAGCTACATGTAATTAATTCCTTACCCTGCGTTAACTAACATGACAAAACTTTCTCCCCTCAGTGATGGAGCCAAATTTCACAGCTTGGCAACAGCCCACTCTAGAATGTGACTTGACCACCCCACTCAGGAAGGCACCCTCCTCAACACACATCCACCCCAGACGGCCAGGTGTGCAGAACTGTCATCACTTCATGCAGACAACAGACAAAATTTTTCACATTCTTTCAAGACACTTCAGCCTCAGACACCATTCTCTACCACAGAATACAACACTAACTCTCCTCATTAGTGTCCTTCAGTTTCATAAGTGTAAAATCAACCTCAGTATTATATGAGAAAAATTGTTATTTCAACCCCAACACTATGACATTTGTCTCAATCTAAACAAACAAGTAAACACAAGCCATACACTCAATTATATGCAGCAAAGCAGTACTGTTTATTCCTTTTTAATGGTATAACTGTGAACTGTAACATACAGCATTACAGTTTTAATGTGTTTTTAATAACAATCTCCACCTTATGAGTAAATATGCACATCTCAGACAATGCAACTAAATACACTTCAATCTGAAGATTGAACTGCCTGTGATAGCTGCTTTTCCTTTACTTGTGACTGTTGTTTATAGTGTGCTTATACAATGATTCATAACAAACCACTGGTTATTAATAACTGAAACTGAAGAAACACCATATGACAGTATGAAGTGCACAGTACTATAAATTATCAGAGAAAACTTAAGAAATTGCAGAACAGGCCCTATTATCCATTAGGCTTTCAGGTTGCACTTAAGGTGGGACATCCTGATTGGAGCTGTTAGGAAGCTTTAAGCACATAATGACTGGTGACTAAATGCACGCGCGCACGCCTGCGCCCACACACACTAAGGGTATGTAGTTGCAAACTCAAGTTACATTTATTCGTGTGACAATTCCCTACACACACCACAGAAAACAGGATGCTCTGCATTATGAGAACACAGGCGCCTCTTCAAGCCAACTGTTTGAATGAATGATTTCAAATACTCATCCCAAGAAAAAGGACATACCCACTAACAGTGCATACACACTTCTTCAAGGTAGCCCAAACTGCAAAATCCTTCTTACACACATCAGAAGAAAGAGGGCTGTAACATTCATGGCACCCTAGATGCTGTGCCAAGTGACGTTTTTGGGTAAATCACTTCTTACACAAATCACAAGTAAAAGGACGCTCCTCATATGAGTGCGTAGATGATACACCAAGTTAACTCTGTGACTGCATGACTTCTAACACATATCACAAGAAAAGGGACGCTTCCCACTATGTATTCTAACATGAGCATCGAAGGAACATTTATATCTGAATGACATCTTACATACACCACATGTGAAAGGGCACTCACCAGTATGAACGTGTAGATGCTGTTTAACGTGACTGCTGTCTGTGAATCTTTTCCTACACACATCACAAGAATAAGGTTACTCACCAGTGTGAATGCGTAGATGACAAGTCAAGCGACTGTGCCCTGTGAATCTTTTATTACACATGTCACAAGGATAAGGTCGCTCACCATTATGATCACGTAGATGGTAATTCAAATTACAGCGCTGTGTGAAGCTTTTATTACACATGTCACAAGAATAAGGTTACTCACCAGTGTGAATGCGTAGATGACGAGTCAAGTGACTGCAGTGTGTGAATCTTTTATTACACATGTCACAAGAATAAGGTCGCTCACCATTATGATCACGTAGATGGTAATTCAAATGACCGCGCTGTGTGAAGCTTTTATTACACACGTCACAAGAATAAGGTCGCTCACCAGTGTGAATGCGTAGATGACAAGTCAAGTGACTGCTCTGCATGAATCTTTTATTACACATGTCACAAGAAAACGGACGCTCCCCCGTATGAATGCGTAAATGAATCTTCAACATCCATCGACATGCGAAAGATTTCTTACACATGTCACAAGAATAAGGTCGCTCACCATTATGTTCACGTAGATGACAATTCAAGTGTCTGCGCTGTGTGAAGCTTTTATTACACACGTCACAAGAATAAGGTCGCTCACCAGTGTGAATGCGTAGATGACGAGTCAAGTGGCTGTGCTGTGTGAATCTTTTATTACACATGTCACAAGAAAACGGACGCTCCCCCACATGAAAGCGTAAATGAATCTTCAACATCCATCGACATGCGAAAGATTTCTTACACATGTCACAAGAATAAGGTTGCTCACCATTATGTTCATGTAGATGACAATTCAACTGTCTGCGCTGTGTGAATCTTTTCTTACGCAAGTCACAAGAAAATGGCCGCTCCCCAGTATGAACAGATAAATGAATCTTCGATGTACTTTGGTGCATGAAGGGTTTCTTACACACATCACGCGTGTAAGAACACTTGGTGTTATGTTTTCTTGCACTGTTGTCCTCAGTAACTGAGTTGTTATCAATATGATGAGGGAGATGTATGTCACTTACACATTCTTCTGGGTTAAGGTCATTATTCTGTGGTTCAGACACATGCACAGTCTGAGGTCTGGATGTGACTTCTGCATCATCAGCAACACAAACTCTCTGGAAAAAGTGATGAACAGTTGTTCACTGCCACACTGACTTATCTATAAATGAATCTATTAATGTAGGACGGTGTGAAGTCAAAATAAAATGGCATGTGAATAATTTGATGGTGCACACCATGCACTGCACAGACGAAAAAATTATGTACATGGACCCACATGTACAGAGTCCTCTCATCAAACACGCTCCTCCATTTATAATGGAAAGGCCCGGACTGCAGGCTGACAGGGACCAAATATATTCAGTTAAACAAAGGGGGTTCATATACAGTACATCTGAGAAATACACATCATGGAAACAATATCAGTGAAAGATTTCTAAAAAGTATCTTGCTGTATAAAAGAAACAAGACATCACTGGAAAATCTTTCAATGACAGCTTCAGTGTCGGATAAAGAGAAGACGCAGAGTCTTGTGCTTTACTGATATAAAGGAAGGCCTACATTAACCTTTATCTTACTACGCTGCATATATAAATTTGAGCACCTGGTTATTTCAACACAAGAAGACAAAATTATGAAATCAGCAGCATTTTGAGGAAAACTGAAAACTGGTGTGCAGGGCAAGTGCATAATATTACATGGATCATGTTATTCAGAGAGAAAAAAAGTTCTGACCTATACATTGGATTCATTCTCTCTTTATTTCTCAGGGCATAAACAAATTTAAAAACATGTGGTTATTTCATGTAAGGCACTGCCATGACACACACAGTAAATTTCTCAGTTACTGCACTGCAAAAAGGTATTCAGCACACCAGTTGATAACTCATGGACTGTTGCCGTCTTATCTCCAGACTGGAATTTCAGCCATCATTATTTGTCGGCTACACTAAAATATTCACACGAAAAATTCACAATGTGCAAGAACTCAAAGAACAGATGTGAACAGAAATTGCTATAATTAAAAATAAGATCTGTCTTTTTTCAACAAATATTTTCAGAATTTCTCAGTCCATCTTCGAAATTGGGAGGTCAGCAGTTTCAGATCATTACGTGAATTAAAGTAAGGTGAACTACAGGGGTAGAACCAAACTGAATTCCCAGAGGTTGCAGGCTTTGTATGCAGTAAAGCTTCCACGGCAGCTGCTAGGGAGTGGGATTTGATTCATAATGCTAACTGTACATTGCCAAAAGCATGACCACAGAACACTCACCATGCTTGTCTGGAGACTAGGAAATATGTTTTCAGCTCGGCGCAGTACAACCTTTGGTACTCTCGTTGCAAGGGAATGCAGTGTCCTTAGTAACCTTGCAAGACGTTCCTCACTCATGATGTCTCTTTAAATTATATTACCAAATACAAAATGCACACTCCAGATATCTGGTTATCAGCTGAAAGCCAACAAGAGTGTCACAATATCAGAAAAATATTTTGCCATTTAAGATATTTCAAATGTTCAACAGTTATTTCAAATGTGGTATTTCACAGTTAGACATGTTTCAATATAAACACAGTCACCTCACACATGCAGAAAAAACTACACAAAACATTCATGAAAATGGAAACCTTCTCACAACACAAAAAGTAAAGATACTAATCTATGGACAGAATTTTGATCTTACACGACTTTCAACAGCACAGTCAATAATTATTAGTCCTATCTGAATTCCAGCAGAACAAAGCATATTACACATACATCCGCACCACCCCCCCTCTCCAAAAGAATTCCCCTTAAGAATATTAGTAGCTAACAGGTTACTGGAACTGGGAGCCAGTTGCTACAGTGATCAAGTTACAGGCTCAGCTCTCTTATGTTGAATCCCTGGAAGGGAGCAAGAGGTTTATCTTGTTGCCAGAGAGTCCAGAATGTTTGTGGCCCATACTGCATCTGTTTCAATGGGTACAGGGAGTTCTATCTTAGGGGTAAAGCGGCCAGGGTGTGAAGTTCAACTCTCTGTCCCATGTAATGCCAAGTTTAAAAATGTGAGGATCAACACCTCTGCTCCTGCTACGTTCGTTAATGATACCTACAGTGACGCTACTTTTCCTTTTTTAACATAATATTAAAATAATCAGGCATATCAAATGAGGAACTAACCCCAACACAACCACAGACATGCAAACAAAGTCTGCCTGATATAAGGACAGAAGATTAATAAAAACTATTCTCATTCCTATCTTTCATTGAAAGCAACATGTAAGAATTTTAAGCAAGATGATTTACTAGTTGTTTCATATTTTGGATTATATGGGGACAGGTGGAGGTGTGTGCGCATGTGTGTGTGTGTGTCCCTACTGACACCACGACAGCATGTAAAGGATTAGAGGTATAGCTTCACTCACTTGTCACTACACTAATTACCTCCAGAAAAGACTAGGAAGGTCGGAAAGTCCCAAAGCCAGTCTGAACCTTCTGTATAAAAAAAGCTGTACCACTGCTGGGATTCGGACCCCTGACCATCCTGCCCATAGCCTGTTCAGTCATTATACAACAGGTGCACAAATTTTCCAAAAGCATTACACCTTCCTCGAAATTCTATGTGCCAGACTTGTGAGATGAAACGAGTTCTGTATAAAGGACCCACAAATATCAGGCGCCTCTGTACAAAATTTAGTCGCCCGGGTGACCTGGCAGCTGGTATCTGTGCAAACCTGCACTATAGTCACTATGATATACCAGCTGTTCTCTACTTTCATTGTACTGTATCAAATACTACGACACGTTCCACATCCTTCTACTACGACGGATCTACAGAATGTCAATAATCATAATTCCAGTTCCAATTCTAACCACACTGACAGTACGCAATAACCACATTGGGCGGTCATTATTGTCGCCTGACGGTCCAAACAGGGAAATCGAAACTGTTTGAGAATTTCCAACATTATGAAGACATTACGAACCCAACGCAAAAATGTGTAAAAGCGACTTCATCTAAACAAAAAACCTTTCCTTTGTTCACGGCTGTGTTCACATCCGGGTCTTACGGCAATCAGAAACTGTCATAAAATACTCCTTACATACCGCCATATCGATATTCTGTACATGCGTTCGTCTTCCGGACACGTATAGAGTAGTTTTCATAACACTTCTGACCACCGTAAATGGTCTTACTCGTTTTGCAAATCCCAACACACCTAACTATCCTACTATGCAATCACACCACTTAAAACAGCCAGGCAACTTTTCAAATCGAAGTGCACATTTTCTATAAACGCAGAATTAAACGGTACACTCACTTCCAGCGTGCCGCCACGTTTCATTCACTTCAGAACACATGCAACGCCTTTCCTGCCATTTTCTCTCACTTACAGAACTGCCAACTACACATTCTTCTCGTAACACTTCCTGCTTTTCTCGATGGGCCAAAAATCATTTTGCATGAAGACGAGCGCTATTAATTGCAGGCGGTGTAGGCTGGTCGCATTACAACGAAACAGCAGGTTTCGAACTCCTAGACAGCAACGAGTAGCTGTAACGGAATTTTTGCCTTGTCCTTCCCCTTGTTTATACAATGGCACGTTGCCAACCCTACCGTTGGCTTGTGTGCAGGGAACGGCGCGAACAAATCTGAACATCCAATAGTAACACTTACGGGGAATTTCTAATAATTTGCGTTTGTATCTGACAAGAAAAAAAGCAACGGAGAAGACAAATTGTGGTTTTATGATTAAATTCACATGCTGTTCTCTTACAAATACTCATTTTATTAAATCAAGGCTGTATTAGTAATTCGAACGTTTAGTGGATGAAAAGTTGTAAAGCCAAATCGTATCAGACATGAAGTTCCAGAATTAAGAATTCTCTCCTGGGTTGTTACGTCAGCTGTGTAGCAGGGCTAACAGAAACTTCGAGGTCTGTTAACTGTACACCACATTCCTCAAATTCAACGCTGTGGAAACCTAAAGCCCTGAACTTTTACACTATTACACACTAATTCTTGGATTTAAATTTCAACCATACACTAAACATAAAATCTCTGAAATATATACAGTGTGTATATTTATAGAATGCCTAACCTGATAAAAGCAGTGACATACGGCGGAACTAATCTCACAATGCTGTATTTATTTTACGCATTGCTTAATAATGTAATGAATGGTTAATTGGTACATTTTTCTAACGGTCCAACACCCCTAGTAGGCCAGGGCATCCTCATTTTCGAGGCTTCACGATCATACACACAGTACACTCGATAAGACTCCTCTGGGCGAGTGATCAGCCCGTCGCAGCGACGTCTACCTGACAACACACAATACTCACAAGAGACAAATATCCAAGCACCCGGCGGGATTCGAACTCGCAATCCCAGAATGCGAGCGGCCGCAGACGCAGGTCTTAGACCGCGCGGCCACGGGGATCGGCTTGTGTGATAAGCCGAAGGCTGGGAAGCAACTACAGCAGACGGATTTTGAACTAACCTTCGGCCAGCAGATCCACCAGATACCGCTAGTGATGTTTTGCTGTCAACTTCGGCGGTCACAGATACAAAACGCAAATATTGCTGACTTCTTCCGACCAATTCCACCCCCGGCCATTCTTCGTTTGCCACGGAATCGCATGTTCCTACTAGGTCTTCAACACACTACGACGTTGCTCCAACATTTCAGGCTTCGCTGCCTACCCCCTCTTCCTTTCCCGTCAGGCCATCTCAAGTGCTGCTTCACCGTATCGCCAACCCAAACCCACCGCGCGGTCGATGAGCCTTAATTCTTCACATTCCGTTGTTAATATGACTATGAAAGAATATAGGATGCACTTTTTAACGTTTGAAGGTAGACAAAAGGAAACAAGACAGGCAACGTACGTATAACGTAACGACGAGGCGCGTTCGCGTAACCATTGTTGCCGTGGAAAAGCATTCAGTGTTACATATTCTGAGTGTGTGTCTGTAGTCGTACTTAACCAGCATGCAAAGCGCATGCGCCGTGTTATATTGTTGTCTGTGGCCTGTCCGCCTCTACAATATTTCCCCACATTACCTCACACACGGCACGATTTTGGGGAGAAAAATTACTGAATATAACATTTCTGTTCTAATTTTCCCGACAATTTCTGTCTGAAACATCTGTCATTCTAAGAAGAATTCAGCAAGATATTATCACAAATGGGAATAGGTATTCGTGTAAAGCACCCTTTACTCTTGTCAGATTTTAAAGAAACTTGTAATTTCTCGACAAATTTTCGAAAAATACTGAAATATCAGACGGACACACATGACAAAGCTAGCAGTCACTTTTCGCAATTTTGCAAACGCTCCTAATAAGCTGATGCGTAGTATACGCAAATTAGTTTCGATTTGCGCGATTTCAGGCTTCCGCCGCGGTGTAAAAGAGCTCTTCGCTCTTCTGGGTTGTTACGCAGCGTAGATTGGTAGTTAGTTACCGACCTTTCGGGACCACCTATCGCTCCAGTCATCACGGGTCAAACAGTCTAAGACCCTTAAAGATTGTTTCGATAGGTCGTCCTGAAACGTCGGTACCTACCAATCTACGCTGTGTAACGTCCCAGAAGAACAAAGATCTCTACTTTCGATTTATGATAACCATCCTATGCAAACTGTTGCTGGAATGCGATTAGAGCAAAAACCGACGCGCATCTGTACAGGAAAGTTGTGCGAAGTTTGGGGCGGTGACGACGTATAGTCTGATTCCGCTGGTACCTACTGCCTCCAGGCTTCTCAAGGTGAAAGAATATCCTAATGGTGCGGCAACAAACTCCTCCGAAACGTCGGTAGTATCTGGCAGACAACATGCTGTTACACTCCTGGCAATGGTTTTCATCCTTTTTAAATGTTTATTTCAGACTGCTGAAGACCACACTATAACACAAAATATTACGATGACATAAAGAACTAGCGATATTTTCAGCAAATGGGCCCTTTTGTACAAACCTTGTCGTTGTAACGCGGCAGGTAAAGACTACAGCAGTTCAGTGCCACCTGAGAAGCTGTTCAGAAAGCTTAGTACGTTAAAAGTGATGGAAACAGAATGATCGATATAATCTGGAAAGTTATGCTACGTTGATTCGTTTGCAGATGTCTTTGAAACACATACGTGGTTGTTTGGAGGGGGTGTCAGCTGATTGACGGCTGCTCAGTCCAGGCACAAACAGACGACGACACACGTTGTTGCAATTCTTCGAATGTATCAGCTGTGTAGAGAAGGAACGCGGCCGGTGAGCAAACCGAACGGGCTCATGTTACAGCGGCAGTAAGTTGAAATGACATGTGTGCTTTATTCGGTTAACACAAGATACTACAGCCATCACGACGACGTTTGTGGAGGTTAAATTTTACACGTAAGTACGTTACAACAATATATATTAACATCAACTCGCACACAATGTTAAAACAATATGCAGTCACTTTACACAAACCCCGACATGTTTCGGTGCACTAGTACGCCATCTTCATGGAAGAACACACTTAACACTTAAAACACACAAGCCAAGTTGTTAAAATGTTCATTAAAAACATTATTAATTGAACCCCCCACACGTTGACACGGTATGTTGAAGTCTTACACAAGTTGCTGGTGCATTCAAGGTTATTGTTCAGTACACGTAACATGTAAAAAAGTGCAGTGTTGCAGATGGAAGCACCAAGTTTCACTTTTTGGCCTAATATGGGCTTCGTCCAGTTGCTTCAGTACAATTATTTACGTGTACATAAAATATCAAAATATATTTGTAAATTTCAGGGTACATCTTTAGGCCTATTGACACGCAGTTGCCCCCACGTAACATAAAACCATACTTAAATGGACACCCGACTTCTTGGGGGTTAAAAAGTAATTATATTATTGATAGTGGGAAGGAGTGGTATTTTGATAAAACAAATATGTACCTTGTGGAAGGTGTGTAATATAAAATACGAAGGACTTAACAACAATAGCGGCTACCACGAACCAGCCAGCACTAAAATCAGATGTGTGAAAGAAGTAGTTAAGTTACGAATGTGAAGCATTAAACCGGACCAGGGTGTATTGCCGTCGGACAGAAAATGCCGCCCAATATGACTCTTACGCCTACTTAAAACACATTTCCAGCCAAGAACCAAAATGGCCTTCCCTCCAGAGCACAATTCTAAACAGTGTGGTGGTTCATTGTAAGGTCAATTAATATTTAAGTACTTGAAGACAACAGACAGAATTTTAGATACAGAACTGTAAGTGTCTATAGCAGTGTTTCCCAGACTTTTTTGCTCGCAGACCCCTTTTGGCTACGAAAAATAACCACGGATCCTCACATTTTGGCTCACGTAAATGTACAGTGTCCGGATGATAGGTGTCAAAAATTAAAATGTATATCTCAGAACTGATTTTAGATAGCTATGCATGCACAGCAGTGGCATACGTAATAATGCATTGCATGAGTTGACCTTAATTAAACTGACTGTCGCTCACTTCGTGTGTACAGAGGGTTTCTTAATTGTACATTCTAACGGCAATACGAAATAAACACATCGCCTGTTAAAGAAGCTTAGCAATTATTTTTAACAAAAAATTCCTTCAATAAAAAATAAGTAAACTTCAAATAGCCATTACAGAAATGTATCCACGGATCCCCTGGGAACTGGTCGCGGATCCCTTGGGATTCGCGGAACACACTTTGGGAAACACTGGTCCAGTGGCGTACCCAAAGGGGGTGCCGGGCTGCAGCCCCCCCAAAAAAACCCAAAACCGAAATTAAAAAACAGATTTTCTATATACTATGCTGTCAAACGTTTTACGTGATTTCCCCTTCAGCCGATATCAGCCACTGAAATTGGCTGATGACTAGTACATTAGAATTTTGAAAAATAAATTAATAAAATAAAAAACCAAAAAGATAGGACACTTGTGATTGAGTCGTGGAACATGTAGTCATATTCATATGTATATAAATGTAGTGGCAGAGTGTGTTATGTTGTACTTACAACATGATTTTATAACATAATTTTTAAAACCAAATATAAATTATATATAGCCTCAGGGTTAGCCCCCCAAGGAACAGTTCTGGGTGCGCACCGGCATTGGCCTATAACAACACGAATACATCCATAACGCCTACAGCAGGGGTGTTCAACTTTTACTTGCTCAAGGGCCACATTTTAATGGCAGGAAGATTCGCGGGCCGCATTCATGTTTCACAGAGTAAGGTTTGCATTTTATTGCAGGACATGCCCATTCATATTTCCCTACATAAACATACATAGGATAGTTTGTTATTTTATTTATTTATTTATGGCTTATGATTTATTTTTATTATTATTTACTTATTCCCCCTACCCAACAAACATTCCCTACTATCGTCTTGTCTATTTACTACGACATTAACCAAGATTTCATATATCAAAAACAAAAAATATGTTTAAAATTTTAGTACAAAATGTTAAAATGTTTCAGACTGAATTTTATTTAACATTTATTTATTTGAATTAAACTTTTTGTACTCAAAATTCAAAATTTATTTGGGGGCCGCACAAAAACATTGAAGACCCCTGGCTTACAACCTTTCGTAATTCGGAATGCGCAGTTATATCCCTCTCATCACGACTCCTTTCTTGCAAGTATTTACACATTTTTTCTTTGCGATATGGAAGTTTCATTTGACGGCCTGTAGTGAATGATGGGAGCCTGGCCTACTTAATGTTACCCTACAGATATTCGTTGAAATGGCGCAGAAAAACCGCAAGTGCCGTGCCTAAGGCCAGAAGCATGTAGAACACAAGCCAGTTCAGAATCAGATTGGTTCACTCGACGTTAGAATAGGAAACACAACGGTCGTACGTCTTATGCTTGTTAACTATGACGCAACGCGTGTTGAAGTTTGTTGTGGAGTCCCTCTATTCCAATAACAACGTACAACTTACAGAGTCTTTAAAGCAACGTTTCCAAATTTAACTTCGTTACGAAATCCTTTCTCACTCGAAAAATATTCGCTGAAGCCATAACAAAATTCTCACGTATGGGGCTACAAATCTAGGCCACAACTGACTGGGTATGACAATAAATAATGTTAAAATAAGGATATGGGATGAACATATTTTTTAACTGCACATATTTAGAAATAAAAATTATATTTTGTGTCTACGAAAGTTGAACCTTCAGCATTAATATGCTGAGCTATTTAAAAAAATTATTTTTGTTAAAGGGTTATATCTATTTTAGCACTGAAAATTAAAAAATATTTAAATAGATAAATCCTTGTGATTTAAATTATTGTACGAACATAATATTGTACTTTTTCCGTACAAATGTCTTATACACACACAAGTTTATACGCAACTAACTGCACAATTGGCTTTAACGCTCCTACATGTTTCGGTTGCAAACTGCAGCCATTTTCTGGGAGCTAGAAGTGTTGAAGACATGTACAGCGTGATATACAGGTTGTCAAATATAAAGAGAAAAATATTTATACGTGTCTAGACACGCGTTGTAAACAGCCCCAGCTACGCTGGGGCTGTCAGTGCAGGCTAACAGTCAGTGTGCATTCGAAGGTCCTGCGGCCGGCCAACTCGAATCAAAGTTTTCCGTGGCTTTTCTCGGTCCTAGGAGGGCACGCGGTGGTGCAGTTGGTTGAGGCACTGCGCTACAAGCCGGAAGGTCGCAGATTCGATTCCCGATGAAGTCATTGGAATTTTTCATTAACTTAAACCTTCTGCCCGCACTATGGCTCTGGGTTCGACTCAGCCTCTAAGAGAAATGAGTACCGGGAATATTTCCTGTGGGGTAAAGGTGTCCGGTGCGTAGGGCTGACAAATTTACCATCTTCATGTGCCGATTATCTGGATATGTAGGCGCCTCAACCTCCTGGAGCCGTAGGGCCCTGTCCAGGCCTGTATAGGGATAGCTTTACATATTTTGTTATGATAGTTGCTCAGCTGTCAAGGATTTGCAGAGCCAACCCGCTTCCAGCTAGCTCTACAATAACCTCTTTCATATTTTCAAAGAAGTTCCTTCCATGTCAAATTAGAAACATGGCTACAATGCGAAGGTGCACCCCCTAATATGAGTCCACACGTAACACAGTACTTACGACCGTAACGGATACCACTCAATTGGTCGTCGCCATGTTTCAATCTCCGCCTTGCACACCGACGCTGTAAACCCCCTGCATTACACGGACTTCGGTTTATACAGGGTCATTATTTTATCTGAAAACTATTGGTTGCCATTTCCTTTCGGGTCATTTGTCGTATTAACATAGCACACTCAACCGAAACCCTAAACACACGGTGCATTAACTGCAGAAGGTTACACACGGTAATTGTCATATAAAATATATTCACTAATAACCACTGGACCGCTTGCAGTACTCGCGCTTGGTGGCCACACGAAGTCGGAGTATTTTTGGGGTAGGGGTGGGGTGGGGGGGGAAGGTGGGGTTTTGTTCAAATGGTGACGATCTTATGCGTTTTTACACCGTGTAGTGTGCCTTGTTTATTTCGAAATTTCGGGGAACGTACTGCCCCCATCTTCAGGGTGACTGAATTAGCCCAAGTAGATGACGAACAGGTTGGGTGGAAGAACATACCTGTGTCGGTTACGCAACAAGTTGTGAGGGAATGTGGTCAGACATGGCTACCGAAGATATTTCGAAAACTTTGTTTTTGTGGTATCAGTCTTCAAGATTTTGTAAAATTGGTCTGCAAATGCTGTGCGTGAATAAATTAAGAATAAATGCTTCAAGTTTAGAACACTTTTGTATATCAGTAGAAAACGAAGTTCCCATTCAGTGTGCAGAATTCACTCACCTGCCCCTAAATGTTAGTACCAACCTTATTTTATATCTCTGGCTGTTACGTTTTTGGCTTATCTACGAGGGCAATTCAAAAAGTAAAGGCAATCTGCGAATTAAGCGAGTACCACCAGCGATAGCAGCTAACCGAGCATAGCAGGTTGTAATTCGATTCTGACAAATTTCAACATGCATCGCCCAGCACTCCACTGTCAGTCTGGCTGAAGCGGTGACTATGCCAACATGGACGCTGCGCGTTCCGATTGCACCGTCATTGAACAACGGGCCGTGATAAGATTTCTTTGGGCAGAAGTGCCAAACATGCTGAAATGCACCGAAGAATGTTAGTACTGTATGGTAGTGTTAACTGCATGAGTCAGAGAAAAGTTTACGAATGGGTAGCAAGGTTTAAATCTGGAAGAACGAGTGTGACGAAGCTCGATCGGGGCACCCGTCGACGTTGCACTCCCAAGGCAACACCAACCGTACTAACACTCGCATTCGAGGAGACCGACGGATTACTGTGTCTGAAGTTGGTGATATGCCAGACGTCAGCTCTGGTCTGCTTATGTTACTGTTGTGTCCATTTCTCTTTGTTTGTGGTTAGTACACGGATTGCCTTTACTTTTTGAATTGCCTACGTATATTACTTAGTATGCGCTTGAAGTTCGTATTCTAATAAACTAGTAATTAAAAAGAAAATAAAATGTTCCTTTGTTTCGCTTTGAAAATGGGTGGGCTCATGCGTCAGAGGCATTTTGATTTCTCTAATGTACACATAGTGTCCATTTTTATTCAAATATTTTGAAAACCATGAAATCGACGGAAAATACATACATTCGTTCTACAATGCGTTACATTCTTCTCTACAATATCTGTAAGAAATATTTTTCGCTCGGGAAATATTTATGTGAGTTAAGATGGATATGACAGTAGTCCATGGCTTTAACCACAATTTCAATGGCCGGCAATATTTCTTAAACTTCACTAGCATTAAATTTAGTGAAAATGCGTTCGAGGGATGCCGAGTTGCTTCACGCGTAAGGACAAATGACAGGCGGGCGGAGAGAACTGTTTAGCAGGCACCTCAAAAGCATACGTCACATTTGAGTCTCAACAGTGGCCACCCGACACCATACACGCTTTGTCAGTATGAATGTGATTTGTTTGGCTCATTTACCTGTGTCCTGTCACGTTTCGATACTGGTTTAACTGTCACGTGATGACTGTTGGGTTGTGATTGGATATTCATACTGACTGTCGTTTTATAGCTAGCTACTTCCAAAACATAAACTCAGAAAGAGACAGATAGGTGTACGAGATGATCGAATCAACGGAAAGTAATTCTGCCTGTGGAGCTCGTGTGTATCCACTGCTGTACCCACTCAACAAGAGTCTAGCAGAAGAAGTGGAGAGATTATTTTCTAAATGGTCCTTCTCTCATGAGACAGCTTACTATGAAATACCCGAAGGTAAGCACATGTGTGATAAACATACTGCACTGAATTCATTAGAAGCGATTGTCAGATTTCAAAGTGTTCCGGCTAGAGGTTAGAGTTACCAAACGTTGCTGAGAAGACTGATATCACACAGCAACAGCAGGAGTGCAGATGGAGACAATCAAGCATAAATTTTGTTTGTTAGCTTACGTAGGCATGATCATGCAAACGTCTTTCTGCTCAGAAATCTAACTTCACTTGATGCCGGCTTGACTCGGCAAACTGAGTGTGGACTTAAGAGAAAGTATTATCATATTGAAGATACAAAGCAAAGTCAAATGCTGTCTTAGTCATAGAACGTGTTACCCTACACACAGTAAGGAACTAACTTACGGAATGGAGAATCTCTTTAGACCCTAACAGTTTCTGAGGCAGTCAAAGAACTCTCCCCCTCCCCGGGTTAATAGAACCCACAAGTTCATTACCATATTCACAACACCTCACCATTGGTCCCTGTTCTCAGACAGATGAAGCCAATCCAATCCTCTCTCTTTAAGATCCGTTTTAATATCCTTCCATCTATATATAGGTCTTCCAAGTGGCCCCTTTCTCTCACGTTCCCTCAGAAAAACCCAAGGACATAGCGCCACATCCCCGAAGACTCCAATCTTCCGAGATGTTATAAATTTATGTAGTTCTATAACGGGCGGGCAAAGATGGAATAAATTTTTTTAACTGCTAGTAGCATGGCTTCAAATATATTTTTGTTATTGCCCCATGACCGCTGTAGCAATTAAGGGCAGGTTAGTTACACCTTAAGGGCGAGAAGTGCCCCGAGTAGGTCTGCTTGCTGTGGAAAACATTGAAGTTTATAGTATTAATGGAACTCCTTCCATACTTTATCGGCGGAATGAATGAAGCTCGCGACTCTGCTGAGGATACATGCAAACATGGGAAGAATTCAGGCCCGTGCCACACCGCCAATGAACACGAGGGTAGGCCTACAGTGATCGACAAATTAAATGTAATGGAAATTCCCTGAAATTAATTTTGAATACTTACATTTAATACTGTACCATCAATTGCTAAAATGACTGACGACTGCACGTTGTCTCACTCCCCGAAATCAAAAATATTGTCCAATTTTATGTCAACCGGACAAACTTTCTCATGTAACAAAGTCTCTTATTTAATAGTTACGCAAGATCCTTAGATCTTTTATTTTCCTTGTATATGAATTCACTTTAATATTATACTTTCTCATATTTTGACTTTTATACCTAATAATTATTTTATTGAATTCGTTTAAATAATATCACCATGTGTTTAACTTCCTTAACCCCTCAGTGTGCGTACCGTCTTCCACGATTAAAATGTGACTGAACCACGCAAGTTATCCTTACTTAATAATTTTCATTAAACCCTTTCTTTTGGAGTAACGTAAATTTACGTACAGTGAACCCTGGGTTATACGCTGTAAATGTGGGGCAGGGTGGGTGGGATGTTGGGTACGAAGAGTCAGTAAGTTGGTGTGCGGGGTCAGCTCTTTAGGCTACAGCTTAGTCTATGCGAATTTAGGAGGCCAAATAACAAAACCTAGACAATGTTCCAGCACAAAAAAACACGTATGTAGTATCACCTTGATACGAATAGGTAGGTCCTAAACATATTTAACTTCCGCCACATAACCTGTACGTATAGGCTAAACCAGGCCGAGGCCTAGTGTCGTCGCTTTGTAAATGTAGTTCTGTAGGCTACGTTACTAACCTCCAGAGAAATACAGTTTAATAAGTTAAGTAAATGCTGAATTCAAGGTTTTACAAATAAATAATGCGGAATTGTCTAATAATTGCTCTGGATATTCGGATGGGTGGGTCAGTTGATGGAAAGGTGAATCACTCAGGGTTTACCGTGTCTGTTTCATGACCAACCTCGTTACTTCTCCGAGGTGGAACGTTGGCTGTGCTGTACCATGATGACCGATACAGTTTGCGCCAATTGTTTTCGTTGAAGCCAAAATTCTGAGCTTCCTCCTAGCGACTGAAAGTCAGCTACACACACAGCCCTTACAGTTCAGCCATCTTGGAGAACACACGGAAACATGCGGCTGTTCTTTGTCCCCCATAACTCCAAGCGGGCCGCACGGGAACGACTCCATACCACCAAACGAGTACATCTTGCACATTTCACATTTCCAAAGAACTCTTAATACTGAAAGTTACTGTCATATAAATGGTGGAAATGGCATGCAAATGTGTGCGCTAAAACTACGAATATTCGAAAATGTGCATTCGTTACAGTCGTCATGTAATGTGTGTTAGTTTTGTCAGATTTTAACCAAAACTGAATTTGGTCGACAGACTTATTTAAAGACCCCAATACAAAATTTAATGAAAATTCGCCTAGAGGGAGTCGATGTGTTGCGGTATGTTATCTGCAGTGTGACATTTTCTTTGTGTCATGTTGAGCTGTGGTCAAAACTTTGACTGTATTAATATTACAGACACATGGATCATTAAGAACACATTTCTTGTTACAGTTACTGCAGAGAATGTATGAGATCAAAATAAAACATATGCAGGTTTACCAATCATGGGAAACAGAGTTCATTTGGGTCGACTGTTCTATGTGATTCAAAACAGATGAACAAATCCTGTGGAGCATAGTGCCTTGAGAATTTGTCACCCAAGAATTTTTCTACTTTCATGAAACCAGATGGCTCAAAACCATGTCTGGATGACCTCGTCACTGATACACATCCTAAGCTAAATGAATCCAGTCCACAACCATCCATCCTATTTTTTTAGATTCATTTTAATATGACACTGCTATCTCTGCCTGTGTATTCCAAATGGCCTCATGCCATAAGTTTTCCCACCAAGAGTTGGTGTGCGTTTCTCACCTGTCCTATGTTCATTACCTAACAAGCCCATCTCATCCTTTGCCTCTCTGTGATCATATTACAGTACCTAGTGCAGAACACAACTCCTAAAGTTTGTCACTCCACAACTGTCTACAGCCCCCCTGTTAGTTCCTCTGGCCTGTTCTAAGTAACCTGTTCTTCCCTTAATGCCAGAGATCATGCTTCATGCCCATAAAAAACAACACGAAAGATTACAGTTTTGCATGTTTTAATCTGTATATTTTTGGACATTAAACACAAAGACAAAAGATTGTGAGCCAAACATCAAGAGCATTTCTGAATTCACTTTGCTTATATTTGTTTCATGATTCCATTCTTTGATTTGTTGCTGTTGCTGCCAAATAACTGAACTTCATGAGACATTTTAAAGGATGCATTAGCCACCTTTACTTACACTGTGTTTCTGTCCTGCATTGTTGAGAGCATAAAGACATGCTCTGTTTTCTCTTTAAGATTATACTAAACTTCTGGTGTTATTAATTTACCTGTTAATCATTAGTTATGTTTATGCAGTTAATGCTACCTTTTTTCAGATGATGTGATGACAGAATTCCGTTTGAATGGACACGATTCAGAATATTGCCCTGAATTTCTTCCAACCAACACATGCTTCCTAGAATCCAATGGCACATTTGATTTGGCTGCTGGATGTACATCTACTGCTACCATAACACGTTCCAGGAAAAGAGCAAAAAAACAAATTCAAGAATGTGTATTTTGTAAAAACAATGGAGAACAGGAATCTTATTACAAACAGCACATACTGAAAGATTCAGAGGGAAGAATTGTCTGCCCCATTCTACGAGCATATACTTGTCCCATCTGCAATGCTAAAGGGGATAAAGCTCACACTATCAAATACTGTCCACAGAACAGTAATCCTGATCAGGTTGCCCCAATAACCACCCTGAAAGCTCACCGCACTTCCACAGGCCACAGACGAAACAAGAGCATTTCTTTAAGTGGCCCAGAGATTCACATATTTCATGCTTAGACATATTATTATAAAGTTAAAAGCTTTCTCATGTTCCTCTTCAAATTTTTTTTTCATTTTTTGTATTGTTTTATGCTTGGATTTCTATCTTTTATTCACTGAATACGTAAAGAGTGAGGATGTTTCTTTTATTAATTTAATAGTTCTGTTGATTATATACTAAATGCAGATATTTTTAATTTATCATATTATGAGTTTGTTACTCTTTTACAAGATCGTTGGTCATTTATTACTTTACTTCACACTGCCATTTATTAATACTGAAAATTAAAAACGTCTGGCACTGGCCCAGCATTGTCACACAATTCAGAAGACAAAGTGTACAGTCATTGTACCACCATTTTATGATATGAATTTCAGCAGAATATGACTGGCAATTTGTTTAAGAGACTATATTACTGGTCACTCATTATTTCAGTTCATTCTGCTATCAATGACAGATCTTCGTCTTGTGTGAAATGGAATTCATAACAGTAAATGTACTGTCAGTGTTCTATTTACACTACAAATTTGAAGGCAGTTTGACAAGTATTTGATAAGTCTTTTAGATTTGTATCATTGGCTATTCATTATATTTGTTTGGCTTTTTATACGAATGGGAAAAAAGAGTTTGGCAATTCATGAAATTCAGGTAGTACCAATTCTTGTGGGAATTGTGTATTTAGATATTATTTTCCATGCAGAACACAATTACTGTTTACATATAACAGAAAGATACTTAGAGTATTTTTTTGCTCTAACACACATGATTGTGACCATGTACTTGGAAGAGTAATTCACTACTGAGCTATACAGATAGAAATTAAGTTGGTAGTTCCTCATACACATATATTGAGTAACCAGAGTAGCGCACTTCATAATTTTTCATGAATAGTTAATTATTTTATTTAAAATGGTGATATCCTAAAGTACAAAATCAATTTGTATTGTGATAATTATTTTAAGTAATAATTTGATCTAATTGTGATATCAGTCTGATGATGTCACTATACTAACTATAGTTATTGTGTAGTTCCTGTGCCAAGTACAAATTTGAGTTTATTTTGTTTGTTACGTTATATATGTTGACCTAGCACGGAACATACATATTTTGGAGTTCCTTTTTGTGTTGGTGTAGACTTCACAGTTAGTAGCAAATATGTAAGAGTTTGAAGTGTTAGAGGATACTTTTAGATAACAGACGAGTTCCTTTAGTCTATGATTTCATTAATAAAAACATGTTAATTTACATGTCCCAGTTGTCTTCCAAATATGTTAATCTGCAATCAAGTCTGTAATAAAAATACTGGTCCTTCACATGTGTAGGACAGCCTGAATTAATTTTTGCAAAACTTATAAAAACTGCTATCACCCAACAGATGGCAAGATGAAAAATAAAGCCACACTAGTAGAATGCAGTATCTCATAATGGAATATTTTATATTACTTTACTGTGCCCTAATTTAATACTCACAGAAAGACTGAATACATTCCTCAAGGAGATTTTTTCCCCATTGCAATAATTTGTGATATACTGAATAAGAAAGAGTGGCACATTCAAGTGGAAGGTTACACAAGCAACGCTGCTCAAGAGATGACAGTTCCTTTTGTGTCACCACTCACACCAAATCTTTTCTTCTGACCTTCAACTTGGTGTGCTGCTGTTAATGCAATACATGTAAAATAATTCTGTGTTTACTATAGATTGACTAGTGTAAGATGTATAGACATTCTGTTAATAAAACTGACCTAATTCACAGCCTGAGTTGCACATGACTGCTTTCAACCTCCTGCATGCTTGCAGTAACTTCATGCCTCTGTCCAGCCACCACACCAGGTGTAGGCATGGAAATCTTCACATCCTGGCCACTGTTACACATTTATAATACTGCACACATGGAGTATAGAAACGTGTATTTACTGTCCACAACTGTGTGAACAAACCTGCACTCTTGCAGTTATCATGTAATCAAGAACACCTGTCAATTCCATCCATCCATGTATGGCACTACAGCCCCTTCCTGGCCTTGGCCTCCCTCAAAAGATGACTCCATTCATCCATATTTTCAGCTCTTCTTGTCCATCCCCTTGTCCCTAGTATCTGTAGTGAATCCTTCTAAACAGCATCCGCCCATCTGGTTCTTGGTCTTCCCACTGGTCTTGTGTTGTGAAATCTCCCGTTCAAAACCATTTTTGGGATCTTTTCATCTTCCATTCTTATTATATGACCCGCCCATCCTAGTCTTCTGATTTTAACATCCTCCACGATATTTAGTTCCTTATATAAGCTGTAGAGTTCATTATTCCATCGAAGGCGCCAGCGCCCTTCCTCTTGTATCAGGCCTTATATTATTTGCAGTATTTTCCTTTCGAACGTGTTTAACATTTGTTCTGTTGCTTGTGTTAGGGTCCACGTTACACTTCCATAGCAGAATACTGGCTTGATTAGTGTTTTGTATAATCTTATTTTGTTGTTTCTATGGATTTGTTTGTATCTGAATATGGTTTGCAGGGAGCTATAAACTTTACTGGCCGCTAGGATCCTGGCTCCGATTTCTTCAGTTTCATCATTAGTATCGTTAATTACGGTCCCTAGGTATTTAAATCTCCTTACCACTTCAATGTCATGGTCAGTGACAGTCAATAATTCTCTTCCTCAGGGTCTCCTGCTATGCACCAGTGCTTTTCCTTTTTCAACGTTGATATTGAGCCCTACTTCTTTTGCTCTCTCCTTCAATTCACTATATACCTCTGAAATGGCCCTCTTTGTTCTTTCCATAATATTTATGTCGTCCGCATATCCTATTAGTTGCACTGATTTGTAGAATATTGTTGATTTGGTTTGTAGTGACAGCTGCCTTATTACGTACTCCAGTGCTAAATTAAAAAGGTTAGGTGCCAGTCCATCTCCTTGTTTTAGGCCATTTCTTACTTCAAAACCATCAGTCATTGTTGTTCCTATCTTTACATGGTAAGTTGAGTCTTCTACACCTGTCAGTTATGTAACTTCTTATTGCACACATAACTCACTCCTACACTAAGAAACTGGGAGACCATGATAAGTTTGTACGTTAAGTTTTTCAAAATCTTTAACCGCTGACATACAGAAATGATACATTTCAAAGAAGTAAAATATTTCTGGAAGGAAATGGAATGTAATTCAGTGTCCCACAAAGTGTCTGCCAAACTTCAGGTGGTTATTTACTGGTTTATTTTGAGTGAAAACTAGGAACATGAATTGACTTCCTCAACCTTCACACACTACCATCCACTCTAGCAGAGGGCCCACATAGTGGGGTCTCCCAAAAATCCTCACCACTCTGTTGTAAACAACTTCTAACACTTTTTTCTTTTAGTTAACATGTGGTGCAGTCTGATTGATGACCTGAGGTATGCCTAACAGCAGACTGCTGCCTGTATTTCCTACAGGATTAACTATCACTTCTTGTGGAAGACATTCCTCCCCGATAACCATGCCAAATTAGGCAGTGGAAGAAACAGGATGTGCCTCATTGCAGTCAACAGGTCACATGGTGCTTGAATGTGGGCTACAGAAACAGACTGGTCAAGGAGATCCACGTGCCTGCTCACTATCCGCTACACCGTACACCCCTCGATTTCTACTTTTGGGGATACATGAAGGATTCGGCGTATCAGAAGACACTGCTGACATGAAGTGAACTCTTGGGCACATCATGGTTGGGGCTTCCCTCTCATGGAACAATTATGCAAGCACAAATAAATTAATGCATCGTTTTAGAACAAGCTTGCTTTAGCACAACCAACACAGGAGGACATTTCAAACAGAAACTTGAAAATCTTTTGTCACAATTTACATTAACTGTTCCAACACCAGTTTTGTGCACTGTAGCGTAATTAAAATTTAAAACCCTTTCCTGGGCAGTAGTGCAACATGAACATGTCAGCTATGTAATAATTCAGATTATGATCCAAGTTGATATAAACATTTTTTCACTGCACCTGATGTCTGGCAGACGTACTGTGGGGTACTTCGCAGGTCCAAAAAACTAAATACTTCAGCCTTAATGTGTCATGAACTCATTTCTCTCACAAATTTTGAAACATCTCAACACTTTTACATTTTAATGATCTGAAGAATTACAAAATTCTACTGTCCCATTAAGGCAAATAACTATATGAAGTGTACTGACACTTTTTTCTTTCCTGTGGGGCAACAGCCCAACTCAGGCCTAGGCCACCTCACTGTTGAGGTTTCTAGATCACATACAATTAAACACACACACATCTGGTAGGACTGCCCTGCATGAGTGATCAGCTCATCACAGAGGCTGCTACCTACACAGCACACAACAAGCACAAGAGACAAACATCCATGTCCTCAGCAGGATTCAAACCTGATATCCCAGCAAGCACGAGGCCGCAAACCTATGCCTTAGATCACACGGCAACATACGCGATTTAATTATCAGCACAGAACTCACTATTTCTTCACGTCTGTTTCCTTAAGTCTCATATTTTGGAATGCTACAATGTTTTTATAATTGCAGACAAGCAGTTATGAGCTTTTTAAAAGTAAAAAGTCACACAATTCATTGTCAAAAGAACCGATTTTATGAAATACTGTGGCACATCTGATGTTAGACTGGCCTTGACATAAATAGTCCATGTGCATCAGAATCAGCTTGCGTAAAAAGCCATGGTCAGAACTAAAGTAATTTTCTATTTGGAGACATACCAGAAAAACTACTAATTACACAGTCCAATCAAGGTATGTCACCGACTTTATTAAATAGCAATCTTTAACATGATGTCAGAGAGTGCATCTGTGTGCCTGGTTATTCTAAAAGCAAGTAACAAAACACAGGATGAATTATATTTAGTCCACACTGTATGCAACTATTAGACACTTACTTTCAAGTTAGATGAACACAATCCATACTCAAATTTTATAAACTGGTGTGTCCCAGATTTTATAAAACACAGTGTAATGAAAATGTGAATTCTGCCTTCCTCAGTTATGTATTTATTTATTCTGAAAAGAGTTAGCTGCAGCAATCCGTTTTACAACTCCAAATGACGTACACCTACATATGGTAATCATAAGACATGTACGGCCATGTGTTCTTGGGAACTTTCATTATTTTAAACCATTTATCGTATTTTCAGTTACCTGCTCAAAGAAGTAATTACACATACAAAAACATTTCTCAGAAAGGCTATGGACTATGTTGTCAAAGGAGCTGAGACAAGTAAGAAATCAGATGCTTTGAAAAAAAGATAGCAAATTTTCATCTTAGAATAAGGAGATTCCGTATTTATTCCCAAATATCTTAAAAACTGTCAGCATGTTACATTCAAGTGCAAGTGGAGGAAAGCAATGGCTTAATAGCAAGAACATGGAGAATAAATTGATGAGACACGCTGACATGCTGAACGGTACAAACTGAAAATTCAAACAAGGCAAATACAGGAGAGGGAAGCAGGACTAATCTCATGTATTTCTCTTAGGTCTGAACTTGGAAAAGAGTATTTACTGCAGGGAATAAGGAAACTCTTCCAATACTTCCTCGTTTGCAAAGAACTGTTAGCTAGTTCAAAGAATGTAATAATCCTTCTTTCAAATAGACAGGCAGTGCCTAATAACACGCAATGTCATTACGAAACCAATAGTTTTTTTATAGTTTATTGTTACAAGAAAGCTGTATAACTTGCGTAACTCGATGTCTCCACCACTGAGCATTTTCATACAAGTCCCCCATATTGGACAGATGTTTTACAGCCATGTGCTGAACATCAGAGTTCTAGAAGGAAGGACACCTGAGTGGTACAACAAATGATGAAGTAACACGTGAATACTGATTACTTTCCGCACCTCATATGTCGTATGATTATTACAGGCACCTTCTTTAACTGCAATGGAACAGTACAGTTTTTACGCACAAAATAAGGGTCTGCAGGATTACGCCATAGCATTACCAGTACTACTCAAAAGAGTTTGTACATGCATATGGTGCTGCCATAAACAGTTTAGCACCCTTATATTAGTACTAATTTCAATTTTATAATCCTGCTTCAGTCACAACTACTAGACTAGTACTGCACATGCATAAACGCTGCATGTAATCTACTTTTGTTTAACGGGACTTACACAGTACCCTGACATGAGGGCAGGGTCATGTAAATAATCCTATACTTAACCTTCAAACAAGCGGGCTGGTATCTAAATTTTAGCACGTGGTTTATGAAAAACATTATTTTAACAGGAATTTATACAATTACAAATAAACAGCATTTTGTGGAAAAATAAAACAGAGATTATGCAGGATGTATTGAAAATTCAGTACAGATCTTTGTTGCCCGATACATAAAATAAATTTCTAAGGTTTCTTTTATGTGCATTCACATATGTGAACACAGGTCATTTAAAGTTTAATCAGTTTAAAGTTACATTTTTTGGAATCTTACACGATTGACAAGTACAGACTGAACTATACTTGTTAAATTAAAAACACAAATACATAGTTTTCTATTTTTTATTTTACCGTCTGTGTACGTGTAAAATCTGTGATTGTCAATATAGATTGCAAGTCCAGCTTTACACATGCACAATTAACTGATTGTGTTAGCGGAGACTTCGAGTTACAACCACTTTACTACAAGTGTCAATAAACATGACAGATTGGATAACAAAAGATGATACTGCCACAGACAACGCAGGAATTTAAGACTGCAGAACACTGAAAACAATATTCTCTTTGAAACAGAAGTAAAAAAAAAAAAAAAAAATTGTGGAAGCACTGGAATTGGTCAAGTAATTTGGCAGGACAGAAGCAATGTAAATAAATGCAATATTTAAACAGCTGGTTTTCTTCTTCTTGTATTGTCACACTGCAATGGGTAAGCAGGTCGGTCAGGCAGTCACCACTGTTGTCGCCTGGCCAGCCTGGACCAACAGCTCGAGCTTACAATGGGGGATAAACCAAGAGGACAGACAACACACACAACTACTGACACATCCACAGTTGGAAACGAAACCTTGTGAAAAATACTGAAGTCCCAATACAATGTAAGATCTCTGTGTTTTTTATATTATAACTTTCATTCCAACACCAACACAAAGATTGCTGTCACACAAGATGTGCATTAAAACAATTTGCAAAGAAAATATTGCAATCACTCCATCTCTCATACAGGTTACAAGTTGCATTTAAAATACATCCTGGCAGATGTATAAATTATATATATATATTTATTTATATTTATATATGGAACAATAATAGTATTTGAGGTGGACATCACTCAATTATAATCTAAAATCTTTACTACAGAACAATTGGTTCCATTTCTGTATTTTTTTGCTTTGTTTTGTTTTTTTTTTACTTTATGGAATTATTCAAGATTTGGAATTAGTGTTGCATATCTGCAGATGGTATGTAATTTGCAAAAGACATGAACATACATTAAAAAAAGTTTCATCATTTTGGTCAATCCACAACATTTGATATTGGAGGAAGGATGATACCCTTACTCTATGGGGATTTCTTTTTCAATAAGTTTAAAAACACTCACATTGTAGTACAACAAACAAGTAGTCCGTCCATCTGTCACTCCCTTACACTACAGTCCACCCTCAAAACATTCACTTTGAAGGTACTGTATCTGGAGTTTCTTTGAACCCCACTTCATTTGCACTTACTCCCACACCTGAATACCGTTAGTTCAATGCTGCCTGTCTTTTTTGTTACAGTATTATTTCATACTATACCACAAGCGGTACCATTTTTGCACTTACAAGCACTTTCAGCATGAGCTCCATTTTTGTCCACAGAAAACCTTAAAATAAGGTGCTTCACAGGTGGCCTACTCACACAGCAGAGATCAGTTACAAAAGAAAACTTTTCAGTTACACACTTCAATTACAGCTCAGTGTTTACATGTGCCATACAACATTCCCAGTTCCTGACAAGCTATAGAACATTAAAAAAGCAACTAAAATTGTACTGTATTTAATATGGATAGTGGCATATACGTCAATTGTTTAAAAACATGAACATAAAGGATATATCCGCATCCTCATTTGTATACGAAAATAATCACAGTCAGCACAATCTCAAAAGACAAGTGTTGCTGTTGGACTCGATACCAGCAACTTCAGACTCAGTACCAGCAACTTCAAAGACTGACTTTACAACTGCGCATTAAAAAGACATGAAAATATTTCTGTTACGACAGAACTGTAATGTCCAATATTCATTACAAATTAATGCTGACTGCACTTATGACAAAATTCATTCTGGACGAACCTGCAGCTGCGCTTTTCGGCGTTCCTGGTTAACATCTATGAGACTACATGAGCCCACATTAAACATTCCCTGCTGTGAAAACCTCAAATCTCTGCAGTGTACTGTTACTATACATAAAAATAATGGTATGATATACAATGAAAAGGGATGCAACAAAAAGCTCAAATAACAAGCAATGGGAGGTGTTTCTAAATGTATGATCTACAGCAAATAATGACCCGTGTTTATTGAAACCATGATATTGGTATAAAAAGCGAGACGAATGTGCCAAGTATCAATACAGAACATAAAAATGTGACTGATGTTCGTAATCTCACAATTAAAACATAAAAAGTGACAATACAATGCAATGAACATTTATTGCATCTTTATGAATGCAGTAATTTTGCTATTTTAGCCCAAATTTTTGAAAGATAAAACTGATAAATTCATAATTTTAGATATCTCAGTCTTTAAGGAGAAGACATGAAGCCCAACTGAATATTTGAAGGCAATCTAAGCACAGCAAACTTCCAGAGAATCAACATTAAGACAGAAATATGGCTGTTCAAATCTTGACCATATTCATACGAACAGCAGCAAAATCCACACACAGCACAAAGAATTCTTGGTAACACATTCTCCTCAAATGCAAAAGAGACGCAAGCAGAAAAAGACTGACAAACCCATACTGAGAGATTACTCTAGAAATGCCACACAACTATATATACCTGTAGTACTCTTATAACTGATACATTTTCTTCCTCCATACCACTTCAGCATCCACTTGAACCAATTTGGCCACCCTTTAAGATGGAGGCAGTACAGCCTCCAGAAAACCAGAACATTGAACCACTACTCTGTGCAGACACCCACATGAAGACCATAATTTGATCACTAACTACTGCGAAAACCTGAAAACTTACATGTTAACACGACATTTCACCGTATATGTGCACTTGGTTTCACAGCACCTAGAGACTGTATTTTGGTGCAAGGAAACAAACACCACAGCAACGTTTTATGTGGCTTTAAACCGTCACCGATCTTCTCTTACGAGGCCAAGAAATATACAAGAGGCAGCTGGTATATTCAACATTCCCATTTGAAAATATATATTAACTCTTATCACATGTGGTACCTATAATCAAAACGGCAAAAATGTTCTTACATAACACAGTATCTTCTGAATAAACTGTCAGAGTTAAAGACAAACTGCTACACCAGACTGACAAATATATACATAAAAGAGCCACGTCTTCAAAAGACAGACAAATGAAGTAGCACAAAAATCACTTTTTTGCCTGGAGAATGAAAAATTAAGACATTTGCAGCTGCTTAGGGCACAGCCTGAAGAATTTTACCTAAAGACTCCAAAGACATCCTAAGTGGGTTCCATAAGACACAGTGCAATCTAACAATGTTACTTACCTAGATTCTAAGTTCATTCCCAACACTGAACCATGGAATGTAATAAGTAACACATATGTTCAAATTTTAAAGAGTGTAAATTAAATTACACATAGTGATATGCATAAAAATATTGAAATTTCATATTCTAATCCTATCACATAAAATTTATACATTAAAGTATTATACATCACATGAAATGGCATTTCTTTCATAACGTAAGACAAAAGAATGGAGTTTGATGAAAAGAAAAGCAATGTCTGGACATTGAATCAAACAAAACTATAAATGAACAGAGCCCCACAATTGTACACAATGAAGAGAATTATGTATGAGCCACAGGCAAATTCATCTGAACAAATAATGATAAATAAGTGATGCTTCGAGTCTACGATTATTCACATGATGGACATGGGATCCTCCTAGTGTACTATATGATTCACATGATAAATATGGGATCTTTTTAGTCTACCATGAGTCACATAACGTTCCTCTCACCACACACTAAGCACTGTCCAGTCTGCAAAATTTTCACAGATTCTCTGTGCAAAAAGCACTGTGTCTTTGTTGTTGATTTTACCATGCCATCAAGAATTTGTAAGAAAGTGACTGCAGTATAGAGAATGAGGAAAATAATGAAATATCACATGATAGCCAGTGTTATGGCTAGATTCAAACCAGGCATATTCCACACAGAAGTTTATAGGGTGAAATCTGACATTCTCAAAGCAGTCTTCTGGGATGTGACACTGACTATTTGGGTGAGCAGTCCTTGATGCTTTGAAGGCACTAAAATCCTTTGAAATATCAGGAACTACGCACCCAGTGACACAGCATCACATCTCACAAGCATGGATCTACAGAATGCAAGAACATCACCACCTTACACCAACCTACTCAGTGAAGACATGTTGATCGATTGACCATGAACGCAGCAATGCTGCAAAAAAAGGGTACACAATATGCACGTACATTACGACTTAACATATTTAAAAATCAATATCGGAATACCAAAGGGTGGGGGTGGAGGAATTGTGGTTTTAATTATAGTTACTATACAACACAAATCACATTAAGTAGTTTATACTGAAATTTTTAATAATTTTCCTCAGACCCTCCACACATGGCCACAACTGATTAAACCTACAGTAAGGAATCTTCATCTGTTCACAAGCTTCCACCCAGCATTTGTAACTGTATTCATTATGTACCATGTAGTAAACCATAATTTATTTAACTTCGTGAAAACCAAAATTAATCTATATTTTCTTACAGATTCAGATCCTATGTCGCACAGAACACAATGTCTCTTTCAGAAAGACCAGACAGTTAATGCTGTATACAGAAACCCTCAATTTATTTTTAAGTATCACATTAAAAACATATACACACCTGACAATACAGTGACCGGTGGGCTTTAAGGGCTCAATACACCATCACACTACACAAAGCAATTCAATGGTACATAACTATTTATACTGTTTCCCCAACACGTTTCTATCATTTGATGATCAACATGATCAGAACTCGCAATAATTACAAAAAATACTCATGTTGGAAACAATATTTTGTTTAATTAATTTGCTTACTATGACAGTGTTACATCAAATGAAGAAACCCATTTTGTCGTGCGTTACTGAACTCGTGATAGAATTACAGTTCAGTGACTAATCATAATCTACTTCTCCCACCTAACCATTTGCTAAATGTTGCGTGTCATTTTTAAAACCTTAGCTTTAAACTGCTCACTCTGTCTCTGTTTTATTTACTCTCACAAAGCTGTATCAATTTTAAATGAAATACAACTTCCCATGCAGTGGGATGAGTGGGAAATTCGAAAATGAGTCTATGTATTTATCACCCAACTCATTAACTACTACTGTCCATCACTGCCATTTTAACTGACCTCACACTGTACAACACCCCAGACACCCTTTCTTCTCCAATGCATTAAAAACTGCTTGATTTTTGATCCCCATTCACATCAGTTTGTACAAGGAATTGTATATTTCTGGTGTGTTTTGAACTCCATCAGATACTGACTACTACATGTTCTGTGTGTCTGCATTACACACCATCCTTCTTTTTGTAACTCAAAGGCCACATTTCATGCATCTAGAATCCTTCTGTGGACTAAGAACTGAAAACCTTAACGTTTTTTGTAATTAGGATTATATTTTAAATAATGTCATTTAGCACTTGATTTCCAAACACTCATAATTTAAAAAGACAGATATTATAAACGTTCAGGGGAATTTTACTTTTTGAAACTATTCTTTTAAGCACAGCACCGCTACAAAATCCAGTTTGAAGTTACTGAATTGGTTTCAACTGCTGAAAAACACCTGTGCAAAATGAGAACTTTATCATACACATGTTTTTACGTAAAATCAGAATGGCCAAAACAAGGCAGATTTGCTGGTTTCCACGATTCCCAACTTTTTTTAATTATAAAAAATTCATTTGATTATGAAGCAGATGCTTTTGACTGTATGTGAACTGGCTGCACTTCATGACAAAAGCACTTCTCAAATTAAACAGGCACCACTTGCCATAATTGCCACAAATCTCACAAGTGTAATAGAAAAATAAATTAGTTGAAATTAACACAAATCGTATAATTTAATTGAATGTCATACCATTATACCACACCTTATCTATATCCTTCTTTATGTCATAGCAGATTCCTGTATGTTCTTCGACCACCATCAAAAAACTTATCTTTGAGTATGACACTGGGAAGTTATTTTCCTACGATGAGGTAGCACATAAAGGCTTTAGAATCTTCATTACCCAACAAAGAATGGTTCTCTGTATATTAATATTCCATTACATATTTTGGCCATGTTGCAGAATCTCAGTACATGAGGTAATGTTTGTATAGTGTACTATGTAGTACAAAATCGTAGAGTATTGGTGCGGTAACTTTTCATGATGCACAAATCCTTACTGTATGTTCAATGAATATCGTGAATCTGCACATGCGGTCTGTTGATTTGACAAGAGTTAAAACATAACCTCAATAACAATAAATAAATATCCATGATATTTGTATTGATGGTTATTATTGTTGTATGTCAGTGCAAAAACCTTTAGTACATCCCAGTATTATACTCCAACATAAATTCTTTGGTGATGGTCCAAGAACCAAAACATGTAAGAATTTAATACGTAATAAAAAAGGATATTGCTAAGATGTGCTTTGATGGTATGAGGATTACCCCTTTAAAGATGAAGCATACCTATAAATAAGGAATTAGTGCATACCGCGCTGTAAACACTCTCCACTTTGGTTATAAAACCCAGTCTCTTAATGTTTTATAAGACAAAAGTTGCTGTTTGTTCTGAGATCTGTACAAAACACATAAACGCAATGTGGGCACCACATAGAATTTTTTAATGTTAAACCTGGTAGTATGTAAAGTTACTGCTAGGCTTTAAAAGGTTAATTAAATTACAGGCTTAGTATATCGTACATAATGAATACATTCAAAATAACACAATTCCTGCCTCTGGGTGGTGGCACCCTGCATAGACACACTGGAAGCCTTACAAAGATCCGATCCACCAAACATGCATAATCGCTTGTCCTAACGAGAACTGAGAAAATATCCATAGCAGACGAGGCCAAGGACAGACCTGGGCTATAAACCCAGGAGAAAATATTCCACATTATCAAAAAATCAGGGTTGGATAGGACTCTACTAAACTGACAGTTGGTTCAAGAGTCACATGCATGAGCAAATGTTAAACAATGAACAATTAATTGCATCCAGTGGGCATACTTTATATGTGTTCCCAAAATAATGCTATTTTTAAGTACACAAATCAGGATGGGAAGCAGGGTAGCAGAGTCAATACAGCCACTAGGCTACGGGCTGCACAGTCACAGTCCAAATACCAGCAGGGGCAAGAGATTTTTCTCTTCTCAAAAACGTCCAGACCAGCTCTGGGACACACCCAACCTCCTATTCAATGGGTACTGGAGGTTCTCTCCCAGAGGAAAAGCTGACCATTCACCTCCTACCAACACTGAGGTTATGAAAGGAGCTACTTGTATACCTCTACTCCCCTGTGTCTTCACAGAGAGCACAGCGACAACTTTCACCTTTCTCTTTTCACAACAAAGAATATTACCGCAGGTACATGCTAACACTAGTTTAGTGTGTCAAAACATCTACCTACAGCCTGTAAAGGAATGTAAATCAACCTGAATAATATGTTTTTGTACGAAAAGTAAACAAACACTAGTTTTACGACCCAAAGTTGGTTCTGAACAACTTTCTGACTCTTAATGACATACAGCAGATGTAAACAACACATATTCCTACTGCATTTACCCTGCTAAAAAATTACATCTTTTTACTACCATTTTCATTCTGAAACATGTCAGGTGTTAAATGTGAAAAACTCAATGCCTGAGACTTACACGCAGTACCAATACATTTCCCCAGCAGTATTAATGGATACTTGTTACTGTTGCCGCCAAACTCCCCTGCAATCCATCTAATTCTACATTTTCATGCTGACTACAGATGGTGACGTTAATACTTCAACACACACTTTGTGAACATCCATGACACCCGATTCCCTGCAGCCATCACCTCTGATACTGCTCAACCAAAGACAATAAGCATAACAGTTAATTTTGAAATATTCTTAAACTGACAGTGTATAAATACATGAATGCCAAGCTACTTACTTTATAAATGAATCCTTTGTAATGACTGCAGAGAACTTATTTAAGGCACAGCACACGTTATTAGTGGTAATACAATAAATATATAAAATCACCATTTTATCTGGCAACTATCAGCTGCACTTCCTGCTGGCACCCTTATTATATTAATGCAGACCAACATGTGCTGAGGAGTTGCAGGGGTAATAAATAGTCTTCAGATAAAATAAAAAACGTGTACTTGAAATTATCTGTTTTACAGGGCTTACTTCTCTTGTTGGTGCTTATGATACCTGTACCTACAAAACAAAAACATAATAAATCATACATGATGATAATGGAAGAACATGAAGAACCAAAATAGGCCCACGGCATGCATATTTTGTAGTTTGTATGATGCCAGTTTATGAGGCATGTTGTAGGGCTCACAGATGTTAACAAATGGCGGTAGTACAGGGCTACTGGAAAAACATGGGGTGCAAGTTCCATTGGAACAATATTCCGTGGATCTACAATGGGCCACAACTGCATGAGAAATGAACACTACCACATACTTCCAGATTATAAGACACGCCATAGTCTCAGTAGACATGTAATGGGAAAAAATATGTTACTGCAGACATCTACACTGGCTCTGGGGCCCACCTGATCTCCTATGTAATTACTGTTGGGGGGGGGGTTCTTTTATTTGGTCCAAAGTGGCCACAGCATGAAGCTGACTATTCACCCCCATCTATTGCTGGCATTAAGAATGAGTGGAGCTATACTTCTACTCCCCCTACAGGCCTTCATGTGGTGCACCAGGACAACTTCACTTTTACTGCATATATATGAAACAAACTTGCAACTGCTTACTATACAAAAGGACTAGTGTTAGAATGAACCTTTTACTTGTTGTGTAACCCAGAAAACCCATTGCTGCTACTGTCACATGTGCCATTATTGAAGTTATGGTCTTAATTACCATCTTCTTCAAAGAATGCATTATCTGTGGTGCCATCAAGGGCATTGCCCCATGCTCAGTCACTGTCTGCAACCACTTCTTCACTCCTGGGGCAATATTATGCGACATCTGGAAGACACAAGAATGTTTTTTGACGTAATATTTCATTCTAATTTACTGCTTCAAATTCTGTTTGTTTTTGTTGCCATTTTGCTTGAAAGAAGTACTCTTACAGCTGCTACACTCTAAGTGAAAAACTAGAACTATGTGGACACTTTCTGCTTGCTTTGAGCAGGCAGTGGTTCGAAAGTCTATCTAGCAGGCACTGATTTTTCTATTACAGAGAATTCACAGGACCAGGGATTAATACGAAAAGTAGTTTTGTGTTGTCAGCACAACATACTAAAGAACAGTTCAGTGACGTACCCTTTCTGATGGCATATTACAAGATAGGGGCACTTTATCCACGTTACTAATCTGTACAATTTTGCACCATTACTTCTTCCCTGTATTACTCACAAATGTCTGACTACAAAACCCTGTTTTTGTAGGTGGTTTGCATTGTTTATGCAATCCTGGATCCGGTATGCTTGCTTAGGCCATGACTTCTCATAAACCTATGTTGTCCCAGCTAAATAAATGGCACTGTGTGTGACTAATAGCAATTGTGTTTTGTAGACAAAGGAATTCTGTTTTGTATGGTACATTACCCAGTTTCTGACATCTTTCTCCAGTTGTCATTTTGCAACATGCGCACAAAACACTGTCTCCTCTTCTTTAGATTCTGTAATTCTGTACCCTGCTTCCTGCATTATGTACCATTTTTCATGTTACATGGCACGATTTATTAAAACATTCGACTTAAACCCAGACTGTATGAAAAACTGTTATGTTTTGTACCCATTTGGTTAAGACTACACTACAAACTGACTACTGAACTACACACAAAATAAAACCCATCACATAATGAACGCAAAAATTGATTATTAATTGGAAATGAGTGTTATGCCGACTGCTGCAAATACAGGCAGTAGAAAGAAACAGGGCCCTAAATGAGGGAATTTGGTGTCTCATGTATGCTGTAGATAATGCAGAGCTCTGTAGTAACTCTCTTCAGTTCTTTTCAGAAAAGGTTTCTACAAGAAGTAGGGTTTTGGTGATTTTATCTGAAGAATAAGTTACACGCTCTAGTGTGACACACACAATGTCTCTTCACATGTGCTAGGTAACAATACAGAGTCTTACAAAAAACATATCACTGCATGCTTCTTGTACATTTTTGAACCATAAGATATGGGAGGATTGCAGGCAACAACACTTTTCAGGGGAAAAAGTGGCTCTTATTATCTGGAAAATATGGTAATGAAAGAAAATTGAATTTAAGAACTTTATCAGAACAAGCAGCACAACTGCTTTTTCCTGAAATTTGGCATTGAGAAATGAGGGGTATCATACATCTGAGGTTGTCTTAACAGGTATGCTAACTAGGGCTCAAAATGAGTTGTCTTGTATTTGAGGTTATGTTACAGTCAGGTAAAATATGGTAGGCAAATTAGGGCTCAAAATTGGGGCCATCTAATACCTGAGGTTATATTACAGCCAGGTAAATATGGTATGCTAACCAGGGCTCAATATGACGGTCTTGTTATATATGAAGTTGTTTCAACAGTCACATATATATGGTATGCTAACTAGGGATCAAAATGAGTCATCTCATATCTGGGATTGTTTTAAGTCAGGTACATATGATATGCTAACTAGAGCTCAAAATGGGGGTCATCTTGTAACTGTGGTTATCTTAAGTCAGGTAAATATTGCATGCTAATTAGGGTTCAAAAACTTTCTCCATTAAAATTTAATATTTTACTTTACTTTCTCTAAAGAAAGTCAGAAAGGTAAAATCAATAAATCAATAACACCTGTGCATTGCTGCATGCCACACTGAATTTTTGTGGGTGATATTTTGAAAATTCCAGGACTACTGCACACGTAAGTTACCTACTAATAAAAAGTTACTAGAGATGTGGCATAATACACCAATCTGAAGAGGACACAAGCAATTTTGCAGTTCCACCCCAGGACCTACTCAAATATGGAAAGCACAAGAAGCCTCAGTCAAGTCAGAATGAAATGCAAAAACTCACAAAATGTTGTCATGTGTTCACCAAACATATTCACAATTCCTCTTGAAAGCATTTTGCATGATGAACACTTTCAGGCCTGTAATGCATACAGATAATATGTTGAAAGAGGAATATTATGAGAAAGCACAAACAAAACAAAATATTATTTCATGTTATTAATTCACATTAGTTGTATATAATAATGTTCTATACCTCCTTATTCCAACTTCTATTTCCCTTACAGTGCCAGTGCACCAGTATGACAATATGGAAGAACTAAAAATACTAGTATTTTCATTCAGAATTCAGTAGCGCTTTATATGAATAAACTACTTCAGTGCTTCAGAGGACGCAGTAGCCAAGTTCTTGGCACTGCTATAATACTACCTAGACGACTTGCACTTTTAGACAATTGCTTATCTCAAAATGAAGCTCTATAACCGTAGTCCAAAAGTTCTACATTACAGACATTTCAGTGAATTTCAGGAAGAGGAATTCAGTATGAAAAAATTTCCATTATCTTTCACTTTGCCCTTACACACTACGCAATGCACTACTGTGACAGACACATGTTCCATCTGAACAGATATCGCATGTTCTTGACATTAACACAAGATACATTCCCCGCACCCCAAATTAAAATACGACTGCCAGTCTGTAGTATCAGGTGATTCGATATCACCTATTCTGGATTGTAAACTGTTACACCACAAAAATGGGATATTTAAAATTACCTACTCACTGAAAGGTTAGTATCATTTAGAATGCCAACGAGGCACGCTGAGCTGTACTTGAAAAGATAGCAACATAATACACGAGTGAGTCATACAGGTCATTGCAAGCAAGCAACGCCACTTTTTAAACGCTGACAATTGTACCCATCAAAGTTAAGGTTATTAAAGAATGTACATCCTAAATTTTTTAAACAAATGTAATATTCGAAAAGGTAAGCCACCTTTACATTTGTATTTTTCTTCAGGGAGAACCAGCACAGTTTAAGCATACTGTATCACCAAGTAAGTTGTATATTATGATTCTGTTTATCCTTACACATCAGACTTCCAAGTAGATTTCACCAAACAATGGAGATGTACAATTTACATCTCAAAACAGTGTCGTATCATTACATATGAGAACAAAACCAAAATCATACATATATATATATACACACACACCTTTCTCAATTAAGGAAAATAGTGGGCAGACAAATCGGAAGCAAAGGATATTCAACTCGAATTGACCCTTGTGAAGTTTTACACATACTACATTAGATGGTGCCCAGCAACAAGGTAAATTAAATACAAAGGCTTTGGGAATAAAGTTAACTTCAGATGAGAAACCACTGTAATACTGATATTCTTGCCATGTCAGTATTTTTACTGAGTGTAAAAATACTATAAAATATTATTACTTGTCACATCTTTCACTTTCTTTTCATTCACCTACTTTTGTGGTTGATTAGCTCGTTAATCTGGGAACCTCTACATATTATGTACAAATACCAAACTCCAATGTGTTGCAATACGTCGTAATAAGACCTATGTACCCTTCTTAAACCTCAAGATTGACAGTCAGTCCCCAGAATGATAATCTATGTTTCATATTTAAACAATGGACAATGTGCAAATATATACATATATATATATATAAAACAATAAAACACTACTGTCATAAACCTTCCCTTTGTGCAACTGACAGGCCAGTATATTGTGGCTATAAAATAAAATTTAATTTCTTTCGTAACAGACATGATTTTTAAACTTTCATACAATATTTCACTTCAAAAACAAGATTTTATAAAATAAAGCATAAAGGGTTTAAAAAATCAGCTGTTATGAGAAACTGAATTTTATTTTGTAGACACAACTGACACTGCTGAATGCAACAAGGTAAAGCAATAAGTTGTGACATGACAACCAAACACGTGCAAGCTTTAATTCTTGCTGAACCACACCACCAATTTTGGTTCTCATGGCTGCTTTAAATAAGGAACTCATATAGTGCCACCATTTTATATGACAATTATCAGCTGCCACTTTCTGTTGGCTTGTTTATTGTACTAACATAGCCCACTGATCGCTGCACATATTACACTGTCTAAACGTAAATTATTTGCCCTTGTATTTTATTAAATAATAGCTCCACTGAAGAATATTTCCAATAAAATTTGTAGGGTTTAATAAAATCGATATTGTGTATCATGTAGAAATTTCCTGTATGATGAGAAACAGATGAACTTAATATATAAGTGGGGGTTATATAACAAAATAAAAAACAAAGATCTCCACAACTGAACATTCATGTTATGTGAATAATGCATAAAAAACACAAACAGATCACAAAAATTAATCACATGATAATGGTAGTAAATCCAACTCCCAAAATAATGACTGTTCACACAAGTGAGTCCTGATGACTCATAACAGAAGGGGAACAGCAACGAAAGCTACAGCCACTGTGACGGTGCTGTGGTACAGTAGCTGGTATAGTGACTAGGCTATGGACGGGGCAATATTGGGTTCAAATCCCGGCAGGGGCAAGAAATTCATCACTTTTCCAAAGTGTTCACACTGCTCTGGGGTCCACCCAGTCTCCTAATCGATATGCACTTCCAGGTTTTCCCATGATTATAGCAGCTGAAGTGAGAGGCTGCATTCCACACAAACACTACTGCATCCACAAACTTAAGCTATGTCCCTCCCACCACCTTATGCAGTTCCAGGTCAGATAATAAAGCACTAGAGGACAAACATGTCAAACATGTTGGACTATCAGTGCATTTCATATTCTCAAAACAAAGGTGTGGACATATGTTAGAATAGTTACTAGAAGACCACATTTTCTGGGTCAAATTCCAAAAGATGTGTGCAACACCTCTAAAAGAAAGAAAGAAAGAAAGAAAGAAAGAAAGAAAGAAAGAAAGAAAGAAAGAAAGAAAGAAAGAAAGTAAAAGAAGACTGACCGTGTAAATGGAACATAGATGAAGTTCTACGTTTTGTACAAGGACAAGTATCTCATTGCCCATCAACGGTTAATGAAACCTTCTGGTGCAAAAAGCAAACATATCTGCCACACATTGTATTTCTGTTAAGTACGATTTGCAGGATTACTCCACAGCTTTAGAAACTTGTCCTTTTAGTGCAACTATTGGAAATATCCCATAAATTACACATCAGCAGGTGCTGGCATTTGAGAGCAACAGCAGACTATTCATATGAGACAGAGACTGAGAAAAACTAAGGCAAATTAATGGCATAGCGAATAGTATGTTTTGTAGTTATCAGCATCAGCTCTGCAATATGTTACTAACATAGTACTATGTAGTCTTATTTGGGATTTATTATGTACATCTACAACATATTTTGCATTTTCTGTATTGTTACATAGGTCATCATTGTTCTCTGTACACAACAAATATCAGGAAATATTTCCATCTGAAAACACAGTTACAGAAGATAATGAGAAAGCATTCACAAAATTAAAAAGAAAAAAAAAATCAATTTTCTGGTGGAGAATTTATAATGCTTTGGGAATTAGCCTGAAATTTAATTATACAGCAGGACTGCTAACCGGACTGCTGTACTGTACATGACAGAACATAACATAAATTTATGTGTCCTGCTGTGCGTAATTTACTACCAAGGTGAACAATGCATACAGCTGTACCTCCACATAAATTAATTGCACAGTGTTTCATTACACCATACATTTAGCAATAAATGAGAAGAAATTATGACTGTATACAACAAATTGCAAGCATGGAGAAGAACCTGTCAAGGTGCACTCTAAGGTTCTACTCTAATATTCACCTATACGAAGGGAAAACAATAACAGACCTCAATCGAGACAGCTGGAGCTCAGCTATGATTCAAATGGCATGTAAATGCGCCACGTATTCTGACAGATATGGAATTCTTGCTGTGAAAATCTCCACCAATAATTTACATCTTACACAAGTAATCCTGCTGTGTCCATGGTTTTACGCGTATTTCTGTTTCTGGTTTCATTACTATGTGATCATAATCAGCAACGGTGTATGTGTGCCTGCTGCTGTTTCACTGTCTCATAACTGTTTTATGCATGAACAAATTACTGTGATGTGACAAAGCACTAAATAATAAGAAAGATGCAAGATGTCATGTCCTGCATGTTTAGTATCTTCTTTGGCCAAAAGGAATACATATTCATAAGACTGTTACAAACATAGGCAATTTGATTACTTAAGCATGGTTTATTTTAAGAAAAAGTCAGCTAAAGAAGAAGTGTGAAGATCATAATGAATTCTGTTCCCATATTTACAGGCTGTCACCATTTTCGATCCACACACACACACACACACACACACACACACACACACACACACACACATGAACAATTAAAGTTTCTCTTTCTGCAGCCCCATATATGTGGTAAGAAGTAATTCACACGAGACACAACAGTGCAGTTACATGGTCTGAGAGCCATCACTAGTCTCACCCAAATGCAATGCAGTTCCCACTTAAGGTTTCTACAGACATGCTGCACACACTACCATTCACATGTCAATGTTATCACATTTAGGGACATTTTTTAACCCACTACAAGCTACAGTTTATGAACTTCTGTCTATATGGTGCAGGGATCACTGTTTCCTGCAAACATTTTGTTAAGGGTAAAGGTTAACTTCACCCTACAACAAGCCATGGTGGCCCTGGGGGGGGGGTACAGTTACAACTGTACTCCTCATTGTAACCTTGGTGCTAGGTGGGGGCTTTGTTAGTGATTTATTTGGAAACACATCTTTAATTTTAAAAAATGTCTTTTAGCAGAAGAAGGGAGGGGGAAGGAGGGAAAGTAAAATTACAGCCTCCACTTAAACAATTTTTTTCATTGAAGAATGAATCTTTGTCAGTTTTACAGAGAAACCTTACTTGGGGTATCACACTTATCGCATACAACAAAATTTCATTTAAGTAAAGTTCATTAAGCTGAACATTATGTAATATACTGCAAAGCAATACTCACGATATCTGGACACCACAAGTGAGGAAACAAAACAAAGAGAACGTCTGGACAGAAGCAGCAACCATCATTTGGCACTACGAAATGAACCCGCAGGATCTTTTCAGAAATTCTGAGTGCGTCTGAAGTTTCAACATCAACAGACGGTCAATTAACTGGCCACCTTATGTTAAGAAACATTATCTGGACTCACAAAAAAAAATATTACAACCTTATGAACATATACGATTCACCACTACATGTAGCCAAGATCAACATACATTGGCTGTCATATATACAGGGTTTTACACATTACAAATCATTTTTAATGTGCCACAACACAAGTTTCTCTTTTATACCTCTTACATATCACAGGGTCCTTAAGTAAATTTAAAACAAATTCTATGTTTCACTCACATGATACACGAAATAAGGCAGAGTTATTTATTACAAGCCACAACACAAAACTATTTGAACAGAGTATTGCCTACAGCGGTGTTCTTATTTACAACAAACTACCAAGTGAAATCAAAAGTGTTCAGTCAATAAGAAAATTCAAGAAGTTACTTAGCAGCCTCCTTCTTGAAAAGAATTTTTATTCAATGGAAGAATTTATGATGGCTGACTTCTAATTTGTAGAAATTATGTAGGGTTAATAATTTATTTCCAGACTGTAATTGCTTGTACTTTCTCTACTTTGTTAATTAGCGTTTTTGTGTTTCACGTTTGGCGCTTGTTTAGTGTCTTGTGTTGCTTCTGTTAATGAATGTAATTATTTTAATTTCACATGTTTGCTGGTTTTACTGCAATTATGGTACTTGATTGTAATTAATCTCTGGACGTACCCAGCATCATTCTGTAACGATTTTTAGGATGAAATACAAATTAAACTAAACTAAACTAAAGTGCTAATTTTATTATTAGCATCATTTCATAAGTGTCACCTTTTCTTCTAATTGTTGAAAGTTTATGTAAGAATTAAGTATTAAATACATATTGTTAAAAAACATTGTTTAATTTCTTGTTGCCGTAGAAAAAGAAATTTAAAACAAGACGGGCTGAGAACTGCGCTCTTCTGGGGTATTACGCAGGGTCGAATGGTAATCGTTTACCATTGGATGCTGCAAAATATCCCAGAAGAGCGCAGTTCCGATCAACATTGTGGTGGAAGCCTGAAATCAAAGATAGGAACTGTATGGTATTATCATTATTGGAGAACACTGTTATACTTATCTGAAAAACATATTATATGCCAACACTGATTTTATTCTTGTAAAATTTAACAGTGACACACAACATCAAACCTTCGGTAAAATAAGTGTTCATAATTTCCGGATTAAAAACATTCCATACACTGGTATTCTTCTGGACCACACTACGTTCAATCACTTATAGCCCGTCCGGCTCTGTTGTGTTTTTTGTAATTATCTCATAAGTGATGCCATTTTCAAAAACATGTACCTGACATGAAATGTGTAATTTGATTTTCGCTGTGACTTCTGTCGGAAACTGTCCCAATTCCATGAAGAATTCAGCGAGATATCATCCAGGGCTGTGGAGTCAGAGTTGGAGGAGGAAGGAATTTTAGGTGGAGTCAGAGTTGGAGTTGGTAAAAATGTACCGACTCTGACTCCGAACTCAATCTAAAATCTTGACTAGATACTCCAACTCCAGAGCCCTGATAGCTACAATAAGCATTAGACTTACTCTTAAGTATAAGTTATAAGTCTAAAAAGTAGCCTGATTATTCAGGTGGTGATGAACTGTCTTACAGGTTTACCGCTATTAAGACATATTGAGATTTTACGAAGGAGTCGGAGTTTTAAAAATGGAGGAGTCAGAGTCGGAAGTTTTGTGTACCGACTCCACAGCCCTGATATTATCACATACGTACTTAGGCCTTCAAGTAAAGTGCCTGATACTGCTGTCTGATGAAGCTAATGGTTGCTTTCTGCAACTTTGCAAACACACTTAAAACCAAGAGAATACCAACATAATGACAATCTTTTTTTTCCCAGCAAACTGAAGCCACAAGTCAGTCATTCATTCATTTTCATTCAGATTTTTTTCTTAGTTACCTCACATTACCTTTATTTCCATTCCCTTTTATATATCATATATCTGTACATTCGTTCACACTGCACATGGGTTTTCCAAATTTATTACTGTGTGTCTTTTATGAGTATGTGGAATAAATGCATACAGAGCTGGCAATGTCTGCCTACACACATGTTCTACCTTGCAGAGCTTAAAGAAATGTGTCAAGCCATTTGAATGAAAGATTGGAGGTTATCACAGTGGTGTTGCTGAAAATTCAAGCCTTCTGGCACGTAATGGTGTGTCACTGGGTGAGTAGTTGCTGATTTTTTTAACAACTCTGGAGCCTTCATCTTCCATGTCAAACGGTCCATTCTTCTTGGACTCGACATTGAATATCAAGGTATTACAGTGCCTAAAGATTTTGGGAGCTACTCACCCAATGACAAAGCATGACATCCTATATGATTTGAATCTTCAAGCCATTTCAATTTTTGTTTAGATTTGGCTACTTCAGCAACCAACTTACACGTAAATAGTATGTGTTTATTCACCAACTCATGCACAAACATTAGAATATTTTATTATAATTTTTGTGCACAAATTGGTGAATAAACGCATACTATTGTGGTATTATGTGCAAGGAATGGACAATATTAAATTTACACGTAAATGCTTCTCCAGCACTTAAATCAACTGTAACACGAACTGAGATTATGAAAAGGGAACTGCATAAAAATTTTACTTAATACTGTCAGTATCTTCTCCAAAACTATGTACCACAGCTCTGAGAATTCAGAATGTCATGGCACAGAGAACACATGCAGAAACTGGGAGTATTTCAGTACAGAGGGCAGCTTCCCCGTCTTGTCTTATCAGCAGAATGCAGTATGATCTACAGCTCACAGTTGTGGCACCCATACTATGCAGACAGCATTGTCAGGATATAAAAACTGTGACCATCAATATTACAATTACACTTTAATCCCAGTTTGGAGTTAAAAAATGCAAATTGAAAACTCAACGTACATTGTAAAGCATTAAAAATCTGCAATAATTTATGGGATAATGTATATGTGATACACATCTGATGATGTATTGTTTGGAAGGGCTAAAAGGCATAGTGGTGAAACATATACTTTCTAAGGTTTTACCAACACTTTTAAGAACAAAAATACTGTAAATTAATAAAGAGGATGCTTGAATTTAAGACTTGAGTGCAGCAAGATTATGCACACTCAAGAACATATATTTTTGTGTTATGTTCAAATAAACACAGTACAACAGCTGGCCTTTCACTCTGTTGTAGCTTCCTGTAAGATGGAAATAACACAACTCTCTGTGTTTCAGAATTTAGGAATGTTTTAATAAGGACACCTGAGACTTACTGCTAACTCTGCTCTCCTTATATGAACATAATGGCAAGATCTGACTCCAAGAATCAAGAACACATACAGCACACAAGAATATACCATTCTGAAGGAAGCTAGGGTATAAAAAATAAGGTTCAGAAAAATAGACAGACTGCAAGAGACAAACATCATACAACACGAAAAATGAAAACACTGCAGTAAAGAGCATACTAAGTAGATGACAGATAGTGGAAGAGAAATTATTAATAATCTAGAACCATATCATTATTACATGGGGTATTTTAATTATTTATGTGTTATTCATTTAAGGATACTTTCAACAGCTCAGATTACACTGTTTCATTAATAATTTGGAGTTCTCAAATAATGGAAGAAAATTCTGTTCATATGTCGAAGAACTCTTTGAATGTCTTAGTACAATATGCATATATCAGAGCTCAGGGAACTTCTACATAATGGATGTCATGGATTTATGAAGCTAACATTCTGTTAACTGTCTGCCAGAACAACAGACGTGATCAGTACAATGCCTGCCAGGCCATCACACAGATGGCACACAAACAGCTATTAAGGAACAATGTCCTGGTGCTACCTGGCAGTGCATGTCAATTCTGTTGGAATATACTACAGCTGCTTTGGCCACCAGATATTTGCACTGTTAACTATGACACAAAACTACATGTCATGTGCTGGCTCTCCCTCTATGCTAACCGTGTACCCAATGTTTATACTGAACATTTCCACAAATATGACAGACAAAACAGCTTCTAAATTGGAGTGGTTTATGTGTAGGCCACCCTACCATGCTAAGTACCAGGGGCAGGAAAGGAGAGAGAGAACGTTTATTCCTTCAAACCTTCATTTGCACTTTTCACAGTGTTTTTTATAATGTAAAAACTGGTGGTTTGAGTCCTGGAGGCATTCTCCCGACACTATGCAGTACACGCACACGCTTACTTGTTCACTCACTCGCTGGCAACAAATACTGATGTGACCTACTGGAGATACTGCAGACTGTCTCTATCACTGGCTCACTGCCGGAGATTTCTTGTCTGAGTCCTGGCTGGAGGGTGTGTTGCCTTGTGGAGGTCCACCTACCCCTCCAGGACCCCGGTCTCCAACTGGTCCACCCACACTGGGCCCCCCCACTGGCCCTCCACCCCCCCAAGAGTTGGGGCCGCCTGTAATAGGCGAATCCGAGAAGCCGTGGTTGTCATGGTCCAATGAATTTGCAGCATCATACTGGGTATTCTCCAGCCTCGTGATAAGTCGTTCATCTTCATCTCCAAACTCACCTCCCATTAGCGACGGTTCACCTACCACCATCACATCCTGCCAGGGGGCACACAGAGCACATCTCAAAGGTTTCCCTGGTCCGATCTTGTAAACCACTCTTGCTAATTATGGATGGCCATGGAAATTGGATTATCCAAAGGAGATTGCATGAGATGGTACAAGTGTTAGGACAAACCAAGTAGAACAGCTATAAAAAGGTACAAGAATTCCAACTTCAAAGATGTCTTAGCAATTCATATCCCATTAATATAACTGCTACCTATCACCACTTGGCTCTCAAAAAATATATGCTCAGTGCACATGTTTGTTATATTGTCCATTTCATATTCTGGGAAACAACTTGATTCCCAGACTTCCCTGAGAAGGTACAATGTGCTGAAAACCAAGACTCTCACAATAAAATTATTACAGAATTTATCAATAAACCACAGCTACATCAGCAAGCAAGAAGAAAATAGTCTACAGATGCTGCTGCATGAAGGACAATTGATGTGCAATTGCTAAGTTTTCGCCAGTAATGAATATCACAAAATGTGCCTACAGAATTGTTGCTAACTAACACCACTAATAATAAAATAAAAAAAATTAATATAACCAACACTAATAACTTACAATTATGTAATGGGTAAGATTAGTCCCATCTCCCTTGAGCTGATATATTTCCCCCTCCACATACCCCTGTACATTTCACTCCTCTCATCTCACACGAATTCTGTCAGTGGTGACCTTCGTTCGTGATAGGCCAGAGGGAATGACGAGTAGAGAATGCTGCCATCATTCACACCATCCATGGGACTACTGCCTACAGCCTCAAGTCAGGTAATAAAACAGTAACACTTGATGCAATACAATCACAACAGGGCAGTAAATAATGTGGATGGTTGTACTTCCTTTGAAATGAGCCTAAATACAAAAACTGGATAGCTCTATACTGACTGATTCCCTCATTCACACACTTATCATCCAGTAGTCTGTCTAATGACAGGTCCAGTGCCTCTTCCAAAATGATTCCTCCACACAGTGTGATTCAGAGCTTCCTCCTTCAAATAAGAGTATCCTCGCCTGTCCTTAAGCTCATCTAGTAGCTGCTTACGTCTTCTGCCTCTTCTTCTTGTCACTTCCATCTCTCCCTTTATCTTTCCTTCAAAAACCTGTTGTAGAAGGCAGTTTCTATGCAATATGTGGCCAATCCAGTTAGCCTTCCGTTTTCTTATTTCATGTAGGATATTCCTCTGCTCATTGACTCTAAGTAACACTTCTTCATTTCTCACATGATTGGTCCAACTGATGTCCTCCATCCTTCTTCAGCACCACATTTCAAAACTTTCCAGGTCTTTCTGATCTACTGCCCGAAGCGTCCAAGTTTCAGCACCATACAAAGCTATACTCCAAATATAGCATTTTACTAGTTTCTTCCTCAAGTTTAAATCCAATGTGCTGGTAAAAAGTGTCACACACTACCTACCTATAATTCTGCAATGTCTGCAGTAAAATTCAGTGATTTAGTTGAATTAACATTTAGTCATGACCTTTCAATATCCAAACTTCAGTACAAGCAGAACAATTTTAATATCTGCCATCTAGTACACATTCAATGCGAGATGTACATATTGTACATCACATTAGCCCTGTGAAGGCAACACATACGGCTATGAATTACACAACGCAGTCACCTCTGATGATCAGCTCTGTAAAGATCCTCTTAGTATCCAATGTGTTGGAGACTGCCGCTGTCTTCATCATGCGTGACACATGCACTAACTGTGTACACATATATATAAGGGATTGTATCCATGTCCGAGTGCGGACTGTTGAGCAAACAGTGAGAAGAGTCAGGATTGATCAACAAAACATCCACACTACTACAGTCAAAATGTCTGATATTCTAGTGACCTCCGAGGAGTGTATATAAGCAACGGACTACCACATCACTCTGCACACATGCTCACTCATAGAAGAGCGGAGAACACGGACGACTGGTATTCTACAAACATCAAATGCACCTGTCTAAGTCTTGGTATTAGTGTTAAGTTCTTATTATCACGGCCAGGTGAGGCTGCCTTCGAAATGTCAGCCAACCCGACAGAACAAACTGCCTCGCACTACTTTTCAGATGCCTAGACAGGGACCCTCCCACGATCATCCTCCGTGATAAAGCAAATGGAAAGGTATACTTTAAAGATGGGACATGGCCTGTATCCCCTGCCCTGATCAAGGAGGCTTTCAGCCAAAGCGACTCCTTCTCCAGGTCACAAACGCCTTCAGCCTGCGCCACAGGGTCACCCTGTGTTCAAACCCTACAAATTCATGCAACCAAACTACTTCCCCTAAAAGGACATATTGCTAACAGTCACAGAAGCCCTTCATTATGACCATATGGACAAGAAATCTGTAAGAACAAGCATAATATTCATTACATTCTATGTCACATTCCAGCAATACATTTCATGATTAAATAGACCAATGGATGCCAACTAGCTTGCAGTCTCCACCCTTAGCTTTTTGGTTCACTTGGTTTGGTTGGTCACTCGGCACATCAACACCCTGATATTGAAGAAAGACGGTCTCCGGGACATTGGATACTAATTCCACTTTCGGGTGTTTGAATACCTCAGAACAGGTCACTGCATATAGCTACTCTTATACGGGGTTTCCATAAAAGAATGGTAAGATTTTGAATGTCAGTACTATAGGACTTGTGTGGTATAAAACAGTGACAGTCGCAACATTGGATTCCACACACCGGAGCTCCTCCTCCTCACCACGGCTATCTGGTGAGAGTGACCTTGGGTGAGAAATTCCCAAACAAACGGATCGGCAGAAGTGGACGTACACCTTGGCCTCGTAGAAGCCCGGATTTAACTGTTCTTGATTTCTTTTTCCAGGGGTACATCAAGAAAAATATGTACGCCAAAAAAATAAGAGATCTGCAACACCTGAAGGACAGAATCTGTGCAGCTACTGAAACAGTCGTGCCAGAGATGCTTTCTCGCGTGTGGGTGGAAGCTGAATACAGACTAGACATTCATAGGGTGACGAATGGTGCCCATATTGAGATCTATTAAATGTCATAGAGCCCACGCAAAATTCTTGTGTGTTTCTTGTAATATAAAACATACTTTATTCATTTTCCCTAACCGGTTTTCTTGAGTGGACGCCTTAAATCCTACCATTCTTTTATGACAACCCTGTACTGCACATATTATAGTTTCCTAGTACATCACAATATCATATTGCTATATGGAAGACCTGAAGTTTGGAAACACCTGTCAGACTAATATGCTACCTATGAATAAACATCAACTGAATTAACCCACATAGTTTTTAAGATGTTCCATTTACATCACCTCCAGTTTACTGGGATTGGTACTTACTTGTGATGCCAAGGAAAAGTTGGGTCCAGGAGACCTCTTCTTGTTGGGTGCAGGGGGGGCATTGTTTGCAGCTCCGCCTGACTGAGAGCCTTTCCGTTTCCGCCGCTTGTTTGCAGGCCGCTGTGATTCTGAGGGCACACACAGACAGGCGACAATCGTAGGGTTAACATTACGCAACTTGCACTGCTGACGTGACAACTCACAAAATCCCGTTTCAGCCTGAACGGCAAGTTTTGTGGGTACAAAAAATTACCTGACACTTCAACAGAAAACAAATGTATATATAGAGAGAAACCTTAAAATTTTCAAGACTGAATGTCCACATTATGACCTTTAGCCACATATTTTGCTCTTCTCTTGATCCCATCCACATCACTGCTGCCACCCTGAACAAAGTTTCCACAACTGCATGATATAGCCTATCAATAAAAAAAATAAATACATAAAAAAAGATCAAAGTAAAATTCACCCTAGAATAGGCCATGAAGGCCCAGAGGGAGAGCAGAGGTAAAGCTCTACTCTTTCTTTAACCTGACACTAGACAGGGTGGATGGTGAACACCATGCCCTGGCTGCTCTACCCCCTGGAAAGTGACTTGATACGTATTGTACTGCAAGCTGGGTGGGCCCCAGGGCCGGTCTGGACGGGTGTTGAAAATCTTGCCCCACTGGGATTCGATCCCCAAACGGTCAAGCTTACAGCGAGTCACTCTATCAATTACACTATCCTGGCCCACAATAAGCACATCAATACACTACATATTGTGTACCATACATAACCTTAACGTAGTTTAAAGTGATCATGTATCAGAACAATAAACAGCCTTGAAAAGTAATCTTGCACTACACTGAAACATGTGGGAACACACACAAGTGCATGAAGCAAGACTGCAGATGCACAAACCCAACTATCTGTACATCACATACTACTTTCGTCTTGGCCGAATTACTGACAGAGACAAAAGGTGTATTTACTAACTCATGCATTTGTGCACTAAACAAGAGCTTTAGCATGTGCAAACAATGCAGCGAGTACAGATTGAGCAAGGCAACAATAAAATCAGTGTTAAAACTTTCACACACTGATATCCTTTGCCACGAACAAATAAACAAAGACAGAATCATGTATCTGAAATTGACCATACCGTGTATGTGTGAATTTAATTTGTATTATTTGGATCAATTCATACAATAAGAAAACACAATATATCATGTTTCACATAATCCCAATTATGTGAAATATGATATAGTGTGTTTTCTTAGTGTATGAGTTGGTCTAAATAACATAAAAAAAGAATGTACTTCTAGCATGTTTCTCTGCTAGATGTAGAAAAGAAACACAAGTATTATTTCACAATTGCAGGGACGTGACTCATAACCACACAGATGAGTAACTGATCACACAACTTGGTCCTACTACACGGCTGTAACACTTTGCAAAATGTAACAGCATGTGTAACATGGGTAGCTGCTGATGATGAACTGTAATAGCTCAGAACATGCAAGAGTATGACTACTATGAACATCTGATGTGTTGTATTATTAATGGTGTGTGATATCTACCTGATAAAATACCTCTGTTTTGGGAGGCAGTCACACACCAGTTTCCATGGTTATGATAAAGCACAGTTTCTGAGTGACGGCACAGCTGTGTTAAGGTAAGGCGTATTGATATACATCGCCCACCGCTAACTAATAAAACATTTCATTTGAGTATTTCCAAATTCTTTTTCACAATGTTGAGTAACTGGCTTCACTGAAATGTTAAATAGTGATAATATCAAGATTCAAGGGCAGGTGCTGACACAGTACCTGGTTAGAGAAGTATCAAAAGGAAGTACTGTTGTCGAACTTGACTGAATGAAAGATGAACATGAGCGTTCATGTATTGTGGGATGTGATGCTGTGTTGTTGGGTGAGCGTTCCCCAATGCTTTGATAAGACACACTGCCTTCATCCTTCTGGTCTAAAAGTCCAAGTCATTCTTCTTCAACTGCTTGATGCTTGAAGATGAAGCGACTAAGATCCCTCAGAACAATGAAAACTACACACCAAACGACACAGCATCACATTTGAGATGAGCTGAATCCTCAGCAACACCACTGTGAGAACCTCAAATCTCACACAGATAAACACATAACATAAAAGTGAACGTTTGTGAGAAACTAAAACTAATTTACGTGTATTTCATATGCACTAGACGAAAATTCTCTTAAATTATTTCTATACAAAAGTTAGATTCAACAATACTTTGAAACAAAAATGTGAGGCAGGGTAATGTAACTTCCCATGCCCCTAAACCTGTCACTTCCACACTTTCACACATTTATCTCACTGAAAATGTTATGCAATGACACACAATCAAATGTGAATTAATACAAAAGGCCCTGTGTACAATGTGTGTCCAGCCTTAGAATGGCCTGACTGTGGCCCATGTTTTTTAAGACAATCTTGATATCATTCTTCAGGAAATTAACTGAAGAAGAAAGTGTAAGATTACTTCATACACATCACTGCAATGGCCCACAGTGCAAGTTTCCTGTTGTTTGCACTATCAGCCAGTAACTTGAACAGTGTGGCTTTTTAGATTTCCAGACATGAGTCTGTGCAATTAATACTCATAATGGACACCAGAGGACACTGTTTATATAAACAGTACACTTTATCTGCAAGCAACGCAAGCTGATACTCTCAAAGAGATACTGCCAATGTTTCACAGTATAAACATATCCCTACTCAATTCTATAAAAAAGTGTGGTAAAAGCATGAACTAATATCATTCAAACTATTCCCCTCTGTAGGGAGGGGGGGGGGGAGGCACTTGTAAATAAGTTAAAGAAGTAAAAAAGTAAACGTAAACCATAAAATAAGCTTGAATATTCTACTGGAGTGCATTAGGGCAAAACAGCTGTGATTAAATTGCATGTACCAAGTTACTACGATTAAGAGTTAACAACATATCAATTTGACCCTATCCACCCCACTGTGTATAGAGAATTGCATAAATAACACTATGTATTCTGTCTGACACAACCCTTGTTTACCATAATAATAATAATAATAATAATAATAATAATAATAATAATAATAATAATAAAGTCTAAAGAGACTTAACCTGCACCCAAACACATATATACAAATGCAAAAAGTGGTAATGTTTGGCACATGTTCAATTGTAAGAAATTTCCTAAATTACACTTAAGACCACCGAGCCTAATCCTGTTGATGAAATATCCCAGGATAGGTGAATATTTCCCAGCTAAAGCTGAGAAGTGAGAAATTTGGATGATGATGATGATGATGATGATGATCATGATGATAATAACCATTACTGCCGCCGCCGCCGCCACCACCACAATCTGAAACACTACACACTTCGATCAAGCCAATTATCATCAGATGTTTGCCTTGAGCTTTTTGTATAAAACAAACACCTGATGATGATCAGCCTCATCAAAACATACAGTGTTTGAGATAATAATAATAATAATAATAATAATAATAATAATAATAATAATAGATGATTTTTGTGTTGACAGAATATGTAGTGTTATGTATTTAGTAACAATATATGCTATGACGGTACTGTGTTTTGTTTCACTATCATGAAAACACAACTTTTATAACATGGGCTCTACATTTTAATAGACAGAAATCTAGATATATCAGTGACCAGGTAAGCAGTGACAGTGACAGAAGTAAAGAAGAAATGACACAGACATTTGCAATGTGTCACACAGATTGACACACACTTCCTTCCTGCAACACTCAACCCCCTTCCCACATGCAAACCCCATGCACCCCCAGAAGAACCAGCCAAGACGGATCTACCTCTCTTACCCGGCGGGGCAACCATCCTCTGCCACTTCTGGAACAGTGTTGTTTTGAGACAGTCGCGAGGGCTAAGTGCATATGCTTTATGGCGAGACATCAGCTCTTGCATTGGCTCCAGAATTACACACAGCTGTATAAAGACAGAGAGGTGCATTAGCTGTTTCAGTATACTGCACAACTGTGTGTAGAGATCTCAGCGCGCTGTCTTTTGGGATGGGAGGAGTAGGAGGAGAATGGAGTGCAAAAGAAAGGTGGGGGGGATTAGAGCAACTACATTTTACATGTCTCAGCTACTGAAATTAAGAGAAAATAATTTTTTTTACTGTGGTTCTGGACACTGTGCATCATCTTGCGTGTTTACAAACCCACATGTTCACAAACTGCTTCTCCTTCCACCATCAGGTATAAAAAAAATGGTTACTACAGAGTACTCTCAATTAGAAGCAATGAATATTGTAGTTTGGTGAGGAAATGCAGAATGATGCAGCCACCGAAGGTGCCGGAGTCCAATGGGTGGGGGGGCCATTTTCAATAAAAAATATAATTTTCTGTGCTCAAAAAATCTTAAATTATTGAGCCAAATAAATGAAAATTCAACAGATAAGTGTGATTTTTTTGTTTAAATCCATAATGTCTGTTATGGGCGACTGTTATGATTACCCGCTCTGGGTACTAAATAAACCTAGCTGTGCCACTGATTATAAGGCACCACGTTTACAGACACTGGGCATAACAGTATAGTGACATTGGACAGTATGTAGAATGTGTCACCATACCACAGCACACACAGAAATATTCAGTCTTCATATTGTATCCTTCCCACTTTATTAATGGCACATTACACATAACGTAGTAACTGTCAATGGTGAATAAGGCAGGAACTGAAAGGAAGTAACTCGTCTATCATAATGTAGTATTATCTACCTACCCTTAGCATTGATTTCTGCATAACATTGTTATAATTTACTTTCATACTGTAAATGTAAAATCTACTGTAAAAGGTAAAGTTCACCCTGTAACCTGCCACGAAGCTGCAGACAGGGAGTATATGCATAGCTCTACTCTCTCTTTAATCCCAGCACTTGATAGAGATGAGTGGTTAATGCCATGACCCAGCCGCTTTACCCCCAGGTAGCCATTTTACAGGAAGCTAGGTGGGCCCCAGGGTGGCTCTGGACGGGTGCAGAAAATCTCGCCCCCCACCAGGATGCCATCACGAGACTGTCCAACCCATAGCAAGTTGAGGCCTACTGTACAGTGTCATACTACAGGCCCTGGTTCAGCTACATGTAGGCTTCTTTCACATTGCAAAAACTCACCCTGAGGTAGTGGAGGGTGGGCGGTGTGATTCCTTGCCTGGTGATGTTCTTTGCCAGCTGATCCAGCACACTTGGGTCTTGTTGCGAATGCATACTGAACACTGAACGAGGAATCAACTCCCGATGCGATCGCACAGCGAAATGCCATGACTTTATCCGTGAAAGGTCATCAAACGTGCACTCAAGAATCAACCGACCCTCAGTACACACCTGAAATATCATATGGCAGGAGTTTATTAATTTTATTTCTAACAATACTTAAAAAGAACAGTCTTTTGAAACAAAATTATGCTACGGTTTTTCGTACAACAATAAGTGTGCCAACACACATCACTTTAACTTGGCTTAACTTGGGAACAAGGAAAAAAACCTCCTTGGCTACCATACAGTGATGTGATCTGTATATCTTGAGATCACACTTTCTAAAAATAAAATTTTGATAAAATCATTGTTGCTATTTGACAGAAATTTTCCATTTTCAATTTAAAGTCACACATGTGAAATTACTAGTTCCATGCATAAGGCAAAAGATACACGTATGAATACTGCGTTTTTAAAGATGTGTAAAGAGAGAATTTACAGTATACAGTTGAGCATCAATGTTCGTGATTAATGTGACCAATGAAACCATCATGAACGTTAGAATCCATTTTCGATGTAAAATGCCTATCTGGTTCCAAAAATTTTTAAAATACCAGCAACGAAAATATAAAAAAAACCTCAAAAAGCACAAGTTTGAAAGTTTATTGTTAATAAAATACAAACACTTGTTGCAAGCATAAAATACATTATATAATTGAAGGAGAGATAAAGCACAAAAGCAAGCAACCTCACTTAATGACAGAACTTGACTGAGCTGACAGTGATCTGTGCTGTAGCAGGAGAGCAAGGCAAGCTAACTTGCCAGTCCTGTGGCCTCACCCTGCCTGGACAGAACTAGCCACGAATGGGCAAAACAGGGGTACTAAAGTGGTTAATCATGAAAGGTCAAAATCCTGAACACTGAAGTTCACAAAAACGAGACACTACTGTATACGCTTAAGTTTAACACAGTCAGTATTCTACAAAATGTTGCTAACCACCACTGCATCACAGCAAGTGTCATGGCCACAGAGTGTCACAGGCACAGGGTCATGGCCACACAGGATCACAGTATCGAAGCCTAGAAGAACAAAACTGAATTCTAATCTTCATTCACAGATTTAAACAGAACTGATATTCATAACCACAAGACAATACAGTCCATTTTGTTGGACTGAATATTGTGTCACTTGATTATCGACAACACATGGTATGAACAGTATGAAACTTTATTATTTCTTTCAATGTTACGTGTTTCAACCAAAAACAATCACCAGACTTATTCTACAAAACCCTAAAAGGTAAAATGTTACTATTTTTGCAATATAGGAGTAGTTTTTGATAGTATCTCATGTAAATAGTTGGCTGTGTAATCACCATGGCACTATATTCATGGATTTCTTAGAGTGCTAGATCCTAAAACAGATGGTCTAGAGGTCTGTATAGATGTATTCAACTGCCATCAAACAACAACCACGCCATCGAGCTAAGAAATTTGTCACATAATTTGAGCCTTAATGTTCTAACAGTGATGAAAATGCACACTACAGCCATCTGGGATTTGATGCCATGTAGTGACACAAAGAGCAGACAATGTTTGGGAGGAACATACAGCATCCAACCCTGAAGACACAGACAGTATATTACTCTGAAACATTATCATCTACTACACTACACACCTCCAAATCCTATAAAACCACAGTTACAATAACCCACAATTTACAGTATTTTCTGGGCCACACAAAAAATGCTGTATAAAATCCTCCCACATCTCACGGTCGGAAGGTGAAAAACAAATATTCTTCCCCTAGATAAGTTTTATTACGAAAAAACTGCACAACAAATCTCACTCACCCACATATACAAGAGACTCCTGCAATACGATTTGGCTATTTCATCTACCCATCTTCAGGGAGCACTGACATACAAAAGACATATACTGAGTTAAAATCTAACTTTGTTCGCAGTAAAGGGTAAAATACATTGTGGATATATTATTACAACATCCATGTGTGGTACTGACAGGATATATTACATATGAGCATTATAATACATTTATTATGTATTTTACCATTTACTGCTGACAGGAGTTGAATTTGAACTGTATATCCCTCGAACCTCAGTGCTCACTGAAGACGGCTACAAGAAACAGCCAAATCTCCAGTATATGTGGATAAATGGTATTTGTTAAGCAATTTGTTGGCAATAAAACTTATATATGCATATCTATTGCATGGAAAATGATAATATGAAGACTCTTCCCCTACATTTGCCTTCTCAAATCTTGGTGTATCCTACAGTCCAGAAAATACAGTATGTGGGGGTACTGGCTAGTCACTGTAGCAGTGCATAATAAGTGATCTTCAAAACGCACAGTAAACTGTTCATCTCAGCACAATTCTACCACATTTCCTTAAACCATACACGTAAGTATCTTCTGTAAGTGTTACGGAGCAATACCTTGGTGAACATCGGCTTGCCGTGATGCGTCACCATTGTGCATTGATCACAGTCCATTGTAACACTCGTCGTGTGGAAGGATTCCTTGGGATGTTTCAGGTTATAGTATAGATCTGTCACGCCACCTTCAAAAATACTTCGGAAGTAGCGTGGGATGAGTGTCCTGCCTATTGCTGTAACAGATAAAATGACAACTGTAGCAGGAGCAGAATGCTGCCTTCACGTACGCATTACATACAGCACACAGCGCACAGAATTCATGAATGAAGAGATCTATGTCATTACCAATATGAAATTTAACAGAATCACAAACCATAATACAGTAAAATGTCTGTAACTGACCGTACAGATTCTAACTTTAACGTGGGCCATCCCGTTGTGCATATATCAATAATGTAACAGAAGTTATTTAAACTTCTATTTACACTACAGATTCTAATTAGCAATACAAGTGAAATCCACAATATAAGACAGCAAGCAACAAAAGTAAAAGCTAACAAAAAGTATGTCATTTGCTGCAACATTTTCAGTGTGAGATAATATATTATTGAACACATAAATGTACTTTCGACAGATGCTCCTAACAAGTCATGGTAAGATTATTTCTTGTGTATTGTTTTAGAGTATCCTGCTGACATCATATCAATAAGTGCTGCAAATCCAAAAATAGAGTCATTTCATAGCTGTCTATTGAAGTTACCTGTACTTCTATTTGCAAGTGAAGAAATCTACTTGATGTTACAAAACCTGACGGTCCATTACTTCTGGATTTCAAGCCACGCTGGCAGTGACTATAAGAAATAATGTGCTCTGGGCCCTAACAGTGTGTAGTCTGGTAGAAACTTACTGAGATTTTGAAAAAACATACCCCCTCCATTTCTACCCCAGAGATGGAGGCGGCAGATTCCCCTGCAATGTAGATTAATTTCTACCAACTACACTTCATGACATTCCAGAAGATCTTATTCAGTCACTACTCTGTTCACAAAAACCTATCACGTAACTAAACCTGAGCCAATTCAATCCAATGTGCACCTTCACACATTATTTCTCACAGACCCAATTTAGTTATTACCTTGTCACCTACACCTAGGTCTTCCCATCATCTGTTCTCTTCAGGTTTCAGTCTTAAAATTCTGTATGTCGAAAAATGAATGGTAAGATATCCTACAATCCTACACATGGAAGAAATGAATGAGTTCAGGATATTTGAAATGAAGATTTTAAGGAAAATCAAACAAACAAGGATATAAAGGGCATATTATAAGGGAATGATATTGTAAAATTTATAAAATTCCACCACCTAAGAAGGCACGATTATGCTGAAAGAATGCTAAAACAAACAGCAACAGCTACAATGGGAAACCATGTAAAAGAGGGGGGGACGAGGTTGAAGAGGATTTAAACATAAAGGGAATAAAAAAACAGGCAAGTAATGTTCAAAGACCACTGGGAATGGAGGGAGAATGTATTGGAAGCCAAGGTCCACAACACACAGTGGCGTTTTATGTTCCTGCAAAAAAGTAGTGCAGAGAAAAGATAACTTGCTAGCTGCACTTCCCAAACACTGTATGTAGCTGCAGTCAGCATGGCGTGGTTGCTGCCAGGCTCACGTCCGAACGGCCAGGCAGCGTTATACCTCTTACAAAAACATTTACTGTGCTGGGAGTACATACATAGCTTCAGTCACGGTGGACATTTTTGAAATGGATAAAAAACAGTTTGTGGTGCACACACGGTGCTTACCCTCTTACGAGCTTGCCTCTTTACGCCTACACTGTCAACAAGCAAGTAATCTGGTCACTAATACACTTACTGTATCTTTTGGGCCCATCCTCTAAGCAGAATGTAAGAGTAAGCGTTGCTTCATCCTCAAAGAACTCGGTAGCAAAGGCATCCCACCAAAGATTGTCACTTTCCTGTAACAAACAAATAAACATCACGTACCTTAACCTCACACACATCTAAAAACACACAGGTAAGCCTACAAAATTAACTGCTGCCGATCCCAGTGGCCACGTGTTCTAAGGCGCAGGTCTGTGACCACTCACTTGCTGGGATTGTGGGTGTGAATTCTGCCAGAGACATGGATGTCTGTCTCTTGTGAGTGTTGTGTGTTGTATAGGTAATGGCCTCTGTGATGGGCTGATCACTCGTCCACAGGAGTCCTACCACGTGTGTGTGTGTGTGTGTGTGTGTGTGTGTGTGTGTGTGTGAGATTTTGAAACCTCAATAATGAGGCGGCCTAGGCCCAATTTGGGCTGTGGTGCCACAGAAAATGAAAATTAACTGTTAGTGTTTCCAACCAACCAGAGGTCAAATAAATTTGTAAAAAAAAGTATAAAGGTAAAAGATACCAACACTAAGGTTGTTCTCTGCCTAAATACCATACAGGTACAGGAAACAGGTGGAAAAGTTCTTCATGATGTCCCATGCATTTAGCTAGGGGTCAGCAACTGCACCTTCTACACCCTCTAGGCATGTCCCACAGCCATTATCTATGTCGCTGTACAAAGAAAAATTTCCATAACTGCCAGGAGTCAACTCCAGGCTGTCCAGCACACAACCAGCAATGAGCCAGTCGAGTATTTCAGTAACCAATTCAACAACTAACCAACCAACCAACAACCATGATAAATGGGAAGTTTTCTGAAGCTAACCTACTTTATAGTTTACAATACCACTGGTGTGAGTGAGTCACACCCGGGTTGATAATAACTGATAACAATTGATAACAGACAGTAATCCACAGTAACTAATGTTAATCGATACTAATCAACTGTAACTGATACTAAATAACCGACAATACACAAATGCTTGGGTTGCTCCAGGATAAAGAACAGATGGAAGAAAGATGCTGTGGAATAATGTTGAATACTGTGCCAACCCATCACATGATAAGCATGTGGCTAGCCATTATACAATTAGTTTAAAGGGGGCCTTGTTTGTCAGCTTGCTGCCAATGTGTCATTTGCTTCCATGGAAACCAAATAAAAAAGTCAGTTAACTTGCAATAGCACCAAATTATGGCAGCAATAAACAACAATGGAATGCAGACTCCAGCTGCTACTAAAATGCTGACATCTGGTGGAAAAATTTACCTCAACATCACTGCCTTATATTCAGGGTGTCAATCTGGTTCAGGTGGATGCTAAACTAATGGGCGGAAAGAATGTGCCAGTACAATATAAGAAGGCTGACAGGGTTTTTGGCCAATGAGAACAACAGAGGAGCAAAGATAATGGACACAGTTCCTCCTTCCAATTAGTTCAGCATCAACCTGAACCAGATTCAAGATGGAGGCAATGTGTCCCTCCAAAAAGCAGAAACAGGCCTTTACTATGTGCATAAAAACCCCCAAAAAGTACAATCATTTAAAACAATGTTATAAAACAGGATTCTTAATCTCAATGATCAGCTGTAAAGCCCTTAAATTTTACTCACAATGATGTTCACAACAGCCCACAAGTGTACCTTAACTCAATGACCAGCAGTCCAACCCATAAATTCCACTCATAATGATGGTCACAGCAGCCCACCAGCATACCTTAACTCCATGACCAGCAGTAAAACCCATAAATTTCACTCATAATGATGATTACAGCAGCCCAAAAGTGTACCTTAACCCAACTCTGATGAATCTGTCTTCATACTGTATTCACGATGCGTTTCAGTTTATATTTCCTTTTATGTCCAGGTCTCCCAACAGTTGTCTTCGTTTCAGGATTAGCAGATAAAATTTTATTACATTTTTTCTCATCTCATCCACATGTACTAGCACAGAAAACTTCTATTAATGCACAAATGAGTAGGCCTAACCACAGCAGAATGGGCAGCAACCTATGCTGCTACGCAGCAATGATATCATCTCCTCAACAGCAAGCTGTCGGGTGATAAAGAACACACTGAATAATATACATTGTTTATGTACATTCTACGAAGTGGGTTTGTAGATTCTACAAGTGAGTTCTACTTTAAGCGACACACCCTGTACAAGCCCCACTGCTCTCACATTCCATTTGGTGACCAGTTTCCAAGTGTTTCTGCCACCACCTTGCAGCATATTAAAGAATCATTTTCTTGTGATTGAATTACAGAACAAAGTGACTTGTTGTTGAACTATAATTCCCTGGCTCTAATTCTTCCTCAAAGCATGATAGTCTAGCAAAAGAAAACCGATGAATGCATAATATTCAGTTTTTATTCAGTTCTAATTCTTCCCCGACATGTTTCGGCATATCTTCTGCCATTCTCAAGAATAAAAACTGAATAGTGTGCGCTCATCAGTTTTATTTTGCTTAACTATTACATGCATGGAAATGAACAACATAAAGTTATTACAGTCTACTTCACTTTCAGCTCTTCTTTACACACGCACACACACACACACACAAATATTATTAGACTCTGGCGACCAGCGCACACCCACAATTTTTCAATTGGGGGGGGGGGGGGGGGGGGGGGCTGATCCTGAGGCTATATATAATTTATGTTTCATTTTAAAAATTATGTTGTACATGTAACTGCACCATACCACTATATGCAACTGCATTTATGTACACACAAATATAACTACATGTTGCTGCATGACTCACTCACCGAATTTAAATCACAAGGTCCAATCACCTTGGTTTTTTATTTCATCTAAGGTATCTTAAGTATTTTTTACTTTATTTTTGAAAACCTAATGTAGCTTACTAGTCATCCAGCCAATTTCAGTGGCTGATTTTTACTGATGAACAAACCACATAGAACGTTTAATATCAATGTCTACAAAATGTGTGGTTTTTCAATTTCGATTTGGTGGGGGCCGCAGCCTGGCAGAACCCCCCCCCCCCCCCCAATGCGCCCTTGCTGGGGATTGTTTAACCGAAACACTGATTCAGCAGACTGCACTATGCACCACTTTATAACTCTGAATGCCTTTTTAGCTAATAAAAAGTCAATGCGCAAAATGATGATGATGACGACTGACATTTATTTATCAGGAATGACAGAGGCAGAAGTGCCAACCGTAATCATACAGCACGTACTAGCTTCTTGCAATGGGTGTATTGTTTATGGGCACCTCTACAGAGCTTTAAGTAACTCCACTATTCCAAATTTGAAACTGTATTGGTTCACTGTGTCACCTACATCACATTATTATTATTATTATTATTATTATTATTATTATTATTATTATTATTATTATTATTATAACTATTATTATTCCTCCTCCTCCTCTTCTCCTTCTTCCTTCTCCTCCTCTTCCTCATGTTGTTCCTCATATTTTTCTTCTTCTTTCTCCTCATCCTCTTCCTTTCCCCCTCCTCGAGCATTACAGTCTGTTGTGGACCTTGATTTCCAACACATTCCTCCTCCATTCCTGATGGTCTGTGGCCATTCTGCCTGCCTGTTTTTTATTCCCACTATATTTAAGCCCTCCTCAACCTTGTCTCTTCATCTTCTATGCGGTCTCCCACTGTAGCTGTTGCAATTTGTTTTGACATCACACCCTAGATTTGTTAAGATCCATTGTAATATTAGCTTCCCACCTGTACCTTGGGCTTAAAAATTCTCTCTTACTTCTGAACTTCTGACAGCAATCTTGTATAAATTTACTATGTGTATCACACGTGTTAAGACGCCCCGGCCATCTCATCTCCACCATGCATGTTACATGCCCCATCAATCTCAACGCCATCATTCATGTTACATGCTCCCTTCATCTCATATCCATCACCCCTGCTACATGCCCAATTCATCTCAACCTCTTTGATCTGTGCAATAATATTTTGCAAAGAGTATAAATCATGAAACTCTTCACTACAAAATTTCCTCCAATCTCCTCTTCTTCCCTCTGAACACCCTCCTTGGCATCCATTCTCAAGCCCAAGCTATGTTATTCCCTTAACCTTTTAAAGCCTAGCGGTAACTTTACATACCACCAGGTTTAACATTAAAAAATTCTACGTGGTGCCCACATTGCTTTTATGTGTTTTGTACGGCTCTCAGAACAAACAGCAACTTTGCCTTATAAAACATTAAGAGATTGGTTTTTATAACCGAAGTGGAGAGTGTTTACAGTGCGGTACGCACTGAGTCCTTATATAAAACAGATACCCTTCGTCTTTAAAGGGTTAATGTGACAGATTAAGTTCCACACCTGTACGAAATAATACCGAGAATTAAAGTTTTGCATAAACTCACGTTCTTACACAGGGGACAGTATAATCACACATTCTAACTTTACAATACCAGCAAGCATTCCCCAAATCTAACCCACTCTAACTTTTTCATACAAGCAGTTCTGTTTTGTTACTGCTATACACACATACCTGCGTCTTTTCCTTTCATTAACTGCCAAACTGTTCACTCATAACTGCAATGTTTATTCAGTGTCTAATTATACGCAATTTAACAGCTGTACCACAACAAAGTTTAATATCAATTTTGCCCATGCTTTACTGCACAGCATAATTATAAAGCAAACTAAATGAAAACATGTAATATCCATAAGTACTGCTTTCATGCCATCATTATGGGAAATATATATTTGTTCAGAAACTTCTCTCTGCAACAAAATAATATTTCGCTCAACACAACATTTACTAACACAATCAATCTGTACAGTTTTTGGTGTTTCACCCAATGAACAACCAAGACCACATGTACAAAAATTCTAAAAATGAGAACAGAATTGGTTTACTAATCTTCTTCCTCTGGACCATTGCTTAGCAATGTACTGCTGTAAAGTCCCACCACACTGAGAAAAATAAGAAGTACGAGTATTACAAGCATTAACCCTTTAAAGACGAAGCGTATCTGTTTTATATAAGGACTCAGTGCGTACTGCACTGTAAACACTCCCCACTTCGGTTATAAAAACCAAGCTCTTAATGTTTTATAAGGCAAAAGTTGCTGTTTGTTCTGAGATCCACACAAAACACATAAACGCAATGTGGGCACCGCGTAGAATTTTTTTAATGTTAAACCTGATAGTATGTAAAGTTACCACTAGGCTTTAAAAGGTTAATTTCAATGTGGGAAAGAAACATATGCTTTGGGACACAATTTTGTTTAATTTCTAAAATCTTTAAGTTCAAATTAGTTTCCATTCTGGACTTACATGAACTGCAACACAATATTTAAGTTTTCTTTTAATTATAACAATACTTTAATATTTTTAATACCTTAGCCTTTAATACAGATTTTAAGGCTTGTAAATAATACACAATAAATTTCACCTTACTTCTTATATTTCATGCAGAACCTATTTCTAAGGAAGAATTGAGATTTGACGACTTTCCATCTAAAGACATGCATAAAACTGAACACCACTTTTATGCACTTGTATGTGTCCAACACCTGGTGATGGCTCAGTTCGATTAGTCAAACTATGTAGGCTGTACAACCTGATAATATTACTAAACGTTGCATTGACTGAAATATTCTTCTACTGAGCACACCACAAACAATAGGATGCACCACACAAATATTAACCATTATCAATCCAATTTCACGTTAAGTTCGATGGCGCTTTATGCTGCAGCAGGTCCAATGCTGAGCTCAAACCGACACATTATTTTGAAGTGTTTTTATGTTGGTTTTCCCAACGCTGCTATCATCTATAGGGGCCAATTTTGAACTCTGAAGATTAGGGATTTTCTAGAAAATTAATTTGGACCAGAGTGCTGGAATTCACAACAATTATTTGGACTGCAGTGGTTCACTGCACAACTGCAACACAAAATTTCATTATAATGTGCTCAGGCTTAGAAGAGATTTTGCTACACAGCAGTGATGGTGAAGCTAATTAACTATTCTGACACAAAATATCTTGCGTGTGTGTTCCTGCATTTCTGAATTTTATATAGTGAATGCAATTAGTACTTCTCAATATTCGGAATTCATGGTGCCTGAAATGTTTACAGCTGTGCTCTGGTTCAATTTCCAGCATGAACAGATATCTCACACCTTACCTCCACTCCCCCACATGCCTTCATGCGGCAAACTGGGACAATGTTACTTACTACAGAAATATTCAGCACTCATCGCTTCTACAGAATATTACCAGATTCATGTTTTCTGGGCTGTGATATTGTGTTGCTGGAAACTTCACCCACCAACGCAGCGTCAAATTCCCTGAAGACCTGAATCTTCAGCAATGCTCCTGCGAGAACCTCAAATCTGGCACTTCCTACAAACTTCATGAAAATAACTCTCGAAATCAGTTTAAAGTTATAATATGTGTAAGAGAACACAATTTTTGTATTCCTTCAGTGGTGTAAATGAAACAACATGCAGCGTACTCATTATTAAAGAGGTTAACCCTTTAAAGACGAAGCGTATCTGTTTTATATAAGGACTAAGTGCGTACCGCGCTGTAAACACTCTCCACTTCGGTTATAAAAACCAGTCTCTTAATGTTTTATAAGGCAAAAGTTGCTGTTTGTTCTGAGATCCATACAAAACACATAAACGCAATGTGGGCACCACGTAGAATTTTTTAATGTTAAACCTGGTGGTACGTAAAGTTACTGCTAGGCTTTAAAAGGTTAAAGACGAAGCGTGTCTCTTTTATATAAGGACTCAGTGCGTACCGCGCTGTAAACACTCTCCACTTCGGTTATAAAAACCAATCTCTTAATGTTTTATAAGGCAAAAGTTGCTGTTTGTTCTGAGATCCGTACAAAACACACAAACGCAATGTGGGCACTACGTAGAATTTTTTAATGTTAAACCTGGTGGTACGTAAAGTTACCGCTAGGCTTTAAAAGGTTAAAGACGAAGCGTGTCTGTTTTATGTAAGGACTCAGTGCGTACCGCGCTGTAAACACTCTCCACTTCGGTTATAAAAACCAACCTCTTAATGTTTTATAAGGCAAAAGTTGCTGTTTGTTCTGAGATCCGTACAAAACACATAAACGCAATGTGGGCACCACGTAGAATTTTTTAGTGTTACACCTAGTCGTACGTAAAATTACCGCTAGGCTTTAAATGGTTAAAGGTTAATAAATGCGGCACCTCAGACAAATCTTCACCTAAGATCACAAACAACACTTTTGGAGACAACGTACCATAACGTTACCGTTACATGAACGTAACATGGTATAACATCACTGTACCGTTTTTACTCTACGTCAGACAGCCGTTTGCCTCAGTCCGTTACAAACACTTGGCAGCAAACTTCACATGGGGAATCGGTCAAACTCGTGTCTCTTTACCTTCACAAGGCCCAATGGCTGACTAACCAATTTCACGGGGTAGAGTCCTTGAACAGCTAACAGTTGCACAGCTGCTCAACAGTTCCCAGACCTCTACGGGGCGCGACGGTTCATCAGACCCTCATTACAGTGAATCCTGTCCACGTTCTGCGTGATTCCAGGCGTCTGCCGCGGTTTAAACAAGAGCTTGGTTCTTACAAGATGTTACGCAGCGTAGTTACCGACGTTTCGGGACTACCTTTTGGTCACATCTTTCAAGTGTCAAGTAGTCCAAGAAGACTACTTGACCCCTGAAGATGAGAACAACAGATAGTGCCGAAACGTCGGTACCTACCAATCTACGCCGCGTAACATCCCAGAAGAGCGAATATCTCAGTCCATATTCTCCTATTTACCCCTAGGCCGATGACAGTGACGGCGCAGTCTAAACAGTGTACCGATTTCTGTTGTTCTAACACTGGGATCGTGGGTTCGAACGCCATTCGATGAAATTTTGATGTAAACATTGGTAAGGTTGCACAAGAAACATGCAGTGCAACGTGGCACGTCGTTATCAATCAGCACTTGCTGTAGGACCGAGAAAAGCCACAGAAAACCTTGATCGAGTTCGCCGGCCGCAGGACCTTCCGAACGCACAGTCTGCTAGTCCGCACTGACAGCGCCACCGTATGGCTGTGTCTGTTTACAAAGCGTCTCTGAATACTCGTTTCGCATTGGACTGATGTCCCTGTGGGCGAGTGAGAAGCAGTTCCGAGGCATGCCATGGAGGAGAACAACCGAATTTCATCCAGGGGTTCACAAATCCCCGGCGCCAGGTCGCCATGGCGACTAAATTTTGTACAGTGTCAATATTTGCGGATCCTCAGTATGCAAATTGCTTCATATCAATTTATCGCCACCAGAATTTTGAAGAGGATCTCAGATTTTTGGAAAATTTCTGCACCCTGTCTAAATCCATGTCGAGGGTGAGGCTAAGTATGACATATTTTGAGCATTAGGAATCAGTCAGACACTAAGGGCATCGAAATAATATATAAAACTAAGGTTTACAGTTCCCAAGAAACATAATGCGTGTTGTCGGATACTTGCTGAACGTTGTTTAGGACAGTACACGAGAACTGTCGTTTAGTGTGCAGGCAAAGTGCGGTGTTTCTGGTTGTTAAAGAAAGTGGTTCATACGAGATGTGGCTATTAAATAACGAGATTAGGAGTGCAGCTCCTAACCTTTGCCGTCGATCACCGAAGTAAATAAACACAGATACTTTTTAACCTTCACTCCGTCGCGTTCCAACCCACGCTCCGTTACGATGACGCAGTGTTCAATTAATAAATTCGTACAAACGGGTTTTTTAACTTGACGCTATCGTTATTGATAAAAAGACTTAGCCGTTCCAACCCACGCTTCGTTACGATGACGTAGTGTTCAGTTAATAAATTCGTACACGCGGGGTTTTTAACTTGACATTATCGTTACTGATAAAAAAACTTCGCAACGAGTAGACATCAAATTTCTTGCAAACTTGAAGAAAACTACTGACGAAACTTTTTATCATGTAAGTCGTATGCAGCCGGTGCCCTATCAAGAGTTCGTGTTTTTGAATTGTATCAGACGTTTCCAGAAGGAAGAAATAAAGACAAGACAGTCCGGTAAGGACGAAGATTGGGAGAAATGAGTGGAAAAGGTGAGAACTTTTGAAAAAGAAAACTTCATTTATGCGTAACGTTAGAAGAGGATTTGAACGTGCGACAAATTTTAACAATTTTGAACATCAACTGGTGATAAAAATGGTGTCAAGGATCCTGAGTGGCGCTCAGAAACTGGAAAGAAAATAGATGTTCCGAAATTTAGGAGAAAATCGAAGATGAAACTTCTCTTTTTTTTTCACAAGACATTTGACCTTTCCAGTATCAGTCGGAAACTAAGCTTCAATCATCGAAATAGAAAATTCCTGCATCTGCGAGACCAAGCCAAAGTCAACACTGAAACCTGGAACTACGAGACTGGCAATGTGCATATAACGTAACAGAGGCGCGTTCGCGTAACAACTGCTGGAGTGGAAAGGCAGAAAGTATTAAATATTATTACATATTAGGAGCGTATGTCTGTATTCTTGCCTTGGTTATCCAGCATGCAAAGCGCATGCGCCGTATTATATTGCCATCTGTGGCCTGTCCGACTGTACCATATTTTTCCACATTATCTCATAAACGGCACGATTTTCGGAAAAAAAAATATTGAACATAAAATGTGTGTTTTGATTTTCTCTGCAACTTTTTTTCTGAAACATTTCTCATTCTAAGAAAAATTAAGCGAGATATTATCATAAATGTACAGTCTTCATGTGAAGCGCCCGATACTCATGTCAGATTTTAATTAAACTTGCATTCTCTCGACATATTTTCGAGAAATTCTCAAACATCAAATTTCATGAAAATCCGTCCAGTAGGAGCCGAGTTGTTCCATGCGGACACACAGAGGGACCGACGGACACAACGAAACTAACAGTCGCTTTTTGCAATTTTGCGAACGCGCGTAAAACCCGTGATGCTTGTTTTCTAGATGTCAGGGGCACCACCATGGTCAGGAAATGTACCGCCACATCAGGCGATGAACACACAGAACTACAATCACGTTTTAATGCACTCAGAAATATTCGGAAAAAAGACAAATACTTGTGAAGCCGCGGTTGCATTTTGCACCAAGACAACGCACCGGTACACAAAGCGACTTCGGTCCTACACTTTTCTGCCCCAAAACAAATACAGTCTAACTCGGTTAAAACGTCACAAAAGGGACTGAATATTTTGTGTCGTTATAAACGAAGTGTCGTTATAACCGAGTAGTACAATGGTATGGTTACTAGTGAGGAATTCATTGGTACCACAGAATATCTGACGCTATACGCGAGGTGTCGTATAAACCGATGTCGTTATAACCGGGTTCGGCTGTAACTACATTCAAACGCGCTCCGTACTCATCAGATACAGTTTTAAATAAAAATAATTGCTCCAAAGAAACCACCTTTAGCCAATTTAATAAGACGCCCATAAGAATGCGGAAGTTACTTCAAGCACTCTCAGACAATTACTTCAGGGGATTCTGTGCAGAAGACCGACAAGCAGCCCTGTGCAGTTTCGAACGGATGTCGCTTTGACGAGAAACGATAACTGTAGTCATACAATATTGGAACTAGTCCCGCTATCTAATGAACATACCAGTTTCGGAACAGAAATATCACCAGAAAAATCTGAAACATGGCATTTTTAGAAGAAGACCCAGTAACATGTAAAATCATTGTGGATAACAAATGTTTACAAGTTCAGAATTTTAAATATCTCGGTTGTGAAATTTCCTATGAAAATGAAAAAGAAATTCAACAAAAAGGAGCAGATTTTGCTCAAATACTGGGAATTTTAAACGACATTTTAAAATCAACTCTCGCCCAGAAATCTTCAAGAACAAAAACGTATAAGCTCTGACTCTCCCATACTTCTATATAGAAGCGAAATTTGGACCCTCAGATAAAAGGATAAAAAACGACTGACATCAATCGAGATGAGATTTTTCAGAAGAATCCGGGAAATTTAAACGACATTTTTAAATAAACTCTAGTCCAGAAATCTTCAAAATAAAAATATATAAACTCTGACTCTACCACACTTCTATATAGAAGCGAAATTTTGACCCTCAGACAAAAACATAAAAAACAACATCACTTGAGACGAGATTTTTCAGAAGAATAGCAGGATACACATTTTTGACCACAACGCGAATGAAGACATTTTAGAAGAGCTGACAATAGAACCAGCTGACGAGAAACTAAGAAGATACAAATCAAACTTGCTACAAGATGTAACAAAAATGAACAACAGGATGCCAAAAAATAATGCTGAATTTTAGATCAAATGGACGAAGACGGCTTGGAAGACCTCTGAAGAGACAATAAGACAAGACCGAAACAGGTCTATTAAGGCCTAACACATGACGGATAATGATCACCACTGTGATTTAGTGTCCAGCGAGACTATTGTGTTTATAGGCACACCAGACAATTACCATTCACACTTCGTTAACAGCACATACACCACACGTGCCCTCGCAGGGCTAAACCGCCTTCCCTGTAACGCGTTCGTTACCAACTTTCTCCAAATGGCCACATGGGATACAAACGAAATGAGACAGTAAGGGAATGATCCATCTACCAACGTCTTCCGAATAATCCGTAGAAAATCCCGTTACAAGAAAGAACTTTGAAAAACTATTGCAGTACAAAGAAGGTATGTTAACCTTTTAAAGCCTAGCGGTAACTTTACGTACCGCCAGGTTTAACATTAAAAAATTCTACGTCGTGCCCACATTCCGTTTATGTGTTTTGTACGGATCTCAGAACAAACAGCAACTTTTGCCTTATAAAACATTAAGAGATTGGGTTTTATAACCGAAGTGGAGAGTGTTTACAGCGCGGTACGCACTGAGTCCTTATATAAAACAGATACGCTTCGTCTTTAACCTTTTAAAGCCTAGCGGTAACTTTACATACCAAGTTAAAAAATTCTACGTGGTTCCCACATTGCGTTTATGTGTTTTGTACGGATCTCAGAACAAACAGCAACTTTTGCCTTACACAACATTAAGAGATTGGTTTTTATAACCTAAGTGGAGAGTGTTTACAGCGCGGTACGCACTGAGTCCTTAAATACGCTTCGACTTTAAAGGGTTAATTTTAGTCTCATTTGAGAGCTTTTACAGTTTTAAACAACAGTTTAGTGAATCTTCACTAATGCTTTATACTATATTACTAACAGGCCTGCGGTTCTTATGTACATGTATCTGATGATGGCTCGGCCGAGCCGAAACATGTAGTAGCAAAGCACCCGTATATACATATACGGTATAGCGTGCCATTACACATACATACAATGGTGTGTCAGAGTGTGTTCCTATTATCTATTATTATTATATAGTTGAATTAACACACTGGGATGACCCAAGTACACAGAGACAGCAACTTTCTTTCTTAGTCCTTCCCTCTTCTACCCACTTGTCCACCGTATGTGTCGAGGGTTTTTGTAATTTCATTTGATTACACTCAAGCACATACCACAGTCGGTAGGACTCCTCTGGATGAGGGATCGGCCCGTCGCAGAGACCTCTACGTGACAACACAAACACTGTACAAGAGAAAAAATCCATGCCCCCGGTGGGATTCGAACCCACGATCCCAGCAAGCGCTCGGCCGCAGACCTACGCCTTAGACCGCGCGGCCACTGGGATCGGCAACAGCAACGCTAAGGAAGTAATACTCTGAAGATGGGAAGCGGATACGAAACTGGGTCAGGTTCGTGCTCACCGGTGGGTTTTGGTACTACGGGTTTTATGTTACCACAGTTATGTATAATGTAATCAATAAATCGACCAGTTTCACTAGTTCCTACTGAGCTAAAAGCAGACGAATGTGACTTAAATGTCAAGACGCAAATACTATGCCGTTACATGCACATTCCATTTTAGCTGTTGTTTGAAAAGAACGCCAGGTTTAACGTTCAAGAATTCCACGTTCTGCCCACTAACTCCACGGAGCAGAGTCCTTCCTCAGAACCTAACAGTTCCTCAGCTAGTCAAGAAATTCCCCGTATTTTAAGGAACCCAAGGGTTCATTACCGTATTCACAAGCACCCACTACCTGTCCCCTATTCTGAGCCAAAGCAATCCAGTCCAGTTCAAGATATATTTTAATATTATCCTCCCATCAACGCCTACGTCTTCCAGGTGGTCGCTTTCCCTAATGTTTCCTCACCAAAAACCTGTACGCACCTCTCCTGGCCCCATTACGTGCTACATGTCCCACCCATCTCATTCTTGAGTTTATCACCCCAATAATATTTGGTCAGTAGTACGGATCATAAAGCTCCTCGTTACGTAGTCTTCTCCATTCCCCTGTCACCTCGTCTCTTTTAGCCCCGAATATCTTCCTCAGCACCCTACTCTCGAAAACCCGCACCCTACGTCAGGTTCTGTCCAGTCAGCGTATCTACAAGTTCTGTATGGATCTCAGAACAAATGTGGCTATTCATGCACGTAGTGAAAGTACGTCTCTGTCCAATGTTCCCCGACTTCCGAAAGAACACTGCTTTTTGGAAGGTTCACTCCTTGTTCATCTGGTACGACCAACATGTAGACAAAGATGAGTATGCAGCAATGGTGTGATGACACTGTCAGGGGAAAACCCGATGTGTTCGTAGAAAAACCTGTCCCAGTGCCACTTTGTCCACCTACACAGCATTAACTGATTGACTTCTATAACCCATTCTGTGTTTAACGCGCGGTACGAACTGTATCTTTGAATATAAAAAGGTAAAGCAAACCCATTACAGGCCTGGTCAGGCCATTATGGTTCCTGGAAGTCGAGGTTCCCAGATTTCAAGACAATCGGCACATGAAGGTGGTAAGGTTGTCAAGCCATACGCACCGGCAGCCTTTACCCCGCAGGAAATATTCCTGGTACTCATTTCTGTTAGAAGCTGAGACGACCCCAGGGCCATAGTGCAGCCGGAAGGATTATGTCAATGAAAAATTCCAGTGACAACATCGGGAATCGAACCCGCGATCTTCCGTCCTGTAGTGAAGTGCCTCAACAAACTGCACCACCGCGTGCCCCATCTTTAAATATAATTCATGTTAAACTGTCACTGAAGGGTCACATATGCCACGTGCAATTAAAATGGCAGTGCTTGTTGCATGACATCGAGGATACCTGGCGGTCTCATTCAAACTCTACGCACCAACAGAACACGCGACTTACCATGTAACGTGCCTTAACCTTTTAAAGCCTAGCGGTAACTTTACGTACCACCAGGTTTAACATTAAAAAATTCTACGTGGTGCCCACATTGCGTTTATGTGTTTTGTACGGATCTCAGAACAAACAGCAACTTTTGTCTTATAAAACATTAAGAGATTGGTTTTTATAACCGAAGTGGAGAGTGTTTACAGCGCGGTACGCACTGAGTCCTTATATAAAACAGATACGCTTCGTCTTTAAAGGGTTTAAACTTTCAAATCAGCCATTGAAAAGACGTACCCGGACTGAAGGTGTTAACTTACAAGTTTGACGTCAATCCTGTGATGGGACTCTGTGCTAGTGGCCTGTATTTCCCATGCTTTAGAGGACTACGCTGCTACCTACGGCGCTGGCAGTTAGTACGGTCAGCATGCAGTCAGCTTATAAATACAGGTGGTCACACAGAGCCACAGGAGGGGGAAGGGATAATGGTGCATACGGTTTCAACACCCAGAAACATAGCAGTAACTTTTGGGGGTAGGGGGGCAAGAGAGAAAATTCCCCCCCCCCACAATATTTTTTCAACCTAGGAGTAGTTTATTTGGTTACTGACTTGAATACTAGCAAATAAAAATTAGACAGAAAACAGAAAATTAAGAACTTGCATTTTATGGGGCCAATTTTCCCTATTTCAAATTTGACTTCTTTGTAAAATAAAGTTCCTAATAGTCATGGTCAGTTCTGCCCCCCCCCCCCCCCGTGTTATTAGCCAAGTTAATGCTTATGCCCAGAAATATGATTAACACCGAAAATGAATCACTATGAAAGTTGAAAATATGTAAATATCTGTCTTTGTAACAATAAACAGATGCACTAGCTAAATACATATTAATGTATACTAAAGATACCTACATATGTTTTGACAACGGGCTGTCATCCTCAGGGGGTTCCTCACAAGGGAGTACACGATCATCCCATCAATTTACACGTTCAGAACATCGCACATTAAAACCCCAAAACATACAAAAGCCACAATCACAGTTCACAATAACGTGGTGTTAAAATATTAAAAGTGTTCAGACAATAGCACTAACTAACTAACTAACTAACTAACTAACTAACTAGCTAACCAGCCAAACAACCAACCAACCAACCAACCAACCAACCAAGCAGCTAGCTAGCTAGCTAACTAACTAACTAACTAACTAACTAACTAACTAACTAACTAACTAACTAACTAACTAACTAACTAACTAACTAACTAACTAACTCCATGGAGCAGAGACCTTCTTGAGAAGCTAGCAGTTTCTCAGCTAATCAAGAAATTCCCCGCATTTTATGGAACTCGGAGATTCATTACCGCATCCACAAGAGCCCGCCACCTGTCCCTATCCTGAGCAAGCTCAATCCAGTTAAGACAACAGCACACATGGCCTCAAACAACTACATAACAAGCCTATTCTATAATTTTTAATATTGTAACGTTTTATTATTGAAAACTATGATTATTACTGTTGTGCGTTTTGGGGTTTTAATATGTGATGTTTTGTACGTGTAAATTGATGTGATGATCTTGCATTCCTTTGTAATGAACCCCCTGAGAATGACTTGTCGTTGAAACATACGTAGAGGTCTTTAGAATACATTATATATGTATTTTATCTAGTGCATTGGTTGGGTGTTACAAAGATTGTACCAAGATGCACGGTGTGCATAATATAAAATCAGCAGGCATCTCTGTGTGCTAATTACAGTTGCCGGAACAAAATGGCGGAAAGAATACTGAATCGGAAAAGACACTGATACACACAGTATGAAATCAATGTCAAATGTGTCGATATGTGCACAGACGGAGACATCAACGGCAGTAAAACTGGCTTGAGTCCAATCGCGATTCAATGGCGCTACGCAAGGAACTGAGTTCAGTTGTCCTACTTGGACTCGTCCACAGGCGATAAGAGAGGGTCTTCGGGTTGCTTATAAGCGTTTATAGAGCGCACACGTCACTCTACGACCCCAAACCATCTCACGCGCAACGCTACAAGCAAGCTGCCCGCGTAGACAGGTGCCGTGAGATTGTGATCGGACTCCTACCATCGTATTCGAGCAGTTATCACGTGCTCCAATTACAAACTGTTAAAACTATGCAAAGAAGCGTAAACAATACGGCAGATGACGCCGTAAAAAGTAATAAACCGCATTAAATCAAGGTCCCTAAACACTAAGTTCTTTATTAATTCTTCGCGAGGACATGGGCAATGAACATATAACTCTCGCGTGACACAGGTGGCTTCTGAGGGGTAATGCTTCTCAGAGCGTCGTTCACAAATGTCTGCTATGGCCCGAGATGTGGCCAAAGCCGAAAAACATATGGCGCTCTCTGGATATTGTGTACATCGCGTCTAGCTATCAAGGAAACTACAGGTTCGACTTAAAGTTCACCCTAGAACAGGCCATAAAAGCCCAGAGGGCGAGTAAAGGCATAGCTATACTCCTTCTTTAACCTCGGCGCTAGATGCGGGTGGATGGTTAACAACACGCCCCGGCCGCTTTAGCCCCGGGAAAGATACCTCCGTACACATTGTGCTGGAGGCTAGCTCGGCCCCTGGGTCGGTCTGGACAACCGTTCGACTTACTGGGCCAATTTGTAGACGCGCGTCTACTTCAGCGTCGGGCGCTAGCTCTGTTCTCGTCTGAAGATCAGCGGAGCACATCCGTCTCGTCACAGTGGCAGACTCGTACCTCACGTTTGCAGAAATCTGCACGCTTGGCCAACATCTCTTTAAAAAGATACTAACAAAATAAACCTCACACACGGTCTCCAAATTCACGAGCATCAGTACAGCTTGTTTATAATGTAAAATACAGTTCTCGACAAAGAATACAGAACGCAAGCAATATGAACGCCGATCTCACTGGCCGCGCGGTTTAAGGCGTGGGTATGCGGCCGAGCGCTTGCTAGGATCGTGGGTTCGAATCCCGCCGGGTGCATGGACTTTTGTCTCTAGTACAGTGTTTGTGTTGTCAGGTAGAGGTCTCTGCGTCGCGCTGATCACTCGTCCAGAGGAGTACTAGCGAATGTGATGTGTCTTTAGTGTGATCGTGAAGCCTCCATAATGAGGAAGCCCTGGCCCACTAGGGGCTGCTGCGCCATGGAAAGAAAAAGAACTTCATCAACTTGCGACGATTTATGGTGCAATCTGAGAGCAAACTGGGGGAAACTGTGTTCAGTCTGTTGCCGCAGAGCAATTTGGGGGCACTTCCTTTAGGTAGTAGATCCTGGATGGGAATTAACCCTTTGAAGACGAAGCATATCTCTTTTATATAAGGACCCAATACGTACCGCGCTGTAAACACTCTCCACTGCGGTTATAAAAACCAGTCTCTTGATGTTTTATAAGGCAAAATTACTGTTTGTTCTGAGATCCGTACAAAACACATAAACGCAATGTGGGCACCACGTAGAATTTTTTAATGTTAAACCTGGTGGTATGTAAAGTTACCGCTAGGCTTTAAAAGGTTAAAGACGAAGCGTGTCTGTTTTATATAAGGACTCAGTGCGTACCGCGCTGTAAACACTCTCCACTGCGGTTATAAAAACCAGTCTCTTAATGTTCTATAAGGCTAAAGTTGCTGTTTGTTCTGAGATCCGTACAAAACACATAAACGCAATGTGGGCACCACGTAGAATTTTTTAATGTTAAACCTGGTGGTATGTAAAGTTACCGCTAGGCTTTAAAAGGTTAATTCCCATCTATGGAGACAGGACATGCCAATGCAACACATTACGATATTTGATAAGCACTACAGCACAATCCACATTGAAATAAAACATTCAATGAACTAAATTTGGCTGAATTATGGTAGAGTATCGTTAAAGCGTATCCAGTAGTGTCTAAACCTGCTGCCTTCAACTTTTGTTTCTCAGAATTCGACAGGTAAAGCTGTATATTTACTATACGCAAGCACAAAAAATGCCGCAATAACCCGGGCGATGTGAACGACATGCACATACAACGCTCCGATATCAAGATACAGCGCTTCGACATGAAGATACAACGTCCGCCATGAAAACGAAACGCTCCGGAATTACTCCAAACTCACCGCTCCGTTTCTGACAATACAATACAGTGAGACCCCTCGCACTAGTACTAGGTACGGTTAAAACGACAAACTTATCTACTTTCTCACATATTACAATAGTGCAGGTTCAACCGAGTGCAGTAATGGTAATAAAACGACCCGAAGAAATTATCTCAATAACATTCCATACATAATGTATGTGACAATACACTTAATTTAACCCTTTAAAGACGAAAGGTAATCTGTTTTATATAAGGACTCAGTGCGTACCGCGCTGTAAACAGTCTCCACTTCGGTTATAAAAACCAGTCTCTTAATGTTTTATAAGGCAAAAGTTGCCGTTTGTTCTGAGATCCGTACAAAACACATAAACGCAATGTGGGCACCACGCAAAATTTTTTTAATGTTAAACCTGGTGGTACGTTAAGTTACCGCTAGGCTTTAAAAGGTTAAAATCAACGTATCCGATTGGCGTTTTTGATTCTAACAACACAAACGCATTCAGAGGCAAATAACTTTACAAACAGCCATGTCTACGCGTTTTACTTGCGTGAAGATCTTCCAAGTTGTCAAGATGAGTGGGGGTTTGGCAGTAACAACGCTGGTGGCCACTGCCTTACTACCGACAGCCTGACATGTATTCCCACTTGCAATGCGACATTCACTCTACTACGAAAGGTCGATCAGAAGTCTACGAACTTAAAGAAAACACCTCGTTTTTTTAAAAAGAATGTAAATCAAACAATAAATGTAAGCAGCTAAAGCAGGCTATGTTGCCTGAATACGAAAACCAATGAATGTTAATAACTAACTCCACGGAGCAGAGGCCTTCTTGAGAAGCTAACAGTTCCTCAGCTAGTCAAGAAATTTCCCGCATTTTATGGAACCCGGAGGTTCATTACCGCATTCACAAGAGCCCGCCACCTGTCCCTATCCTGAGCCAGCTCAATCCAGTCCATAAACCCCATCCCACTTCAAGATCAATTTTAATATTATCCTCCCATCTACGCCTGGGTCTAATGAATGTTTGTAAAATATACAAAATTTTTATCAGTCAAAACAAAACTAGGCTATTTTTATGCTATTAACACCGCGATTATTCTTACAATTAAGACATGAACTTGCTTCTGAATGGATGTATTAACCTTTTAAAGCCTAGCGGTAACTTTACACACCACCAGGTTTAACATTAAAAAATTCTACGTGGTGCCCACATTGCGTTTATGTGTTTTGTACGGATCTCAGAACAAACAGCAACTTTTGCCTTATAAAACATTAAGAGACTGGTTTTTATAACCGAAGTGGAGAGTGTTTACAGCGCGGTACGCACTGAGTCCTTATATAAAACAGACACGCTTCGTCTTTAACCTTTTAAAGCCTAGCGGTAACTTTACGTAACACCAGGTTTAACATTAAACAATTCTACGTGGTGCCAACATTGCGTTTACGTGTTTTGTACGGATCTCAGAACAAACAGCAACTTTTGCCTTATAAAACATTAAGAGACTGGTTTTTATAACCGAAGTGGAGAGTGTTTACAGCGCGGTACGCACTGAGTCCTTATATAAAACAGATACGCTTCGTCTTTAAAGGGTTATTTAAAACCAAGCTATATTTGGACAACAGTCTTTTTTTGTTACTGTTAACCAACAAATGCAAACAATTTTCATAGATTCACAACAACATTTTAGAAACATTAAATCCTTACATGTTTTGGACCTTACTGGTCCATCACCAGGGAATACATCAACTGTTGTATAAAACAATTACGTACCAACATTTCGGTCTCTTGTATATGTACAACTGACTGGCATTCTTACTTGCAGTGAATATGTACAGCGACCTGAACTGTTAGACAGGAAACTGGAGCAGCGTCTGGATGTGTTAAAGGTGTTCACGGAGTCTAAACACGAAGTCTAAAACAGCGACATGTTTCGACCTAGAATAGGTCATTCGAGGGTTCACAACAATTCTTAAAAAAAAACCAAGAAGACAATGTACAAGTTGTAGTGTGATTACATTTTTTTAGTGGTGAAGGGCCCCGCAGCAGACGCTACGGAAGCACTCGAGCCTTGAGGCTTATTGTGCAACCCTGTGATGATAATGACGATTATTATTTTTTGTCCTTTTCCTAGCAATGAAGCACCGGTGGAATGAAACTGACAGGGGAAAACCGAAGAACTCGGGAAAACCTGTCCTAGTGCCACTTTGTCCACCACAAATCCTACATGGACTGACTCGGGATCGAACCCGGGCCTCCGCGGTGGGAGGCCGGCGGCTAACCGTCTGAGCCATGGCACGGCCGTGATTACATATAGTAAAAAATCGAATCTTAAAAAAATCATATACAAGTAAAAGAATTCATGAAATCAGGGTTTTTTAAGAACTGCTACAATTCCTTACTGGCTGATCATTCCGGTGTCTGTCTTTAAAGACAAAGCGTATCTGTATTATATAAGGACTCAGTGCGTACCGCGCTGTAAACACTCTCCACTTCGGTTATAAAAACCAGTCTCTTAATGTTTTATAAGGCAAAAGTTGCTGTTTGTTCTGAGATCCGTACAAAACACACAAACGCAATGTGGGCACCGCGTAGAATTTTTTAATGTTAAACCTGGAGGTACGTAAAGTTACCGCTAGGCTCTAAACGGTTAAATCATATAACACAATCACTCATTACGATATGTTATATAAATTACTACAAGATACGAAATCAAATTCAGCCACGTTACATAACAACTGCCCTTCACAGTACAAGTTGTTTAGAAAAGAGTTTTCACCATGTGCCATATAACTTCACTGAGACAACGGGCTCGGTCCACCCCGTACTGACAACAGAAGTTAACACCCTGTATAGAACTGCAGCAACTCATAAAAAACCTCTGTTTGCATAAATTGTTTTACTTGCATATGCCTTTTAATGTTCGAATTTATTTCATTATGTCTAATCAGACTACTACCTGCATATTCTCTTACTCAATGTGAGTTTATTAGAATTGCTGTGATCTTGAGAATGACCTATTCTGGGTCGAAACATGTCGCTAAATTACCCAGACAAACGCTGTTGACTAAATATTGTTGTTTTGACTGATACAAATTTTATATGTTAAACTACCACAACAAAACGGAATCTCACATATAAACAACGAACGTTAACTTAACCTTTTAAAGCCTAGCGGTAACTTTACGTACCACCAGGTGTAACATTAAAAAATTCTATGTGGCGTCCACATTGCGTTTATGTGTTTTGTACGTATCTCAGAACAAAGAGCAACTTTTGCCTTATAAAACATTAAGAGATTAGTTTTTATAACTGTCGTGGAGACTGTTTACAGCGCGGTACGCACTGAGTCCTTATATAAAACAGACACGCTTCGTCTTTAACCTTTTAAAGCCTAGCGGTAACTTTACATACCGCCAGGTTTAACATTAAAAAATTCTACGTGGTGCCCACATTGCGTTTATGTGTTTTGTACGTATCTCAGAACAAACAGCAACTTTTGCCTTATAAAACATTAAGAGACTGGTTTTTATAACCGAAGTGGAGAGTGTTTACAGCGCGGAACGCACTGAGTCCTTATATAAAGCAGATACGCTTCGTCTTCAAAGGGTTAAATGTGTAATTCAAATAATTCGACGAATAAAAGAATCACCCTGTACATAATCCTGTAGAACCCATCACCGACATTGCCAGACCAAAAACTGAGTTACTTATTGTTACTGAATGACACTCTTCAACTAGAGACGTTACGAGGGTTTCAAACTACGACGCTGTGAACATGTCACTACAGACGAGCCGACCAACACTAGTTAACGCACTTGCGCAGCGTCATATAAGGAACACCCTGTATTACATCATATGAGATGAAACTGTTAAATAATGATGAAGAAGACAAGAATTTGTGCGGTCATGATGTATTCGAAGGTACTATCCTAGCATCCATCGGGATATGAAAAAATACCACCACCAACTTCCCCTATCTATATGCTACTCAGCAAGCTTGCTTCCTGCCGTAAGTCTGCGATTCTCAGCTTTACATACGCGGCGTATCCTCAACCCAACGACCTTCATGAAAGGCGACAACAGTAACTACCCACATGTGGCCGTGCCGTGGCTCAGGCGGTTAGCCGCCGGCCTCCCACCGCGGAGGCCCGGGTTCGATCCCGGGTCAGTCCATGTGGGATTTTTATGGTGGACAAAGTGGCATTGGGACAGGTTTTCCCCCCGAGTTCTTCGGTTTTCGACTGTAAATTTCACTCCACCGGTGCTCCATTACTAGGAAAACGACAAAAAAAAATTATCATCGTCATCTTTATCATAGGGTTGCACAAGAAGCCTCATGGCTGCAGTGCGCCCGTACCCACAGGTACACCGAATGACTGCGTCTCAACTTGGAACCGCTCGCGCCGGAGTCCCACGGCGTGAAGGAGGAATAAATTACCTTTTTCATGGCTACGGACAAACATCTCACATATCGCACATCGCGAGATAAGGCGACAGTACGGTCGCGTGTTTGTTTTTAGGCATCAGATTGTAAAACTGCATCCGGTACGTCCTCACAGTCTGGGACTTCAACACGAGGCAAAATTGGTCATGGGGGTTGGATATTCAGCTATTTGATAACGCGGTATAAACCACCTACACAGCATTATACTGTACCGAACATAATTACAAGCATAAGTAAACAGATGAATAAGTAAACTGGTAGGAAACGTAAAAAACACGTATGGGAAACCAACAAATGCACTACTCTATATTCTATTCGTACTACATTTTACACAGCTGCTACATGTTTCGGCATTATCTCGCGATATGCAGGGAACTGACATCAAAGTTTCTATAAAACTTACAGGGATAAAATAGGTAACAATGAGCGTACATACGCTGTGGCACAAATAGTACAGAACAATTAACCTTTTAAAGCCTAGCGGTAACTTTACATACGACCAGGTTTAACATTAAAAAATTCTACGTGGTGCCCACATTGCGTTTATGTGTTTTGTACGGATCTCAGAACAAACAGCAACTTTTGCCTTATAAAACATTAAGAGACTGGTTTTTATAACCGAACTGTAGAGTGTTTACAGCGCGGTACGCACTGAGTCCTTATACAAACAGACACGCTTCGTCTTTAATTAGAACAAACCGATAACTATACACAAAAGTCACAAAGTTATATTTACACTGCCATTATCCCTACACGGTGTTGAGGTCCCCTGAGGGTGTTCGAGAATAGGGTGCTGAGGAGGATATTTCGGCCTAAGAGGGACGAGGCGACAGGGGAGTGGAGAAGACTACATAACGAGGAACTTAATGACCTGTACTCATCACCAAATATTATTCGGGTAATCAAATTGAGAAGAATGGGATAGGCGGGGCATGTAGCACGTATGGGGGAAAAGAGAGGTGCATACAGGATTTTGGTAGGGAGACCTGAGGGAAGGCGACCACTTGGGAGACCCAGGCGTAGATGGAAGGATAATATTAAAATGTATGTTCAAGAAGTGGGATGGGGGCATAAACTGTGTTGAGCTGGCTCAGGATAGGGACAGGTGGCGGGCTCTTGTGAATGCGGTAATGAACTTTCGGGTTCCATAAACGCGGGGAATTTGACTAGCTAAGAAACTGTTAGCTTCTCAAGAAGGCCCCTGCCCCATGGATTTATTTATTTATTTAGTTAGTTAAGTTACTTAGTTATCCCTACATGTTTCAATATCCCCGTAAGGTGATGGCGTATCCATTGAAACACGTAGCGATAATGACAGTGTAAATATAACTTTGTGACTTTTGTGTATAATTGTTGGTTTGTTCTAATTAACGTGCAATATGTACGGTGTACAAAATATAGTACAGAATATTACAAGTTTTGGTTAAATCAGTACACATAAATGTAATATAGTGTTTGTGAAACTGTATCACAGTTTGTTACAAGGAAGAGTAGATGTTTGTGCACAGAGATATAGTTACTACGTAGACGTGTATAATTTTTAATTAAAGACGAAGCGTGTCTGTTTTATATAAGGACTCAGTGCGTACCGCGCTGTAAACACTCTCCACTTCGGTTATAAAAACCAGTTTCTTAATGTTTTATAAGGCAAAAGTTGCTGTTTGTTCTGAGATCCGTACAAAACACATAAACGCAATGTGGGCACCATGTAGAATTTTTTAATGTTAAACCTGGTGGTATGTAAAGTTACCGCTACGCTTTAAAAGGTTAAAGACGAAGCGTGTCTGTTCTATATAAGGACTCAGTGCGTACCGCGCTGTAAACACTCTCCACTTCGGTTATAAAAACCAGTCTCTAAATGTTTTATAAGGCAAAAGTTGCTGTTTGTTCTGAGATCCGTACAAAACACATAAACGCAATGTGGGCACCACGTAGAATTTTTTAATGTTAAACCTGGTGGTACGTGAAGTTACCGCTAGGCTTTAAAAGGTTAAATCTTATATTGCTCATACCGTGTATGATTATCAGCCAAATACAAAATTTGTCCAATGAATACACTATACTCTGACGTCTTTTTGAGGCACTATGCTACAAACAGGCAGGTCGTGGGTTCGATTCCCGATGGTGCCATTGGATTTTTTCATAGGCATAACCCTGTCGGTCGCACTATGGCCCTGAAGTCGACTCAGCCTCTAACAGAAATGAGTACCAGGAATATTTCCTGGGGGGGTAAAGGCGGCCGGTGCGTAGGGCTGACCTTACCACCTTCATGTGCCGATTGTCTAGAAATCTGGGAGCCTCGACCTCCTGGAACCCTAAGGGCCTGTCCAGGCATGTAATGGGACTGCTTTACCTTATTTACTCTGGCGTCTTTGCAACTTTGAATGCTGTATGTTGAATGTTTTCAGCAGAAAAACATTCAACTCCTAATACAAAGTAAAAACAGTGATCCAACACAAGCTGAACCTCATGTTATAAAACTCTTCCTTACTACGTAACATACACAGTACTGTTACTGCTGTTTGTGTAACTTTTAATTTTTAAACCCAGCTACAACACCTACACCACCGGCGAGCTACTTCAGACCTATAAAACACGGGAACCACAGCCCATGGCCCGTCTCTACGCCATGTAAATTTTAGTTTCCGTATGTACTTCCAACGGCTGAATTGACGACAGAGCCCTCGACGCTGGCGTGTCAGTAACAGGCACTTTACCATCTCCCGCAATCCTGCGGGAAATACATACGCAACCATGCCAGCGACGAACGGACCGAAGAACCAGCCATTTCTTATATAAGACAAACCAGTCCAACAGGCGCAGCTGTCACAAATCCATGGACGATATGGCGGCAACGAGCATGCTGTGACAGATCAGTGTATTCAATTTATTGTACCAACCAAACGCACGTTATTAGTTACACATGAGTGTTAAACACGTAGCTGCGACATGTTTCGGTACAAGCGTACCATCCTCAGGTAGCGCAATGTGCCAGGTTTAAAACCAACTGCCAGTGACAAGCCACTATTTGCGCGGTTCCACAGTCTGTTGTGGGCTCCGTTGTTGATGTCATTTGTATGTAAAGGGTACAATTGGCACTGTTTTTTAAGAAATATGGTTAAAATATGATTAAAATATTTCTTACACTCATATGTAACTAACAATTTGCATTTAGTTGTCCCAATAAATTGAATGTATTGATTTAAAAAGAAGTCCAGGAATGGACAACTTTAAAATAGCGGTGACAGGTGTTCAGGATGGAAACAGCGTAGTATTTATTGGTTTTTTTTTTGGAAAACATTGTGTAAATTATATTACGGAAATGATGTGTACTATTTTACAAACTTGTTATTCTAGAAGAAGTAGACTTTTCGATTGCTGTTCGTATTTTGAACACTTACTCCGCAATATATTTTGAAGCTGATGAATTTAACTGAACGATGGATAAAACCCACTTTCTTCACTTAACGCCAGCGAGGAAGAGGAGGAGGAGGAGGAGGAGGCAAGGTTTCCTAAGTTTATAAAACAAACACCTGTCACATGACAAGTTTGTTTCCTATAAAAATCACACTGAAATTCGAAAAGTCGGGACACAATTTACATGCAGTCACTAAGCATCACTCCGATATCTGCTCTGGTGGTGTTGCCTTGCACAATGTCGCCACTACTACGTAACAAGTGTAATTACTATCAAGGTAATAAAAGCTTTTATTATATTGGAGATCGGCTTGACCTATCACTCTTTAACGACGCCTTACCCAGCCCACCTAACAAGTTACAAGGATATCGCACAGCGGTCGGCGAACCTTCGTGTTATCCTGGGGCATCCGCCCACCGGGATACTACAAGGGAACCAGCGAAGATGAAGAAAAGGATAACTGTAGCGAGGGGGGGGGGGGGGGGG